>PYSS01000065.1:7229-221537 GCA_003049465.1 Magnaporthiopsis rhizophila | reverse complement strand
GAACGAAAACCAGCCGGCCCACCCGTGATGCTCCAGGGGTAGGTAGGTAGATAGATAGGTAGGTATTTTTGGGGCAAAATTGGTTTCTCCTCCATGGGGGCACGTCTTCTTCTTGGGGCCAGGGAAAACGAGAAGGCCGCCACTTTTGATTTGATGAGCCGGGGCCGCGCCTAGACGACGACGCTGTGACCCTATCGTCAGGACAGGGGGTGTGAAGAAAAAAAAAAAAAAGGCGGCAAGTAGGTAGGTGCCTAGGATTCCCAGCTTGGCAGGGAAAGGAGGCCCACGGATCAAGCTCAAGAAGCTCGTACAAGCTAGCGGGCGGACGGGCGGGCGGACGCAGGGAGGGAAAAAAAGAACCCGTTGACGAATGTGTGACCCTCTCCTCTCCCGCTCCCTCTCCTCTCCCTCTCCCTCTCCCTCTCCCTCTCCCTCTCCCTCTCCCTCCTTCTCCCTCCACCCCTCCTCCACTGGTGCCCGTACACGGAGATTTGACGGATTGGACGGACTACCCTGTGCTGGCTGGTTCAGGCGCCTTAGCCGTCTGTCTGTTTGTCGTCCGTCTGTCTGCCGTCTCTCTGCCGTCTCTCTACCGTCTCTCTGCCGTCTCTCTACCATCTCCCTACCGTCTCTCCGCCGCCTCTCTGCCGCCACTCTGCCGTCTGCCTGCCTGCCTGCCTGCCTGCCTGCCTGCCCGTCTGTCTCCAGCTGGCATGCATGAAGCATGCCCACTGGATGCACCTTATCATACCGCAAGTGTCGGTGTAGAGCGGGTAGCTGCACCGTTGATGTCATTCGGTGGGGGAGCTTCTCGCAAGATGCCAGCGGACGTCCAAGCAAGAAGGAAAATCGGCGGCAGCGTCAAGCGACAGGTGACTCACCCTCTCTCCTCTCTCCTCCCTCCTCTCTTCCGGCCTCTACCCCTCCCCCCCTCTGTCCCCTCCCATCCGTCTGTGGGCGGACAGTGGAGCCGTGGCGATGGTCCCGATAGGACGGGTAGGGGTAGGGGTAAGGGTAGGGACAGGGGAGGGTGGTGTGTGTGTGTGTGTGTGTGTGTGTGTGTGTGTGTGTGTGTGTGTGTGTGTGTGTGTGTGTGTGTGTGTGTGTGTGTGTGTGTGTGTGTGTGTGTGTGTGTGTGTGTGTGTGTGTGTGTGTGTGTGTGTGTGTGTGTGTGTGTGTGTGTGTGTGTGTGTGTGTGTGTGTGTGTGTGTGTGTGTGTGTGTGTGTGTGTGTGTGTGTGTGTGTGTGTGTGTGTGTGTGTGTGTGTGTGTGTGTGTGTGTGTGTGTGTGTGTGTGTGTGTGTGTGTGTGTGTGTGTGTGTGTGTGTGTGTGTGTGTGTGTGTGTGTGTGTGTGTGTGTGTGTGTGTGTGTGTGTGTGTGTGTGTGTGTGTGTGTGTGTGTGTGTGTGTGTGTGTGTGTGTGTGTGTGTGTGTGTGTGTGTGTGTGTGTGTGTGTGTGTGTGTGTGTGTGTGTGTGTGTGTGTGTGTGTGTGTGTGTGTGTGTGTGTGTGTGTGTGTGTGTGTGTGTGTGTGTGTATGAGAGTGTGTGCTTGGGAGTGTCGGGCAAGTCAGGAAGTCCCAGCGTAGGCAGGGCGCTCCGCATTATATACTCCCAAAAGACAACCAACGCTCCTTTGCCCCAAATACCATCCTCAATGGCACAAAGCTGGGCCAGTCGGAACGAGAGCGTCTTGGGAATGTTGTGGAACGCCCAACCCGTTTCTACCTGTCGAAACGGAGGGAAGGCGGGTGGGTGCCAGACAGCCAGCCAGGCCTGCCCTTCCCAGATCCCTGGCAGCACCGATGCCGTCCGTCTACGGAGTACCGACCCAACGGGTTTGTTTACATTCTATCTGGGGCGAACGAGGGGGTTCAGGAATCTACCACTCGTAGGCACCTCCTAAGGAGCTCCCTGGATACCAGGTGCCGAGGCACCTAGGTAGCTGGGTGCTTGCCATCAGGCTCGCAGCTGAGAGCTTGCGGCGGAGCAAACGGCGTGCCACACCGCCCCTAGCGCTGTGACGCAAGGCAACAACCAGGCACCGGATTTCGCCATCTTCCTTTCTTTTAGACTGGAGGCCACGGGGGAGTTTGTTGAGAACAAAGTCTTCGGCCCTTCCAAAGCGTGGTCGACAAGGTCCAGACAAGGTCCGGTGCGGATTCTTTGGCCCTTTGGATGGGCAAAGTCGTTTGCATAGAATAGAAATTTAGGTTTTTATTGGCTGAAAGCGAGACAACTGTTGCTCTACCTAACTGGAGACTCCTACAAGGTGGGGAGGCTGCACCTTCAATGGGTGCGGACCGCCCCCAGCCGAGCTCCCCGACAGAACCTTCTAACATGACGCAGGCACATTCGTATTCTGTCATAGAGTAGGCCGAAACCCCCGGCCTATACGAGGTGGTGACGATAATAGTAATAATAACAAGCAGCTGATGAGGGTGAAATTCTGTGTTGCTAGAAGTGTTGGCGGCAGTCGGGTACTTGCTGCTGTGACACGGAGAGCTCCGTAGGGTAATGAACAAATGTCGCTCAAATTTGGGAAAGGGTCCATTGTACTTGCGTCTAGAAAGGAAAGGTGTATTTGTGTATAGAAAGGGAAAGATCTATCTGCCTAGAGGAAAGCAAAGGAACAACAAGGCTTATTTATTTACATAAAGAGCGATTATTTAAAAGCCGTCTTCCGATCTCGCTGTGGCAATTTTAAAAGCTTCCGTGGCCTTCCGTAAGAAGCCCCTTTCACTGATCGCACGCGCACACAAATGCTACTCTAACAATAAAGGCAATATGATAACTCCAGCTTAAACCGGTGTATTTACCGACGTAAGTACCTACCTGATCTACCAATCTAATGGACGTTAATCGCCTTTGGGGCTTCGTATGCCAACACTATACCGAGCAAATCCTTCCCCAAATCGAGGTCATCATCACCTTTAGCGTCTCCATCCAAGCCACCGCAGCCCCGGCCCCCGTGAACTGATCTTTTGGGGGGCCCCATGCTTTTGTAAAGCCCTCGCCGCAGCGTCGCTGACACACCACCCTGCCGGATGGCCGCAATGACACCAACACTTGAGCTTTTGTAGCGTTGCTAGATGTTGTAGCATCGCCTCTGGCAGGTGCCGCTGGTGACCGAGAGCATCGATTGCAGCGGTCCTAATATTACCATGTTCCGGGCCTTCAAGCGCGGTTGCCATTAGGGTCTGGACGATCGCTTCTGGGCGGTCGTCCTGTCCACCCAAAGCGACGGCTGCGGCCCGCCTTCGCAGGGCAATCGGATCCTTTAATAACGCCGCTATGTCTTGTAAAATTGCCTCCGGCAGGTCCGGCCGCCTTTTGAAAAAAACGGAGCGCCGCGAGCTGATCATAAAGGTCCCGGCCCTTTAACAACTCCCTGACATCCTGTAGAATCGTGTCTGACAGGCGCAGCTGCTGATCGAGAGCACGCACCGCCGCGGCCCTAACGGAGGCGTCGGGGTCCTTTAAAAGCTCCCCAATATCATGTAAAATCGTATCTGGTAGGTGCGGCTGCCGATCAAAAGCACGAAACACCGCTTCCTTGATAGAGGTTGCCGGGTCCTTCAGCAAGGCAGGCATACGCTGTAGAATCGCGTCCGATAGGTGCGGCCGCTGGCCGAGAGCATTGGCCGCTGCGGACCTGACGAAGAAGTACCCGTCCTTCAGCAGCAAGTCCACCATATCCTGTAAGATCGTATCTGGTAGGTGCGACTGCCGATCAAGAGCAAGCACCGCCGCTTCCCTAACGGAGGCGTTCGGGTCCTTCAGCAAGGCCGCCATATCCCGCACTATCGATTCTGCCAGGCACGGCCGTGAATCCACACTGGAAACCGCATCCCTCCTAGTGTGCGCGTCCGGATCTCCGAACGGCGGCAGTATCTTCTGTAGAACCGCTTCCGGCAAGCCCGGCGAGTAGTCCGACCGCCTCCGCAGGATACTGAGCGCGGCGTGCCTGGCTTTGAATCGTTGCTGTTTGAGAATATCCGCCGCTTCTGGAGATTCGGGCAAGTGGCCATACTGCTCGCCCACGATTTCGAGCGCGATGAGGTCAGCCTTGTGTTCTGGTACTTGGATTAATGCCGCTATATCATGGAGGATGGTTTCTGGCAGCCGCGGCTGATTCAAGAAGATGTCCTCCACGCCCGGGGGCGACCACCAGGTGTTGAACAGGTGATCGTGGTATTTGAGGAATGGCACCAGCTCCTGGAGAATCGGCTCTGGCAGGCGCGACTGTTTAGCAAGGACTTTGCCCACAAGCGACATAATCGTTAAGTCCGTACCATGTTTTAGAATCAACCGTCCAAGTCCCTCGGGCAGACCAAACTCCTTGAAACCGATCCCGAAACGAGCGTTTTCGGCCCTATACGCAAGGAGCGCGAGCTCCGCGTCCAGATCTCTGAACAATGGCACAAGGCTCCGTAGGATTGTCTCCGGCAGGTTCGATGGGTCGTCTAGGGTCTTGGCGAGATTCGTGCCGCTAAGGAGCTTCTGGATGTCAGACAGGCTACACTCCACCACCTTGTCATGGTCGAGCAGCCACTCAAGGTACAGTCTCAACTCCCGGCGTTTGTCCGGGGCGAATATGCAGTCGGACCTGCGACGTCGCATTTGGATGATGGGGATCAGCTTGACAATCCAGTCCAAGCTCTCGATACAGCGGCTGACGCCGCGAAGACCGTAGGAGACACCCCCCTTGTTACGCGCAGGCGTTGTGATGTAATAGGTCAGTTGGTGCATGATCTTCCGGAGAAAGACCTTCACCATATCCATCAGGATCGCGTGCGACACAAATTGCGACATGAGGCGAAAACTCGCCTTTTCGGCGCCGCCAAGAGAATCTACCCAGAGCTTGAACTGTTCGAAGAGTTCTTGTAGTTCTGGGTAATACCGCCCGTAGGACCCCCATTCTCGTTTGACCTTGGCCTGTTCCAAGAGGTCTTGTACTTCTGGGTGATACCGCCTGTAGTATGCCCGCATTTCTTGGCCGTCAAAGATGGAGTTAGGCGCCGCTACCGCCGCCGTGGCCTCGTCGAAAATGGAGAGGCACGCAACGATGGCTTCCCGAATTGAATATGCCTTTGGGTCCATGAAAGGTGCGAGTCTGTCTGGGGCGGTACGGGATTCCATGCTAGCCAAGCGGCAATTGGCCGGCCGTCTTCGGGGTGGTGTGGTGACGAGGGCAGACGGGATACGGTGTGTGTGCGTGGCCTGGGTGGTTTGGCTGGTGCGGCTGGTAGGTGGTTTGGTGGTTCGGGCGTTCATAACCGACAGCAAGAAGGGGCTTAAATAGATACCAAGCACTGGCAACAGTGAGGTAAGGAAAAGGCCAGGAATGAGAAAAGGTTTTAGAATAAAAGAGCAAGGAGGTGTAAAAAGGGGAAATATAGAAAAAGAGATACCGAAAAATAAAAGGATAACAAGGCAGTCATGGAGGGAATGGAATGAAGACCCAGAACGTGAGAAAAAGAGGGTATAAGGCTTCCGCGCCGCTCTATTCCGTTTTAGTACAAGTCAGCATTCCTCGTCCCCTTTGACTAACCGTGCCGTCGACGGCGGCTAGTCCCAAGTTTTCCTCCGTTTTAACACCGACCGCCGAACGGCGGAGGCGGCTTCACACTGCTCGAGGCTGAAGCAGCCGCAGCAAATGTTGCTAGGGGCTGGCCAGGATGAATGTGAACATCTTATGGGGATGCTACCCGAACAAAGACTCGGAGCGAAAACAAGAGTGTTGCTCACATAAAAGTTTCGCAAGAGCATACTGCAAAGATGGGGTTAGGTGGCCGTAACGAGGTGGGCACTGGGACAGGAGCCCTCTGAGACGTTTATTTCACAACAACCCATGCATTAGATGCGCAGGAGGACATACAGCCATCATTCAGGGCGTCCGTGGCAGGCAGCTTTGGATCAGTGTGGACTGGAATAAAACAGCCGGAGGTTTTTTTTTTGTTTTTTTTAACAGCGACCAGTAACCGACACGTAATGTCACTTGACGCTCTCAGCAACAAACAAATATGCGGCCAAGCCGGCCGGCCCGGTCGAAGACGCAGCAGCTTTTCCCTCACATTTGCCTTTTCGCGTGTTTTGCGCGCTTGGCCGGGTTGTTCCTGTAAAACAATATGTAAACAATATCCCTGACCCAGCCGGTCCAACCCCTGATGCGCTCGACCGTGTTGAGCAGGCGCGTGTACCTCCACACAAACGCCTCGACGCTGTCGTAGTCGTGCGCGTAGCACTCCCACACCGCCTGTCCGCCGCCGCCGCCGCTGCCGCCGCTGCCGCCGCCCTGTCTGTGTGCGTACCCGCCTCGCCCACCTGGGACGTCGTCAACACCACCACCACCACCATCAATACCACGCTCCTCCTCCACATACTCGACGGCCTCGCCGTTATCCCGGATCTTGAGGCGCGGCCCGACCGCCAACGCCCGGCCGCGGACCCCTTGGTCGGCGGCGAGGCGCGTGGCGGCCTCGACGACGTCGTCGAGTGACGCCAGCCCCGTGCCGGCGAGCAGCGCCATGCCGCCCGCGGGCACGAGCGGCGTGTCGACAAAGTAAGGGCACAGCATGTTGACGCGCACACCGCCGCCGCCGTGCCGCCACGCCGTGCAGCGCAGCGACCGGAACAGGCCCGTCAGCCCGTGCTTGGCCGCGCAGTAGAGCGGCTGGCCCGGCAGCGGGAAGACGCCCGACGCGGAGCCGATGAGCAGGATGTGTCGGTCCGTGCATCTCGGCCGCTGCTGCTGCTGATGCTGATTCGCGGCGTCGCCGCGGGCCAGCCAGTGTAGCGCCAGATGCACCGAGTACAGCACACCGGTGAGGTTGACGTCGAGGACGGCCAGAGACGGCGGCTCGGCGGGGCCGCCGTCGTCGTCGTCGCCGAGAGTCGGGGACGGGTTCTCGAACCCGCGCCCGGACGCCGTCGACGCCAGCTCGGCGATGCCGGCCGCGGGCACCACGGCGTCGATGCCGCCGCTGGGGCTGGCCCGCGCCGCGGCCCGGAAGAAGGCGACCTGGCTCTGCCAGTCGGTGACGTCGCAGCGCTGGAACAGGTGTTGCGCCTGCTGCTGCTGCTGCTGCTGCTGCTGCTGGCAGCCCGAGGCCCGGAGCTCGGCGACGAGGGCCTCGCCCGCGGCCTCGTCTACGTCGCCGATGGCGAGGAAGGCGCCGTGCCGCGCCCACCGCCGGGCCAGGGCGGCGCCGATGCCCGACGCGCCGCCCGTGATCAGGATGGTCTTGCCGGCGAGGCCGGAGACGTCGTAGGGCGCGGAGACGTCGACGGGAGGGGACTGGAGGATGTCCTCGACGAGGCGGTGGGTGTTTTCGGGCGCGAGGGGCGCCATGGTCGAGCCTGGACGGAGCGGGGTGCGGCTCTGGGCCCGTAGTTTGTTGTCGACCCCGCAAACCTCAAGACCCCTTTTTCTTAGACTCTGTAATACTTTAGGCTCGCGCAAATTTGCAGACAATACAGAGAAAGGCCTGGGAAATGGGACATGAAATATAAAATCTAGCCTTGTCCGTTCAGCCGCACTCGCGGATCTTGACAGCTTTCCGTCGAAAGTCGGTCAAACAGCACGGGTCCGACCACGGCCGCTAATATTGTGAGCTTGGTTCGCTGCATGCGGCTGAATCAAAAAGCTGGCCAGTTTTATGGCGTGGTTCTTTTATTGGGCGGCATACGTACAGTAAACCCACAAAAAAAACGCAAATCCGTGCCCCGCCCCCGCAATTTAATTTCTTTCACCACCACGGATCCGACAACCCCTTTAACAAAAATGGCCAGATAACGTTGCGCAACTATTCACAAACCAAAAGGAATACATTTTATGCCTCGCCGGAGAAACTGTATTTGGGCCCGATATCAATTGGGCCAAAAAATAAAAAGATTGCGGCTATAAAAGGCGTTAATCCAGCCCATATTTATGGCGTTATTCGGAGGTTTGACTTTTAAAATTAGGGGATATTAAAGCCCGGCCAAAAATAATCCTCCGCCTTTTTTGATAAAGATAAATAGCGGATATTAAAGCTTATTATTGTTAATCCTTTCGCTTAAATTGCACAGATTTATCGGAATTATTATCCTTTTATTTTTGCAATTACTATAATAAGGTATATAATTAAATAGGGTATAAAATACCACCTTTTTATAATAAGGCTTTTTTAAGCAAAATAACGGCCGTATAATAATATAATTGGGTTTGGAAAATGCGCAAAAAGCTATTTTCTTATTAAAAACGAGTTTTTTTTATAAACGAAAGCATTATCGAATATAGAAAAAACGGGCAAAGGTGGTGAGTATAATATTTGGCAGGTAAAAATACCCCTTATTTCTAAATTGGGAATAATTTTATTAATAAGTATAATAAAAAACCGGCCAACAAATAAAAAATACATTTAGCTATGCATTATACCTTCCGGGGTTAAAAAAATGTTTTGGGCGGTTATCCGGTACGGATTAAAATCTAACCTTACACTTTTAAACGGAAACCCAAAGGCATAACAAAAAGGCATTACCGTATAACGATATATAAAAATGCTTAAAAAATACCTACCTATTTTATTTAATTTCGACACCCTTTTTATGCATAACAATGTATCTATTCATATTACCCGCCTAATAACCCGATACTTTAAAAAAAAGGGGTAAAGGTTATTTTTTGGCCGTTTTATTTTCCGGATATGAATTTTATGGAAAATACGTGGTATTAGCTAAAAAATCAGCTAAACAAAGGTTTCCTGACCTAAAAAGGCTTCCAAATAATAACCAAAATATCGATATCCTTATTAAAAAAGCCAAAAAGGTATGGGATTTTTTACCGGAAAAACTGATCAATAATTTGATCGATTTTATGCCCCGCAGGATTAACTCCCTTTTGCAAGCCAGGGGTTGGTACACAAAATATTAGATTTTTTGGCCTAAATACTCCGGCCAATTTGGAATCTACTGCAATCAACGGCATACAAATAGCTTCATTTTTGATCAAATGCGGTGCCTTTAAAATAGGGGGGTGCCCGGAGGCCAGGGGCCTCCGAAGGAAATTTGCGTTTTTTTTGTGGCCCCACTGTAGCTTGGCGCCTAGCCCTTGTAAATCGGGCAGCTCCCAATGTCCAGACAACTAGCTAGTGGGTAGATGCCGCTCAAGATTCCCTTAGTCGGGATTCGCAACCTGGAACAGGAGGGCTGCAGCATCCAGTCGGTGCAGGCCGAGGTGAGTAAAAGACGATGATGTGGTGATAGTGACTCTATCGCTTGCTAGAATTTCAGTCATGATGAGCGACGGCAGGCAAGCGCACAAAATAGCGGGGTCACTGAGGAGAACATGGAACATACACGTTGAAAAGACACCTAGTCGCAACCCAAATACAGCCCCAAAGACCCTTCTTTCAAGGAAACCTGGAATGTCAGCAGTTTTGGCTGCAGGTTAAAAGAAACAAATAAAAGATCGGACAATAGACACAACAAGGGAATATCATCCCAGATGCCCACCATTGTTCCCTTTGTGGGCCGTACGATTACCGCGTTTGGGTCTCTCCTGTCAAACCCACAAAGAGCACCACCACGTCCTCGGCTCATTGCTGCGCAGCGCGGACAACTGCCGAGTACCGGCGAACACCAACGGTTGTAGACCGCGGAGCTGCCGCTGGTTAACACGATGCCATCGGCTGGGTGGATGGACAGGTCTTGAGCCGTCTGCAAATTCACCACTTTTAATGTTTTGCTCGACCAATCTTTTGCCAGGACGGGCCCGGAGCAAAGCAAAAAGCCATCATGGCAAAGGACAACCTTGTGTTTGGCGCCAGATAACACATGATAACGAATCGCACGACACACGAGAAGTAACCCAAGGCAGGTTTCTTTTTTTTTTTTTCCTTGTCACATTATATACCTTTAAAAGGCCAACGATCTGATTTCACGATAGAAGGTAGAAAGGCAAAGAATAAAAAGACAGCATTGATTGACGCCGTCATTGAAACTAAGATGACAAATCTAGGTGTACATGAGCGTGACGAGTTTGCAGAAGAAAAGGCGTTTCTATACCCAGTGAGGCGGATATAAGGCGGGAAAAGGACGTGGGGAACTCAAGCAGCGTCCTCGCAGCACCGGACCATCTCACACAGCGCGCGGAGGAGCCAAGGGTCGACGTCGTCCTGCTTCGTCATGCCTCCCGCTCCCCGGATGCTGCCTGCGCTCCCGGATCCCGGCACGCTCGTTGGCGTCGGGGCGGAACCGTCTGTGGTCAGCTTGACCGTCGTGACGAGGTTGACCACGCACCGGCCCAGCGCGTCCCGGAGGCTGCGGAGCGAAGCCTCCGACTCGGGCCCGTTCTGCGCCCTGTTGCCGCCGCCGCCGCCGCCTGGTGCCATGCCACCCCAGGATGGGGGCGGCGCCGAGGCTGTAGACCCGTCGCGCCCGCGGCGCTTGGACGTTAATCTGTTCCCTATGCTGCCGCTGCCCATGGTCAGCGTCCGGTGGTGTCGGCCACCGGCGACGCTGGCAGCGCCGCTGGCGGTCCCACCCGGGTCCGCTATGCCGGGCTCGGTGGCGTGGACGCGGGCGATGGACGCCAGGGTCGACGTCGCCGTGCCTGGCCTCGCTGGGGTGGTGGCGGCGGACCCGGCGGCGCCCTGCTGAAGGCCGAGTAGATGCGCCGCCTTCTTGGGTATCCTGCGGGTGCTGTCGTCGTTGCCGCCACCACCACCGCTGCTACTACTCGTAGCGCTCCCGCGGCGCAAGGGGGACGAGGGGCTGCTGGAGAAGGAAGAGCAGGGTGGGTAGTGATCAGGGGCGGATGGCATGTTTGCCAGTGCGGCAGCGGCAGCGGCGTCACAAAGCAGTACGATGTAGTTGTACGCTACTATGTGGGCGTAGAGCGCGTCGCAGAGGTAGTCGGCGGCCCCTGGGAACACCGTTTTGAAGCGGGCAAAGTCTGGGCAGACGAGCGAGCCCTGGTAGTGCGTCCTAGCCGGCTTCTTGTTTGTCGGGAGATTGCCACGGAGAGCGTGGTGATGCTGCCCGTGGCGGTCGTGGCGGAACTGGTATGATAAGGATAAGCCTTCGTGGTGGGAACCCAGGCTTGTCGACGGCCTTCTGGGCAGGATGTTTGCCAGTCGCCAACGTTTGTGGGGCGACGTTGGTGACTGCGTGCATGGCGGGAGCGAGGCGGACGACGGGCTCGGGACTGCGAGCAACAGCGAGCGGGCCTCGGCGATCTCGGGAGAATTGAGTCGCCGCAGCTTTCGCGAATAGGCTCTGATGGTCTCGATCGAGAGGCTCGAGCAAAGGAGCATCGTCTCTGGGAAGCACGCCGTCGACACCATGAGCGTCTCGATGACGTCGGGCGGCAGGGGGATAGGCGGTGCCGACGCCCCCAGATATGGGGCCGAGCGGAGCGGCGAGGCAAAGGCCATGCCGACGGTGGGATCCAGACTAACGTCGGCGTCGGCGGGGCCGTTCCACCGCACGGCCTTGGGGCTCTTGCTACCCGTCTTGCGGCCTAGATCGAAGCTGCCGCGGTACTCGCCTGAGCGTTTCTCGCCGTCGCCAAAATCGGAGGTTGGCGAGCTCTCCGGGTTGTAGACGGAAGACACCTGATCGTCCACCTGTTGGCCGCCCCGAGGGCGAGGAGCTATGGTATAGTGTGACCTATCGTTGAAGGTGGGAGAGTGAGGGGAACGAGGTGTTTCGCTCCTGGTGTAGTCGAGAGATGGCCTTTTGGCACCGTCCGCGATGAGATGATAGTCTTCGGGCGGCTTTGGCGAGAGGCAATGGCGGAGAGATGACCGACGCCGAGGGACCGAGAGCCCACCTTGCACCAGCGACGCCACGTCGGAGATGGACGGAGCAGGCTCGAGAGTGCTTATGGGCGCGTGGGCGTGGCTCGTGGGGCCGGCATCGGTGCCGAAGCCGGAGTCTGCCGCTTGGGCGTCGGCAAAATCGGACTCCAGGTGTACCCAGCTCTCTGCAGGGTCGCGGCCCGGCGACGTCAGCGCCTGCGGGTTGGAGGTGGTGGACGAGCGCCTACCGGACGTCACCGAGGTGGCGGCCGTCGTCACCGACTGGTGGCGCCGCCGCATCGGAATGGGCGCCATTTCGAACGACGACGGTGATGACTCACTGCTGGACGAACTGCCAGGGCCATGCCCTGACAGCCAAGGCAAAACGACGGCGTCCTCAATCTCGTCCACGAAGGGCCGGCTGTCGACCTGAGCCACAATGGCCAGCCGAGGCCGTGGGCGTTCTTGCTGTTGCAGGTGCTGTGGCTGTTGTGGCTGCTTCTCCAGCGCCGTGGGAGACAGGGGCGACGATGGCATCTCAGGCTCGCTCTCCTCGGCGAGGCCTCTGAGCCCACGGAAGGAACGGACCCTTTTGAGATCGCGCGGTCGGCAGGGGGAGGAGGGTTCGTCTGGACTCGACATGGTGTCCTGAAGGTTGTAGTGAAGATCCCGGTCGACGGCGGCTACTGCCGGGCTTGGAGTGCCGGATGTCATTTGCTTGGAGGTGAAGACGGCTTCGGATTTCTCGAGGTCCCATGCAAGGATTTCGGGAAAGTTGCACCCCATATCGTCGAGGCACTGCCCTGGCCTCCACCGGGAGAGGTCGACGCACAAAACGAGGTGCAGAGCGGGCGGGATTTAATCGGCTGGAAACAATCCAGCAACGGCTGTGGAGCAAACGCCGGCGGCTGGGGGCCTAGACGGACTCTGTGCACATTCCTCGACCCTCTGATTTTTTTTTCTTTTTTTTTTTCTTTGTCTTCCTCGTGCTGTTGCCACTCGCACGCGAAGCTCACGTCACACGCAGACAGGCTTTTTCTTGCTTCTCTGCTGGGCGACTGGGCGTACAATGCGAGGCCGATATAAACACGGATCCCTGCCGGGCCTCGCACGAGTGGTAGGCCCTTGTGCAACTAGGGCGGCGACCAGGACAAGCCAGGGTGGTCAGGTCGGCGGGTGGTCCGATATGTAGTTGTCTTGATGTGAACGCTGGGTAGGTATGGTATGTACTTGTGGATGTGCGTGCGGACGGGAGAGCACCAGTGCCACTCTGGAAGCCAAGGGTGGTATTTAGACTTTATAGTGATCTTCTCAAACTCTCCGGACGGTGACCTGCCGAGATAGGAATGGAGGGCAAGGGAGGGGCCTCATGATGGTTGCAACGCGACGAGTAGCCAAGCCAAAGCAGGCGACGCGACGACATCCATATCCCTCACGCTAGCGGCCACAGGCACAACCAAGTATACACAGTTTCGATCACAAGCAGTACGGCTCCGCGTTCTGCTTTGACCCCGAGTGCAACGATGCCCTGGTCCCTCCAGCTTCAGGGTGACACCGCCCTAGTTGTAGTCGATTCGCGAATCAGTCCAAGGGATGTGCGGCGTCGGCTGGCTGAGACAACGTCGCACAGCCTGAGAGGAGGTGGATGAAATGGGCGGACGGAACAAAGGGGTGAGGCAAAAGAAAAAGAGAGAGAGAGAGAGAAAAAAAAAAAAAAAAAAAAAAAAAAAAAAAACAGGGATCAAATTTTGGTGAGTAGTGGAAAGCAAAGGCGGGCTCCCAGTCGAAAAGCAAAGTACGAAAGTGACGCCGAGGGAGGGGCATAACGCCACCGGTTGGCTTGCGTCCACTTGGCATGGTTCAGCGGCTGTCGGCCAGTGACAGGCTGCAGCTAAAAGCTGACGCCAGAGCCTAGTAGATAAAAACGTTGAGAGGGCGACGGCGGGCGCTAGGAACGTGTGGGAGGCCGAGAAGGGAGGTAGGTACGGTACCTACTACCCCGGCGATAGGCAAACAGGCACATGGCTCACCAGGGATCTCGGCCTGTCTCTGCTGGACGGCCGGAAAGCAGGACGAACCACTTCTCGCACCATACGACGGCGGGAAGCCAAGTACTACGTGACCAGCAGTGCTCCCCAAGGGGGAGGGGAGACCATGTACTGTGTGCGTGCTAACTAGCGTCTTCGGATCGAGATGTAGTCGTATTGTCTCTTAGGCTCGAGCTGCCTCTGTACAACGCCGGGCGGCCACCGACCCCCTGCATCTTTCTTTTCTTTTTCGTGAGCTGCGAAACGTGTGGATGGAGATGGTGGAGTCCAGCATATTCCGAAACCCGGCAACGGAAATCCTGAGCGAGGTAGATGGGCCCCGCGGGCGACGGACGGATAGCGGCAGCCAGAGGGTACTGCAATGTGCGACGTGCAACGCTACCCGGGAGTTGTGGACTCAATGTTTCCTCTTTTTCCCCTTGGGCCTTGCATGGTGGCGTTGCAGCACATAAATGGACGATGCACTGCAGCGGGCGAGAAGTCACAAGGATGGAGGGCCCATGTGCGGAAAAAGAGGGAGAGGCTATGCCAAGCTCTCGGGAAAGCCTTCGGCACGACTGGCACGCGGTGCTAGTGCGGGCCCTGCCAAATCAGACCGAAGAGGCAGCGGGAGCTGGCACGGCTGGCCACGCCACTCGGGTTGGAGGAAGAGGCTCGAGCTCAGGGAGCACAAGGAGAAAGGACAAACAGCACTAGCCGACGGTAGTGCGGAAACTGGGAAGAGATGCCGAGAATGGCAGGGAGGGGGGAAGTGAGAAAAGAAGTAAGGATACAAGGGGCAGGAAAAGAGAGGGGTCGGAAATAAAAAGCAAAGAGAGGACAAAAAGCAACATGGTGGGATGAAATATTGAATGCGGCTTGACGATCTCGGGGCTCTGTGCGCACCGCCCTTTGGGGCATCATCCTAGGTGATGGTCAGACTGCAGCTGGCCTTGATCCTTGGGCAGATCAACTCCACCGACGGGGAGCAGAGAGATGGTGTGCTGTTTTGTCTCGGACGTCTGGCTGTCAGGATCGCGCCAAACGCGCCCACCTAGCAACTGCAGGTCTTGGAACACGGCGCTCCAGCTTGCTTTTCCCATATCCACGAGGTGCTCCCCCTTGCTTGCCACGCGAGTCCAAGACCCCAATAGCATCGTTGGCGGAGGGCGCAGACGGAGGTTTGTTTTTTGTTTTGTGCGTCGCTTCCAGCTTTTGTTTGAAGGCGGGGAGCAGCTTGCGTGGTAGTCAAGTGGAGAGAGTCCAGCCCGCTCGACGCGAACCGGGCCCAGAAGCACAGTGCACGCATGTACCCACACGTCCAAAAAGAGACCATGCTTGGTCCAACCAACCAGGCTACTCAGCTACTCGGAAGTTTTACAGTGTTTGCGCCCCACAATCTGCACGGAGCGGGCTGTTTCTGTGTGCCATCCCTTCCCAGGAAATTTTCTTCTTGTGCAAGCTGAGATTGGCGGCAGCACGCCGCGCACCCACGCGAGGCCCTTGACCAACACAGCGCCTCCCTTCCATAGCACAGCCCACGAGGCAGCTCCGAGACTAGCCTGTCGGTGGCAGGGGTTCATGCAGGACAGCGTTGAAAAACATAACCTGGGACATCATAGCACACAGACCAGTCCGTCGAACCGGCCGAAACGGCGGACATCGATAAACGGTGTCTGGGGCTGACTGGAAAAAGCAAGGGATAGGATTACGTCCGGTGCGTACCTTGGGTAGGAGCCTAGGTGCCTACGCACGAGGAGGCCAGCGACATGCTTTCCGAGGAGTTCGTCTCGGCCATCTGTGGCCCCCCTCTGACCAGCAACACCAGCATCGCAAAGGACGTCGGTGCCTACGTCCACACCCTCAGCCCGGTCTACTCGGTCAAGGGCACCTTCAAGAAGAACTCGGCCCCGCCAAACTGCCTGGCCGTCAACGACAGTCACGTGTTCGCCGCCCAGGACGGCAAGGCCGCCCTGCACGTCTACTCGGGCCTGAGGGGCAACCAGGAGGCCTACGTGCCCTTTCCCGAGAGGATCCGCTGCCTGACCCTGGCCGGCGATGTGCTGATCCTGGGCACCGCCGAGGGGCGGCTCATGCTGTGGGAGGTGTGTTGCCTGCCGAACAGTTTTCAAGCTTGTTTTTATAAGCACCACTCAAAACTAACACCTCACCAAAACAAAAACCCCAGTACTGCACGGGCAGGCTAGTGTCAACGCCCCCCTGCCATGTCCAGGCCGTGACCTGCCTGGCCACCACGGCTCACCACGTGCTGAGCGGCTCAGACGACTCCAACGTGCACGTGTGGTCCCTCGCCTCGCTCCTGGCCCTGGACCCGGACCCGGCCTCGGAGCACGAGCCCGAGCGCACCCTGTCCAACCACCGCGCCGCCGTCGTCGCCCTCGCCGCTGACCCGTCCGCCGCCCTCTGCGTGTCGGCGGCGCGGGACAAGACCTGCGTCGTGTGGGATCCGCTGACCGGCCACGCCCTGCGCACGCTCCTGCTCCCCGCGGCGCCGCTCTGCGCCGCCCTCGACCCCTGTGTTCGCGCCCTCGCCGTCGCGACCGACGACGGCTGCATCCACCTGGTGGAGCTGTTCGGCGACCCGCCGCTGCTCGGCGCTCACGCCCCGGAGGCCGCCTCCACCGCCGTCCAGGTGTCCGCGTCCGAGCCCTTCGGCCTGGCGCCCCTCGACGCCTACGGCCCGGCCAACTGCCTGGCGATCAGCCACGACGGTACGGTGCTGCTTTCGGGCCACGCGAAGGGAAAGATCCTGCAGTGGAGCCTGGCAGCCGACGGCGGCAGCGGCCCGCCCGTGGAGCTGGCGGACCTGAACGCGGCCGTGAGCAACGTCGTCTTTGTGCCGCCGCTGCCCCGCGCCAGGCTGACTAGCGCCCCGGCGGTCGTGAAGCCCGCCGCCGCCGCCGCCGGTCCGGGGTACACCTTCACGGCCCAGCTGGAGGGGGACCTGGGCGGCGGGCGCCACAGCAGGTTCGACAGGCTGCTCGCTACGCCGGGGTTCGGGCAGGACGTGCTCGAGCAGGCCGTGCTCGCATTTCAACAGCAGCAGCCCGCGGGCGGCTGTAACAGCGGCAGTAGCGGGCCGAGCGAGAACGAGGTGAACCTGCAGCTTCAGAACGAGGAGCTGCTGCAGATCATCAACGAGCAGCGTGCGCTTTACAAGCAGGTGCTGCAGAAGCAGGCTGCCTCGGAATCATAGCTTTGCTCTGAATTCATTTTCTCTGCTTCTCATTTTTCGATCACCGAGTTCATAGACAAAGATACCCACTAGGTCGCCCAACATCGTTCTTCTGCGCACTGTCATGCGGTGCTGTAGTAGTTGTCAAGCAAGAGAGGGTCATCGGCTAGCCAGCCCACTCCTTTGGGCAGGTAGCTGTCTGATCACATCGCGGAATCAAACACTACCTAGCACTATCGCCACACAGCAGGCCTTTCTCCCCGGTTGGCCCGGGCCGATTCGAAATGGTTCGAGGGCCAACTCAAGCCACATCTGCCACTAGTGCCAACCTACGCTACGGTTACCTAAAGGTGCCTGTTACCGAGCCAAAGCACCAGGTCTGGAAAATAAAGAGTGTGGCAGCCAGCGCCGCTAGGCGCAACAACGGGCCATCGTCGGGGAATACAATCACCTGCATGGTGCCAACGCGATGATAGCGCTGTGATCCGGCTCTCTCCCCTTTAGCGGCCCCTCTCTCCTAGGCTCCACGTTTCACTGTCGCTTCAAGCACGTCAAAATCGTCAGATTTCAATTCAGGTTTGGCGCCGTCATGGCCGTCATGGGTGGCGGACAATTTTCCGTCCTCGAAACACGATCCGGGCCAGCAGCTGTCAAAGCCGTAAATTTGAAACTAGTCTCGACCAAAAATCCGCGCGTCGGTCTATCACCACTCGTCTGCAGTTGGCGGGCACAGATGCCCACGACGGTGAAGCTGAGTCGCGGTGAACTTGACAAAAACGCGCAGGAATGTGGTATTTACTTAGTAAACTATTTGCCCTCGGCGGCCGGGGGGCGTGTAAGAATAATAGAGACAGATAAGACGTCAATGGACATTAGAGCGATCCACCATCACGGTTGCGTCGTCGTCGGAGCGTTTCCAGGGTCTGGTTTCAAGGGCATGCGAGTCACCATCCCTGGGGTCCCAAGAGCGACGGCAAAAAGTCGAAACGACGGCCACAACCCCCTGCAAGCCAGCCCACCACCACCGGCAGGCAAGCAGGACCACATGTTCCGCGAGCCGGTACCGCCCGGCGCCGGGGCACCTGACTGGAGATGCGACGCTGTCGATGCGGATCGGGCCGCCGCAGACCAAACGGGCATCATGTCTACCGGCACACGGACCACACACCTATCTACCGAAGCACATGATGGAACCGAACATGTCGGCATCGTGACGCCCAAGCTGCATTTTCGAGGGACGAGTGAGCGAGGGCAGGGGAGGATGGGGAAGCGGGTGTCGCTCTGCCTGGGGACAAACGCAACGCAACGCTTCTTCTAGGCCAGCAAGGAGCAGATGCGGCGGCACCGGCATGGTCGGTGATGGCCGACAAGTAGAGGGAGGAGCAGCCGAGCTCGGGACCTCAGCCCAAGCAGGGCGCTCTTTACTCGCACCCGTTGAGCGGCGAGATATCCATCGGCAACACCTGGCTGGGGATGGTCGAGTGCTCGCCGCAGACGTCCCTGCAGGCAAGCGGTTCGCCAAGTTCGATGGCAAGCAGCCGATCGAAACGCGGGTGGCGGGCGGACCGTGAGGGCAGCGCGTGCGACCTAGTAGCTTCAACGACATTTTTTCGCCAACTGCTCAATAGGCGCGTTTGATCAGCATCAGCGCCCGGTTCGGCGTCAATGCTGGCGCTCAGAACGAAAGGCGCATCGCGGCGGGCAGAGCCGGCGGTCGGCTTTGTCGTCAGCACGGTCTGCATGAGCATCCAGCGGTGCTCACGCAATCACATCACCCATCGCAGCGACAAGAACCCAGGCTGCCAGGCGACACGGGGCTTCGACTAGCCCAAGATTTCCGGAGTTGTTTACGCGACCGCCGTAAAAAGGGTTGTGCTGTTTCTATATTTGGGGCGCTTTCGGTTTTGGTGAGATGGGCGGTGAGAAATTGTTTTTTGCATCTTGCATTTCCGTGAGACGGCTGACAGCAGCGTCAAGATGTTTTTATTTTTATTTTTGTTTTTTTGCCCGCAATTGGCAAGCTGAGCCGTGCGGCGGCTTCTGAGGCAATCGTCATCCCCCCAGGGCCTAGGCCTTGCTGACAAACTGCCGCTGCGGCTGGCTGGGGGCGTGCAGGGATCAGCATTAGTTGACGGCATCCGCGGGCGTTTTGGTTCCTGAGACGCCGACGGAGGTCGGAGGCTCCATGCTCGGTTCGACCCGGCGGTTCTTTAAACTCGCCATATCCCCACGGACGCCAACCTGGTAGGCAGCTGGCTGCCCGTGCCTAGAAGCGACCCGTCCGAACCCAGTCGGAGATTTGACCACACCGATCCGGCCCAGATCCTGCCCTCCATCGCGCCCAGCTGATGCCGCCCTGGAGCTTCTTTGGCCCCATCCACAGATCTTGCTCTCAACTCCAAAGTCCGATGTGGAGCTGACAGGTAGCCAGAGAAAGACACACACATATCTGTCCACACGCACTGGACTTGCACACCATGGATCATCACTTCACCAGCCCAAATGCCAATGCCAATGCCAATGCCCCTGCCCCCAGCTGCGCTGGTGACGGCAGCGCCAGCGGCGCCACCCAGGGCCCACAGGCCAAGATGACCTACGCTTGCGAAAGCTGCCGCGCAGCCAAGGTCAAGTGCACATCGAGTAGACAGCCAGGCATTTGCCGCAGGTAGGTGGCGTTTGGGGGACAGTGCTCCGGGTTGTCCTTGCCAGTAGGTAGCCCTTCCAGCCTGCTGACCTGTTTCCTTCCACCCATCACCAAAACAAATAGATGCCTAGAATCCAAGCGCGAATGCGTCTTCAAGACTGGTCCGCGTACCAGGCGCCCAAGATTATCCAAGCAGTGCGTTACCCCTCCCTTGACAGTCACACCCCCTGGTATATACCTAGGTATACACATCTGTAGATGGGCGGGTTGTAGAGGCATCTAGAGAGAGAGGTATACCGTATGTAGGCTAACACGACCCCCTCGAATCTCATCCGCTGCGTCAACAGAATATCGGCAGCAGAGAGACCGCCGCCTCCACCAGGCCCCTCCAAAACCTTCACGATCGACGTGCCCCTGCCCAAGGAGGAGCACCTGGAAGACCCGCTGGCCGTGCTGCGGGACTCGCACGAGGCCTACCTCGACCGCCTCATGCCGTCGCCGCCCTACGACGGCGACTTCTTCGACGACGACGCCGGCAGCGTCATGGTCAACGGCGGCGTCCGGAGCAGCAGCACCCGCACCGCCTCGGCCACCACGCCGTCCTCGACGGGCTACAGCGCCGCCACCACCAGCGCCACCACCACCGGCGGCTTCTCGTCCGCCCGGCCCAGCCTCGAGCCGGCCTCGCCGCTGTCGCTGGGCCTCCGCCGCCCGCAGTTCAACCTCGACAGCGCCGCCGCCCTGCTGGCCGCCTTCCGCCGCGGCATGGACCCGTACTTCCCCGTCGCCGCCGTCGGCGAGCACGACACCGTGCCGGGGCTGGCCCGCGACCGCCCCTTTGTGCTGCTCGCCGTGCTGGCTGCGGCCAGCGGCGCCCGCGTCGCCCTGCGCGGCGGCAGGGGCAGCCTGTATGACGAGGAGTTCCGCAAGATCCTCGGCCTCAAGTTCGTCGCTGGTGGGGAGCGCAGCGTCGAGCTGCTCGTCGGCTTGCTGGTCTACTGTGCCTGGTGAGCTTGTTCTCTCCGCCGCGTGCCGAGCTGGACCCTTGGAGCGATGCGAGAAAGAAAAGGAAAAAAAAATGGTTTGCAGAACTGACCGTTGCGGCGCTTAGGTATCCGGTTCATCTGCGGCCGAAAAGCAAGCAGTCTTCCCAGTACATGCGCATGGCCGTCGACCTCGTCCAGGACCTGGAGCTAGACCAGCCCGAGGGCTTTGAACAGGCAGGACTCACTGGTGAGGAACGCCTGCAGGCTATCAGGGCGTATCTGTGCTGCTACTATCTCGTCGTGGCGTAGGTTCTTCTTTCTTGTGTTCTTCTCGTTTCATCACCGCCCAGAGTAGTCGTCCTACCCCTACCACAGCCATGCACTCTGACTAACCCTTTATATCCAATCGTCTAGCCGAGCCATGGCGTATATAGCACGCCCAGCGTCCCTTCAGTTCACGGCTTGGACGGCAACGTGCTGCGACATCCTCGAGCGAGAGGGAACCCAGGCCGGCGACCGCGTGCTGCCATGGCTGGTGCGCAACCAGCACCTCATCGAAGAGACGGCCAACTTGACGACGGCCCAGGATAAAGGCCAGCGTTCTCAGTACCAGGTGGACACCATGTTGCGGGGCCTTGAGGCCCAGTTCCGCGAGTGGAAGAGCCGGGTGCCAGAAGATGTTGCAAACACACGTATGTTTCCATTTAATCCTTGGTTTTTTGCAGAGTATTGTGGTCGCATAAAGACAGCGTGGCGCGGCTAACACACCCGTACCGCCAGCCGTCATGCTCGTCTCGTCTCTGACGACCGAGATTTACCTCTACGGCTCGCACCTTTGGAAGCCCTCGTTCATCAAGGTCCAGCGCCCAAGCCAAGCGCTCGATCCCAATCAGGACCCGGCCAGGTTAGCCCTGGCCCTGCCCGTCCTCCGCAAGTTCCTCGAATTCCTAGCCAGCATCACGCGAGAAGACACGCCGCAGCCGTCGCCCAATTGGGCGAAGCCGTCACTCGCCGCCTCCGAGTCGACGGCAGTGCCCTTGCAAACACCCTCGGCAGCAGCGGCCACGTTCCAGGACGGCGGCGACTCGCTGACGGCGCCGGAAGAGGAGTTTGCCAACTTCAGCACCGTCGAGTGGGGCCGCGTCGTCTTCATCGTCGTGATCTGCTTCCGCCTCTCGTTCGACATGCCGGCCTGCCCGCTCTGGGACGGGGCGCGCGGGCGGCGCGAGCTCGAGCTGGGCCGGTTCCTGGCCACCATCTCGGGCGACTGCGACGACTTTTACGACGAGATCATCAGTGGCGGCAGCGCCAACAACGGCGGCGGAGCCAACGGCGCCAACACGCAGATGAACATCGTGTGCGCCACCAAGCTCGTCTTCAGCGTCGTCAAGAGGAAGTTCGACCGCCGCGTCGCCCAGCTGCCGCCCGCCGAGGTCCTGGCTACCGCCGCCGCCACCACCGCCGCCCCACCGCCCGTGTCGGCGCCCTCCGTCATGTCCATGTTTCTCGGTGGTTTCGGGGCCGGCGGGTTCTATGGTGGGGGCAACGGCGCCGGCGGCAGCAGCAGCAACCCCCACGCGGCCATGACGTCGGACATGCGGGTCGGGCTGGACAAGTCGATGCGCGGCTGCCCCATGCTCGACGGCTCGCTCGACAACTTCTTTCCGATTTGGGGCGACAGCAGCGCCGCCGCCGCGGTGCCTCCCGACCATCCAATGCCGATGGGCATGATGGGCGGCGGCGTCGGTGGAGCCGTCGGGCCCGTCGCCGGCGGTGTAGGGCAGCCCCATCCCATGGCCGACCTCGACAGCAGCTCGCAGGCGGCCATGTTCCAGGACCTGTGGGCGACCATGAATAACGAGTGGAGCCATGGCGGGCCGGGCGACATGACCTTTTGATGTCTTTGGTCGTCTAGATGTTCTTATATATGCGTGTCTTATATACCCATCCACTCCCTTCTATATACCACCACGATATTTGCCGAAACTCGAATCTTGTCAAATCATGGCGATGCCTTCCTTCTATATAAATGATACCAGTGTGAACAAGATGTTTTATAATATCTCTCCCACAACCCCGCACGCCGAGCCAAATAGCCAGGACCCAGGACCCTGGAGGCGGACCCAAGATGGCAGATGTGCCGTGGCCAGGGTGTTCAGGGGGCCCACAAATAGTCAACGTCGCTCCGATAGCGGGGCTGGAGGTTTTGGTGGGTTGGCGGGGCGTCGCGAGCTTGCGATGACGGAGCACAGCTTTGCGCCCCTTTTTGGAAATCTCCAAGAGAAATCGAGTCACGAGAAGAAAAGAAAAAAATAGCAGTGGCCATCTCACCATTGACCAACGCAGTCAGTGTCTTCTCCCATTGCGAAGAACCATGGCGACGGAGTTCCCTGTCAAGAAGTGCGGTGCGTCTTCTTCTGCGGCCTCCTCCTCCCCCGTTCTGCGCGTGACGCCGCTTCAAGCCTCCTCCTGGGCCCCTTGATACCCACGGCTACATGCACAGTCGACGGCACTACACGCTCATGATGCAAAGCCGCCTCTGACCTCCCCCTCCAGGCGTGCTCGGCGCGACCGGCTCGGTGGGCCAGCGCTTCATCCTCCTGCTGCAGCAGCACCCGTCCTTCGTCCTGGCGGCCGTCGGCGCGTCGGCGCGGTCGGCGGGCAAGAAGTACCGCGACGCGGCGCGCTGGAAACAGTCGACGCCCATGTCGGCGGCGGTGGGCGAGCTCGTGGTGCGCGAGTGCCGGCCCGAGCTCTTCTCCGACTGCGACGTCGTCTTCTCGGGCCTGGACTCGGACGTGGCCGGCGAAGTCGAGACGGCCTTTCAGCGCGCCGACCTGCCCGTCTTCTCCAACGCCAAGAACCACCGGCGCGACCTAGACGTGCCGCTCGTCGTGCCCACCGTCAACCTGCCGCACCTGTCGCTGATCCCGCACCAGCGGCGCCAGAACGGCCTGGCCAAGGGCTTCCTGGTCTGCAACAGCAACTGCGCCGTCATCGGGCTCGTGATCCCGCTGGCGGCGCTGCAGGCCCGCTTCGGCCCCGTCGACTGCGCCTCCGTCGTCACCATGCAGGCCGTCTCGGGCGCCGGCTATCCGGGCGTGGCGTCCATGGATGTGATCGACAACGTCGTGCCGTTTATAAAGGGCGAGGAGGACAAGCTCGAGACCGAGGCCCGCAAGATCCTCGGCGGCCTCAGCGCCGACGCCACCGCCTTCGAGGAGCAGTCGGCCCTCAGGGTCAGCGCCGCCTGCAACCGCGTCCCAGTGCTCGACGGCCACACCGCCTGCGTCTCGCTGCGCTTCGCTAACAGGCCGCCGCCGCCCGCCGCAGAGGTCAAGGCCGCCCTCGCCTCGTACGTCTCCGAGGCCGAGTCGCTCGGCTGCCCCTCGGCCCCGAAACCCTCCATCATGGTGTTTGAGGAGGACGACAGGCCCCAGCCGCGTCTGGACCGCGACCTGTCCGGCGGGTACACGGTCAGCGTCGGCCGCGTGCGCGAGGACGAGAGCGGCATATTCGACATCAAGTTTGTGGCGCTTAGCCACAATAGTGAGTTTTTCTGTTTCTTTACCTACCTACTCCCACCCCGCCTGTCTGCTGCTACACACACGCGCGCGCACACACGCACACACTCCTCTACTTCCCCGCCGGACCCGACGGCTTCATGCATCTCTAGTCTTGCTCCTCGCGTGTCACTGCAGACAACACCCTCTAATCAACCAAGTGCTGACCATGTCTCGCCCACCCTCCTTTTTCCTCTTTTCACCGTCACTAGCCGTCATTGGAGCAGCGGGATCCTCAATTCTGAATGCCGAAGCAGCTGTGCTGAAAGGCTACCTGTGATGTGATCCACTGGGTGTGTGGGCCATATCGACTTTAAAGTTCGAAAGATAGCCAATAGGGAAAGGAAGAAAAAAGAAGAAGAGGGCTTACGTAGGAGGGAGGAACGGAGGATTCCTGGGTTGCTGGGATGTGACAGACTCGATCGGAATGGTTCTACCTTTTTTTTGTCTTTCTTGACGCATTCAGACCGGTGTCACCACGGGTTTAGCAGCGGTGCATACTTTTTATAGAGGGGTCGGGCAACATAAAAAAAAAGGGCGTCTAGGTTCAATAGATGCTCTGTGTGCCCGTGTCTCACCAAGCCCTGGGGTGTACGCGCCGCCGGGCGGGCAGCGTGACTCGAGAGCATGTGTGTGTCTGTGTGATATCGATGGCCCTCAACACCCGAGAAGATGGTTACACTGCCTCCCTATCGTGATCACATTTCTTTGTGCTTACAGTACTTGCAGTAACATGTTTCTTTCCCGGGGCTACGTGCTCGTCCAGCCCTCTTTTTGTGACAGAAGTCGAAAAAGGGAGGGTCGGGCGAGTCAGGCACCCACATGAAAGGCAGGGCAGGGCAGCACATTTCAAATAGTTCCCCGTCGGTTGTTATACATACAGCTTACGGGACCCGTGTCCTAGGCAGTACACGAAAGACCCGGGGACGGTGGCACAAAGTCCGTACACACATTCTTTATGTATACATATTTCGGGGAGGACAGGACAGGGAAGGGAAGGGATGCCAGGTCGAACAGAGTCTCTGGTTCGGGTTTAGCACCTGACGAGGCGAGGCCACCACTCCTCTTTTTTTTTCGTTCGTACGTACACATGCACATTGACCAAAGCTTCAAGGCGGACAGTGGAAGGAGGTGGCCAGGTCGGTTCCATGGGCGCAAGCCAAGATACCTGGCTCGATCTTTGCTACCATAGCCTGGGACCCGGCTCCCAAACGGGCTTGCTTGTCGTTCCTCCATGTAGGTATGTACTTCCCCCCACAATCCTACTCGATGATGGCGGTGGTGGTGGGTTGATGTGGTCTCGTAGCACGCCACAGACGCCCTTGCCCAGGTCATGCCACGCCTTGTCCGTGTACGGGGGAGGAGGACGGGCTTCGGCGAGGCCCATGACGATTACTCGGTTCGCGCCCTCGCCTCCCTCTCCCACCATCACGATTTCCTCTCCCGCTCAGTGAGGACATATATCGCTCATGATCCCGTATCGCCGGAGAAGCGAGTCGGAGACAGCTACCAGTTGATCGGGACTGGTGTCGTCACCCTTCCCCAAGAGCGACTCGAGCTGGGTGGGGGAGAGAGGTGAGATCACGATCCCAGGTCGGAGGAAACTCCGAGATGAGGGGTCAGGCTACGACGCTAGCTAGTGGATGGATACAAGACGCGACGTACACAATGTACAGCCCCGCCGGCCTCGAGGACGACATGGTTGTGGGCTGTGTGCCGTGTGCCTTGTACGCCCTTTACTCCCCGCCGTGGATCGCCACACCTTCGGGGACACAAATTGCTATACTTTGATCGGTCCAGGCGGTGCTATGGTGCGGCGCGGGTCGGGGTGGGCACCCATCACGGCTTGCTTGTCTCTTCCCGGCCTTGCTCCTTTGCGCCAATCTCGATGCCGAACATATGGCCTTCTCGCCAGCTAAGGTTTGGACGATAGTGCTATTTTTGGTGTGTAGACAAGATTCTCGGATGGGAACAAAGTAAACCGAAATCGGTCATTTCCATCCGCCACCATCATCACATCGCCAAGCATCCACCATGGCAAAAACAAACAATCACAGGCTTGAGACGGAGGGAGGCGATCGCCACACCTAGTAGATGTACCTCTTAGCGTGTTCCCCCGTGATTCGAACAGTCAGCGTAAGCAAAGTGTGATGGAGAGCAAAACGGAATCATGTTTCGACGCGAGGCCCCCTGTGATACGGAATATCGGCGGACCCGTAAGATTACCCTGCCGCGGCGAGCAGAGAAATTTCTAATCGATGATGGACCGTCCGGACCGGGTCCGTGATGGGATGTGATATGCCCAAAGCCAGTGGGCTAATCACTTCTACATACACCATGAGTGACGACGGCTCAAAGGAAGGGGGTGCGAGTCATCCATCCACAGCCACCAACATGTGTCTCGCCAAGTGCCATGGATCCAAATGTGATGCGCTCTTACATAAAACAAACCAAGAAACTTTGTCTTGACGGGAAGCCGTCCCCATGGGGTTCTTTTCCGGCCTGACCAGGATGCCGACTTCCGCCATTCCCCGTCTCCGCAATTAAGGCCGATACCAATTTGCAATCCCGGAAGAACGACGATAAGGTTTTTACTAGAAAAAAAAGTGGCAACTATAGATGGACATGGTGAGTTGAACACATGCACAATCTCAACCGAGGTCAAGAATAGTAACGACGCAAGCACGAGGAAGTCGCTGCAACGGGAGAGTTCAGACGAAGCGGCCTCGACATCAGAGAGCTGACGTTCACGTAAACATTTGGTCAGAATGAAGCCACTAGAGACACCTCGGCTGACAACCCGCGGCTGGGGATAATCAGGCCCCGATCGGCTGGGCACGGCAGAAATCGAGGCTAGAAAAGGACCCTTTTTTTTTGCCTCTTGCCTTGTTGTCTTGTGACCCCGACAGCTAGCATCTTGGGCAGGGTCGGCGGGCGGGCGGGCGGCTATGCAGTCAGGCAAGGAGCCGCCTTGGTAGCCACGTGAGGCCGCAGAGACTGTTCCCCCACGCCACCATCAGCCCGAAGCGAGGTGGGGAGGGCATGATTGTCGTATCTCCCTCGACGCGGCTGCACAACACGGTTGCCGCGGCTAGTTGCTGAACGGGATGAGGACGAAAAAGGCTGTGCGCTGCCGCTTGCTGCGGCCAGCCGTGCCGCCGACGCATTCTGATTGGTGCCCTGCGGTCATTGGACTAGAAAGAGAACCAATATGAGAATGTGAAGCAAATGAGCGGTCGGAACTTTCCCTGCCAATCAGCGACCGCGGCCCCGGGGACTTTTTGGTACCTGCTCGATCTGGGCAAGTCTAGCCAGCAAGGGGCCAGCCTAGCCGGGCGGAACAGAACAAAGGGCGACGGGAGGAGGCAAAGACGTGCCCGAGAAGAGCAGCATACGCACATGATCGGACCAAGAAGCAAGCGAGCCGTGCAGGGACAAGAAAAAAAATGATGTGCAAAGCTGCTGGGCGTCCCGCAGGGGTTTGCTCGGGCTTCGCGCAGCTGAAACAAGCATCAGAGAAGCAGAAAACTTCTTCTCGGTTCGAGAACCTCCCGTTTTTTTTTGTTTTTTTTTTTTTTTTTTTGGTCTGATCTCTCTTTCCGCGCAGACGCCGCTCCAAACGCAGCCACCGGCCGAGCGGCTGGGGCTGAACTGAACGGTTCGGAGCGTTTAGCGTTTTACGTACCATGTCTAGGTATGTACAGGTACCTTGGGTAGTCCGTCCTCCGAATCTTCTGCTGCCGCCGAAAGCCGAAATATGCGCCATCGCTGGTATGTAAACGACCAGGAACGATGAATTGATCGCCCATGGCAAATACGAACCGTCACTTGACGGGAGAACCACCAAGGTAATAGACTCGTTGCCGAACGCCGAATGGAGGATTGCCACTAGTGACAGTAAGTGGTGGCATCTTCTTTCTGGGTCAACGCAAAACCTCGAGGACCACTTCGGGCTTGCCCAGCCCGCCAATCGGGAAATAAAGCAGCCGCAGGCAGCCCGTTGGGGGCCCTCGGGATCGTGCAGGACGTCGACGACTTCCAAAGCGCGGGAGACGTGTCATTGAATTCCATGTTTGCTGCTCCTCCCTCCCTTTTCTGTTCGTTGTCTGACTCTCCACTCCACTCCACCCTAGGTACACCAGGCCGACCGTTCTATGACGAGAGAGTGATAAGAAGGAAAGAAGATGCGAAACTAAAGAAAATGGAAATTCCACCAATTCGTAATAGCAACCGTGCTTGCAGCCGGGGCTAGCCAGACGAGCACATGCGCATCCATCCATCCCTATGATGATGGGAGGGACAAGACCCGGCAAAACAAAGGCAAAAAGACAAAGAACCGTCTGTAGTCGAGCGAACAAGCCGAAACAGCCCGGTTCGCTCACACGGCAGAACGCGACCCACTGCCCCCGGCTTTTGACTGTGATGTCTGTCTGGTCCGGTCAGGTCATCCTCCCCTCCACCTTTGGCGCAGGTACAATACGGCCGGGATAGCCTAGCTCCCCCACGACAAAAAAAAACGAGCCCGCAATTTATGTCCTCCAGTCGGGCACATTACCAAAACACAACAACTAAAAGAAAAAAAAAAGGGTTAAAAACACCCTTTTTACATGTAGGAAAATGAGTATATACTACTTACAAGTAACAGGATAATTTGGTCCAGTCTCCTACTTTTTTTTGCCTTTGTGTTGCTGGGAATTTACCAAGTGAAGGATGTTGACCTGGTGTCCCCTTTTTTGCGGGCTCGTTTTTTTTTGTCGTGGAGGAGCCTAGCTCGTAATCCTCAGCAACCCCTCCCACACCCGGGAGGACGACAAGGAGGAGGAAAGGAAAGAAAAAAAAAAAAGAAAAAAAAAAAAGTGACAACGACGGGACCGGAAAGTGGGGGGTGGGTGACTCGATTCGTTAGCCGTCGGCGCAAGGGAGAAGAAAAAAAGATGTGATGTGATGGGCTGGTGGCTCCTCGTTCCAAGGTGTGCAGACCGCCCCCCTTGACCGACCGGCCGGCCCTTGTTCCCAGGATGCTGGCCCGGGATCTTGGGTTTGGGTCCGCGCTTAGGCCGCAACCGGCCTCGGGAGAAAGAATTCGAATGTCCAGGGGGGGAGGAGAAGAGAACACATGAGCAGCGCCCGCCCAACACCCTTTCACACCGCCCGAGTCTCCTGTCCCCCCGGTTTTTTTCCCAGCATCAAATGTGACGTGCATGCGGCGTTGGGTATTTTCGGTATCTAGGCTGTATGTACTACCCCAGACCCGCCACTTTTTAGCTTTTTCCTTTTTGCCCCCTTGTTTGATTTTTGGGTTTTAACCGAGATGGTTGGGCAGAGTGAGTGAGTGAAGCTTCAACGGGGAGAAGAAGAAAAAAAAAAAAAAAAAAAAAGATGTGTAAGCCAGTGCCAGCCTGCCACTCGTGCAGCCGCACATCAGCTTTTGCGGCTCGAAGCTGCCGAACTTCAGGTTGACACCAGCCCGTGGGGGTGACCAAAAAAAAGCAAGGGAAAAAAAAAAAAATGTCGTGGGCAGTCAGCGCCAGCCAAGCTGAACCGAGCGTTCGATAGCACAGTACGCCTGTATCCTCAACTGTGTGGATATCACCGCTGGGCAAAGACGATTCGCGGTTGGGCATGGGTCCCTGCCATCCATCCATCCATCCACATTGAATGCTTGACCGACCTGACCATTCCCGAAAGGAGGTAGCACCGGGGCTCCATGTTTCACGACCTGGGGCCGCCCTTTTTCCGCCATGATTGTTGGTCCGTTTGCCTGCGCTTGCTGCTGACGCATTTGGCGGCGGACTGACAAAAGAGTGACGACTTTTCCTTGGGTGATTATGATTAAGCCAGCCAGCACGTCTGTCGGTTGACCAATTAGCGTCGTCGTTTCTTCCTTTCCACGACCTTGCGGGGGGGAAGGAGAAAGACGGCATGGACTTGGTGACCTTTTCTGGGCAGAAATGGATCACAGAGACAGACGGAAAAAAGAGTGTATGGAACTTCGGATCCTTGCCGCAACTGGGACGAGTGACAGCACGCGCCGCGCCCTGCATGACCAAATTGGAAATGGCTTTTTCCGGAGAATGCCCAGGGGATTGCCCTCCTTGGCGGTGATTCGCGTGGGAGGCGGCACACGTGCCCGGCAGGGGTATGTGCGGTGTCAATCTTCTCTTGGACGATTGGAAGCCCATGTGCCCTTGCCGTACTGCGGCAAACCCTTTTCTTCTCTCTTTTCTTTCGTTTCTCGCGCGTCCGCCTACTTCTTTAGCGGCAATTTGTCTCGTCTGACATCTGCTCTTTCTTTTTCCCTGGGACCGCTCTTCGGGGTTCGGCGGGGCGCGGCTTGTCCTCCCAGTGTGGCCAACCGGGACCGAGAGCTTGCCGCGCCACATTGGGACTTGTCTGTGGTGGTGGTGGAGCTTTTCCTCCTCCCCTCCTCTTCTTCCTCTCCCATCCATTCATTGCGTTGTCCACTTGTCTCTGGCATCCGTAAAAGAACTCTGGTTAGTGTGATACCTCTGCCGTCCTCATCCATACTGTTCATCCGAAGCAGCCGCTGCTGCTCACATCCTCGGAGGGAAATCCGCCCTGCAATCTCGTTGGCCAGAGCTGCAGTCTTGGGCCGCCTCGCCGAGGTGTGAACGGAGCCGCCGTGAGGGTCGTAACGGGACAAGGGGCAATTCTGCTGGTGGTGTGTTCACGTTGCGTCGGTGGTAGTGGCAGGACGACCGCCCGTGGCCGGAGGCGTTTTATAGCGCATAACCGAGCAGTAGCTCTTGTGAAGCGAGCAGCAGCTTTGATGGTGTGCAGATATGTACAGTGCTGTACTGTGTATTTAGTACTACCCGTACTGTAGCAATCAATGCCTGCAGCCCACCCATCCTATCCTTGTTGGAGCACACGCGCGTTAGCCCACCCAGTTTCTCCCAGATTGGTGATATCTGGTGGTTTCTCTTCTGCCTCGCGTTTCCACACAACCACCAGGCCTAGGGCAAGTTGCCAAGCAGGGAGAAGGACATGGGTTTTGTTGATTGGACGGACAGACGGACGGCGCCAAGGTGCCCAGGCCCTTTCTCCTCTTTCATCTCTCCTGCCTTCTCCCACCCTCCCTGCCCAATCTGGTCGCTGCATGAACGTTTCCCGTTTGTTGAAACGGCAATTGCCACCCGCCACGATCGCAGATTCTGTGCAGTGACCTCGCCGAGGAAACTGGATAAATTGTTGGTGTGAACGATACCACGCCATGCCTGAGGCTTGCATCTCCTTTTTTTGTTGAGTGGCATCCACACCACACACTCACTTACACGAGATGACGGATTTCTCATTTCTTTTTACATGATCCATTCCCACCCACCCCGTCACCCCGGCTTCCTAGTGGCCAAGAGGCGAAATCCATGACGCATCCCGTCTCGGAACGGATGCGCCGGAGCAGACACCGGCTCGGGAGGGTAGCGGTAGCGGTCTACTACGTAAACGCCGAGATGGATGCAGAGGAGCTTGCACCTAACTGGGCGAGCCGAACACACACCGATGTAGCATTTACGTCCGGTGGTTGGAGGGGTAGGTAGTTGGCAAGATGCAGATAAATAAAGAATGTGACAGGTCACCGCTCGCCTACGTACTGCAAACGGTAGACGTCAGGACCTGGGGGAGGCAAAACCCCGGGGTGGAAGCTTATTTGAGGATGATCAGATCAGGTTATAGTATATAGATGGCAGCCTGCCTTTTGCTGCGGGATGATAACATGGAGGAGTAGACATGCCATCATCCATCATCGACGGCAGTCCTTAGCTTAGTGCCATACAGTGCCAATTTCTCTCCATAAAGTTCCTACTGGAGGGACGTGCCAGAGGTATCCGCCCATCTGGTAATCGGCGGGGCCCTGGGGAAACTCTACGATACCAAATACATACGAACAGGCTGGATGAAAGTGGATCGAAAGATAAAGACAAACCAGGTGGGCTGGTCTGGTCTGGTCTGTTCTGTTCTGTTGGGTGGACAGAAAATGCCTCTTATTGTGTACTGTCTTGAGGATGTGTGTGACTGTCCATGGGTTGGGACCACGCAGCCAACAACGGACAACGCTTGCCTGCTCGGATAACAGCTCACAGCCTGCGTGCCCTTCACACCACAAAACACTCTAATCCGCTCACCGGTCTAGTAGTTGCATATGTATGTATAAACGACTCCATCTTTGGCTCGACGAACCAGGAAGCTCGAAACCTATTTAACCTGCAAGAGGTCTGCTGAACGGGAGCTTATCTCGAGCATGGGTGGATGGCTACGCGCCGCTTTGTCAGGGACAATGGAAGGGCGCTACCCGATGGGTTTCGCCCATGCTCTCGCCTTCCTTCATTCTCTATGCAGCCGCTTTCATCACCACTTTACCACTGCCACTACCCACCACGCACCCACCACCTCTTTTTTCCAGATGATATCAACGCGGGAGCTTTTGATCCGGTGTCAGTGTTGGCGGCAAGATAGAACGAGAAGGAAAAGAAACACGTAACGGCAAGTGTCGAAAAATAGCAACCCGCGAGGTTTAGACGCAACATCTTAAGATTTGCCGCGAAAAGGGTCTTTGGCGCATCGCCTTTTCGGACCAGGCCCGCCATTGGATGCATCCGACGAGACTCTCTCGCCGACGGATCCTTGTTTCTACACACTGGGTGCTTGCTGACGGGTGGTGGGTGGTGGTGTGGTGGTGGTGGTGGTGTGCTGCGTATCAAGTGGTAACTTTGTCGACTGAACCGCAACGAGCGAGAAAGGACATCCTTGCTGCCAAAAGTCTCTCTCTCTCTCGCACACGCTCACACACACAGGAGGTCAAGCCGAGGTCTAGGGATATCGGATATCTCCTGGCTGGCATTAGCGGAGGCGTGCTTTGAACGCTCGCTCTTGCAAGAGAACTACAGAAACTGAACCAACCCGGCTGACCTGACCTTCCTCGGGATGTGACGCGGCATTTGGCAGCCGACGGCGCCTGCAGCGCCCGTCTGGGGCGCGCCGGCAAAAGAGGTGAATTGTCATCACATTGGTTTTTCTCCTCCTGTGACTTTGGCTGCAGCGATGCATCCGTTGGGTTGCATTTGCATCCTGTTTGGGGTTCGTGCGTTGCGGGTGGTCCCAACGTGCGAGGGAGGCAGCACTGCAGTCTCACGCACACGCACACACAACGCAAACAAACTGCGCAGGCTCGGGCGCAGGCAGACAGGGCAGGCAGACAGGGCAGGCAGACATCACTGCAGGGCGAGCCTCTGGTTGGCTGATAAAAAAACAAGACCTTTTCGCTGGCTGGGGGAAAAAAAAAGCACCCAGTTGAGGTGGGGCGTCGAGCAAACAAAAAGAATCCCACATGGAGCCATGTGAGTGGGGCACCTCTCAATCCTGCGCACGCCAGCCCAATCCCATCAGGAGAGTGAGCACGGCCTCTCCCTCCCACCACGCAGCCCTGCCGGATAGGCAGCCAACCCCTGGGCCCTGGTCTGGGCGGCGCATGTATGCAAAAGTAGCCAGAAGACTCCTTGCGGATCGTGCGGTTGCGTGCCCTCTTCTTTTCTGCGGGTCGCCGTTCGAATGAGGGAAGGAGAGGGAGCTAAAGAGGCAGTGCAGCGCACGTTGTTTGCTCTTTGGATTGCTTGGATGGGGCACCCCCCGCTCTTTGCACCCGTCTCTATCGATCTGCTCCTTTTTTTCCCCCCCAACTGAAAGTCTAGACCTTTGGGGCTTGGCCCAAACGCCCGCTACCAGGTTTGTCGCGCACCACGTCGCCGTAAAAACCTGCCGAGGTGCGAGGTAAGTAGGTAGGTGCCTACCAGCCGAGCATCGCTTGTATGTGCGGGTAATCGACTGCATCATCCGCGGCGCGGCGCATCTCTTGCAGTGGCACCGTATTTTTTAAAAGTTGAGTTCGAGGGCGCAGGTGGGTGGTGCAGGGATGCCTGGCCCCGGGTCCGTCCCAGAGTCATCGTTTGCCTGGTGGATCACCCACCACCAACACCAAAACCACCATCTTTTGTTTGTCATCTGGCAGTTCCACCCCAAAGGGAAATTTAGATTTTTGCCACGAGGAATTTAGAGGCGCCGTCGACCACCTGCTGGCTCAGGGAGGGCTTGGACGTGTGCGCTGCGTGCCCCCGCTTCTCATCGGGCTTCAGTTGTCCCCAAATCAGAAGCAGTGAGATGCGTTCCGGGCCTCCTATCTCGTTGATGCGCTCGCTGCAGGCCCGCGGCACGGCTTAACGACCAATTCAGCACCCCCCTCGCTTGGCATGGTCGCGTCTTTGGTGTTCCGTGTTGCGATTGCGGTGCAGCGCGCTCTGCGAGCTGTTTCCAAAGACGGGTTGCGAATAGGCTTTCCGGCTGTTGTGAGGCCGATTTGCGACGGGTGCTGGTACCTGGCGCAAAGTACTCGCCCTGGACGGGCCGTGTGGTCACGTAAACGTAGACTCGATACGGCGCTACCTGCGCAGACCGGCTCGCCATGTACCGAACGGTTTCTGGTACCGTCCCTGGCGGTGCCGACGGGGACCCAATGTCCTGACGCTCCCGCTCGCGCACGCAGCAACCACAACCAAGACCACCCACCCACACATCACACCCGCACCCACACCACGGCGTTATCGACCAATGTGCCTGTCCTTGACAATTGTGACATTGCCCGGCGCCCTGCCGACAGGCCCCTAGCCCCGACGACTGATCAACTCCCGCTGCAGCAGCGAGGTACATGCCGCCCCGCCCCTGCCTCTGCTCGGTACCTTGGGTAGCTTGGTACCTCGTGCTAGCGAGACTCGAGACTGGAGCCCCAGAAACTGGAGCCCACCTCCCCATTCGCTTCCCCATTCCACGGCTTGACTCCGCTGGGAGGCGACGAAACACCAGAAACACCACATCCTCGCTCCCTGGCCCGGCTCTGTCTGCCCGCCCATGCCTGCCTGATCTCAACCCATCCATCTCGTCACCCAAAACCTGCGACAAACCGCCATCTTTCCACACATAACCCAAGGCGATCCATTCTCCCCCCCCTCCTCCCACCCCAACTCCCATTTCTTCCCGCCCACTCAACGCTTTGAATTTTGGTGGTATTGCTTTAAATCATTTTGCATCCGTCACTTCCTTTTACTTTTTATTTTCCTCTCCCCCATCCGCTCTCTATTTCCATACAGAGTAATTTTCCGCACCCTCGGCCGCACACCTGCATTTGCTTGTCCGCGTCGCCTTGGTCGTGTCTGGGAAAACCCGCGCGCCGAACCCCGTGGAGGGAGAGCCGCACAGGAGAAAAAAAAAAAAAAAAAAAAAAAAAAAAAAACAAGCCCACTCCAGCTCTTGTCACGCTGCCGACCATTGTGTCTAGACCTTTAGTCTTGGCCGAGTCAAAGACGCCGCATCGCATTCGCGCGCGCGGCCGCTACCCTCGACCCCATCTCTCCACTTTCGTCCCGTTCGCCCACCTTGACTTGGGTACTGGCACCTGCCCCCGAATACTGGGGTTCGGGTACTTTCTCTTGTCCAGACCACCAAACCTGGCAGGCGTGATCGTCATCGCTTTCCTCCCCTCCTATCACAGCCCATCGCCTTGCGCAACAGCGACCAAACAATAAAACACGACTGCATGCACTTCAATCCACCTCCGGGCATGATCCCAGATCTCAGGACTGCCACGACCGCGTCTTCGGCCGCCGTCCTCTCCCCTGGCCCTGCGCCACCACCGCCCTCGTCGTCGTCATCCGCGCCGGCAGCAGCATCAACAGCAGCAACAGCAGCAGCAGCATTAGCAACAGTAACACCATCGTCGCTCGCGTACCCGCCAGGCACCAAGTCTTTGCGCGCAAACCCTCCTTCCATCGCCAGCGCGCCAAAGAATGCGATGGCCGCCTCGCCCTTCCTCCCGCAGCCGCCCTCCTTCAGGGCGAGCGTGACGACCCAATCCGCCTTTGCGCCCCTGTCCGCCACCACGACGATGCACAACCCCTTCGATCGCGATCCGTCGCTCGCCGTTGGCGCGCCCTTCGGCCTCGCCGCCGCCATGACCACCACCACCTCGCTCCTCATCAGGCGGCTCCCGCTCAACACCTCGGAGGAGTCGATGCGCCTGATGCTCGTATTCTCCAAGGACCTCGTCGACGTCCAGGTCCTGCCCGCCGAGCAGTCCGAGGACGCCGGCTTCCGATGCGCCATCGTCAAGTTCAAGTCCTTCGCCGGCGCGCAGGAGGCTAAGAAGATGCTGGACGGCAAGCCCAACATCTCCAACGACGCCGAGATGATTGTCGAGATTGTTGGCGGCAGCCCACCACAGACCAACGGCAGGAGGTACGCGGCCGGCGCAGAGGCCGGCGCACCCGCGTCCACGGCCTCGTCCACCACCTCGTCGGGCACCTCGTCGCGCCACACGCCGCGCTTCAACGGCGGCGCCTTTTCGTCTATCGAGGCCATGTCGCCGCCCATGAACCCATCGTACGCAAGCGACCTGTCCGCACCCGAGACTAGCTTCCAGAGCATATTCTCGCCGCAGTCGCCGATTGGCAACCACCTGACAGATCGCACGCGCGTCTCCGGCAAGACCCTGATCAAGGACGCCGCCGATGACGATGAGACGGGCGAGCTGCTCAAGGACCCCGTCGCATACGCCGAGAACGGCGCTATGGGTTCCCAGTCGCGCCGTGCCACCCAGCCTCAGATCCCGCCCATCTCGCGCTTGGCTGGACTGTCGCTCAACACCAACGGCCACTCCATGGTGTCGTACGGCCCCTCGCCCATGGGACCCATGTCGGCGCACCCCGCAGCGAGCAGCGCCATGTCTCCGATGACGGGCACGACGCCGCATCCTGGATACATGTCGGCGCATCCTGGATTCCCGCGCTCCAACTTCCCGCCCGTCAACCCGGCGGACCAGAACCCGCCCTGCAATACGCTCTACGTCGGGAACCTACCGATCGACACCTCCGAGGAGGAGCTCAAAGCGACCTTCTCCAAGCAGAGGGGATACAAGCGCCTGTGCTTTCGCACCAAGCAGAACGGACCCATGTGCTTTGTCGAGTTTGAGGACGTCTCGTTTGCTACCAAGGCGCTGCACGACCTGTACGGTCACATGCTGCACAACAGCGTCAAGGGTGGAATCCGCTTGAGCTTCTCCAAGAACCCGCTCGGCGTGCGCTCGGGCCAGAACCCGACCCCGGGCGCCAACGGCACGAGCCAGCTGTCTTCCATGAACGGCCTCATGGCTGGTCCTGGCGGCGGCTTCAGCGGGCCTCCACCGGGACTCTCGGCGCCCCCGGGACTGGGCGGCATGAGCAGCCACCGCTCAGCCTACACGCCCTCGACGTCGGCGACGAGCAACGGCGCCACCTCGGCGTTTGCGCCGCCTACTAACCCGTGGAACACTCCCGTGTACGGCAGCACCATGACTGCCGGTGGGCCGGCCCCGGTGGCCGCCAACGGTGGCGGAAACGGCTTCCCGTCCTTCATGATGGGACGATAAGTTGCCGCTTGCTCGGCCGTGTCGATTTGGCTGGTTTCTCAATCACTACCATATCGTAGCCTTGGGCCCAGCGCTGTTATCTACATGTCGGCACAAGCGGCACGCTCAGTCTCGCGTCACACCGTATTCGATTCGGTCGATGGCGAGCTCGGCTTGTATCTTCCTTCCTGTCTTGTTTTGTCTCACCCTTGCCCAGCGTCCTTGCCGTTACTCACGCGCTCGGCTTAGTGTTCTTACATGCATTCGGCATTGCATGGTACCCGCGGTCACCCACCCTCCACACCAGCCGGCCAGGGTTGCATTCATCCTCCTGTCTTTGCCATATGTGGTTTGCTTTTGCATTTTCCTTCTACTGTCTTGTTTTTCACCATTTTTTGGTTCACACCTTGCAGCAACGGCGAAGCACGATACGGCTCATAACATGATTCCCCCCATTGGCGATGTTTCGTTTTCGGGATGGAGTTCCGGCAGGGTCGAGGGGTGAACTTTGGTCTCCCCTGGTTTATCATTGTTTTTCGTTTTTACTTTCCTTTTGCACCTATCATCATATCTACCGGCCTTTGATATTTTGCGTGTTCCCCATTGACAGGCGTTTTGTTCATTTCGACAAGCACAACAATTCCACGGTGTCACTGGCATGGCGCACATCTCTTGGTCGTTTTTTTTTTTTTTTTTTTTTTTTTCAGGGGACAATCTGTGCGTGCTCTGGGGCGCCGCACAAACTCACAGCCAACACGTGTCTCGGTAACGCACGCGAACGCAGATCTTCGGCCGGCAAGCGCTTTCGTGTCTCCACCAAGATACCCAGGTTTCTGGAGATCTGTGGCGACTGAGACTGAGCCATTTGAGGTACCGGGTGGGATTTCGTGCCACCAACACCTCCTCGGTCAGTCGGCGACTCTGCCGCGGGGCAGGATGTGTTTTGCCAGAGAGCGAGGAGACTGAAGACATGTGGTATCTTTGCTTTTTGCGCACCCGGACGACTATAATCATCCTCACCATCATCATTGCTGGAACGGAAGGGAAAACGGACACGCAAAACAAAACCTCGAGAAGGCAGGATTGGGGCTCTTGCGCAAAGCACGCGGTTGCGCCTGCCCGCCTATGACATCATTTACTTTTTTTTTGGCCACAACGACAAACCAAGGAAGGAAAACTACAAAGAAAAAGCGACAAAATTAAAAAAAAAATCGTGGAAGAGCGGAAGAGAAAAGAAAAGATATGAACATGGGGACCTTATGCGGCAAGGGCGCCTCTATTTTCATCTTTGGGAGTTCTCGCATGGTTGGGTTTGGCTTTTTAAGCATGATGCGCAACGGGAGGGTTTTACTTATCAGCCGGGTGAAAGGGTAACTAACGTTTGGGTTTTGCACAGCGGGGGGGTTTTTTAAGCATGTTCTCTTTTCATTCTTGTCCTTTTTTTTTCTCTCTCCTTTTTTATACTGCTCTGCATTGGAGGAATTGCACGATATACAAGCGGACCCGGTTGGGGACAGATGGACGGACGGTGATGCCCTTGTTCATTCCACATGTTTGGGGGTCTGCGAACGCGGCCTGGCTTTTTTCTCTGCCACCACCACAATGCAACCCGCGCTCGGTGATTCTCCCGCAATTCTTTCCGTTTGGTGTTTCTGGGACACGACATGTCATACTAGCTAGGTACCCGGGAAGCATGGTGTTTTGTTTTGAGGTTGTTTCTGTTTTTTATTCTGGTGTGTTTACTACAGTCATTCCCTCGTATTAACTTCCTTTTTTTTTTTTTTATTTGCTTTACAGTGAGCGCGGTCTTCCTTTGTTTCTTGCTCTTTTTTGGTTTACCAAATACTAACACTTTACTTGGCTACACGGGGATAAGGTTCACTTTTTGTTGTCTTATCTCCTTATTTCCGTCGGAAGGGGATCGGAAATTGCCTGTTTTGATACGCCCTCCTGACTTGCCTTCTTCCCTACCCTCCCTCCCTTTTTGCCCCACGGGACAATGTCGTAAAGAGTAGATTGCTAAGAATGTCGAGATAAAGGGAACATGAACAGGTTTCTTTTTTGCACCGTTTGCGTCCATGTATACGAATGGGACGAAACGGCATACTTTGATGATCTGTCCATCCGATAAAGTACCTGGTATGTGTGTGTTGTGTCACACGGGTCACGGGTCAAACTGGTGATAGGTACAACTAGTTCAGGTAGTCTCAGGGACCCGTCTTCTCTCGACACCTGAACCAGTCGCACGGAGTTTGGGTGGCGGTGGTGGTGGTGGTGGCGCCATGCTGCACGGCAAAAAGAGAAGGCGTGATGTGACGACTTGATAATTGGGTCAATGTTAGGTACGAGCGCGGCGCAATCGCGTCCTCGTGATGCATGCAGCTACGCGGACGAAAAAAAAAAAAAAAAAAAAAAAACGTTGAGTGATAAGAGAGACCTGCCCTTTTTTGTCTCGTCGCCCACGCTGATTCGCGGCCTGTCCCGCGCGCTAGCCGCTGGTAAAACAGGGGCAGGCTGCGCGGGCGGAGTGGTGGGCTGACGGCAGGCGGGCAGGGTGGGTGATAGAGGATGGGGGTGGTGATCAGCGTCGAGCGTTCTAGGCCGCACTACGACCTTTTTTTGCTTGGTGTGTGTGTGGGTGTTTACATGCGCTGATTGATCATCAGGGATCAGGGCATCGGGATTTGGATTTACTTGGTGGTGAGACGTTTCTATTGACAGGCGGATCCATGAATGGCAACTCGGCCAGCCCCAGGCTAGAAATACGCCCCTCGCAAACCAACATAGCCAACAGTTGTTTCAGCCATACCTCGACTTTTTGCAACCAGAGTGTTTTCCCCAGTATCTACACATATTGAACAACAATCGCTTTTCCAATCCAATACCTGCTAGCCCTCTCCTAACCGTATCGCCCCATGTTCCCGGCAGGAAATCCCAATCCCCTTCCGGAACGGCCACCCGGGGGGGAGCCCGCCGGCCTCCGACGTGGTCTCACACAGTACCGCAGCCCCCCCAGTGTTTCCTTGGATGCGGGGCCGAGGGGCGGAGCGGGAAGCGGGCTGGGGCTGACAGGATGGATCCATTTTGGCGATGGAGCGGGACGGAGAGAGGAGCCTACCATGAAAAGAGGGGTCCTCGTGAGCTGCGCCGGTGGGGAATGAGAATAAGGGGACTACGACCCGGACCCTTTGCCGGCCTTCCGCTAGGCTGCCATCACGTCACGGGGCCGGGAAAAGGGTGTCATGCTTTGGTTTTCCTGCCCATTAATATTTTATTCTGTTTGTCTACATACCTCCATGCCGCACCGCCGGCTGAGGGTCCTCCGTCCTGTGCTGCTGCGGCTGTGCGGTTGCAACGTGGCTCGGCAAGCATTGGATGCCCGCCTCTTGGTCTGCACGCATTCGGGTTCAGTATGCTTTGTCACCGCGGGAGGGCGCCTGAGCGCTCAGCTGAATTTTGCCCGTCTCTTCACCAAACCGTTCCGATCGCTCTGTTGGAAACGGCATCCTCGGGTCCCCGAGCCCTTTTTCTCGCGTGTGGTGGATCCTTTCATCCAAGCTACAAAGTAAAAGTCTACGGTGAACAACGCCCTTCACGGACCGTGCACGTTGGCTCTCTGCACGAATAGACTGTAAAGAATAACGTTGGAGATTTGCGAGGGTTCTCCCCTATAAGGGAAGTGGAAATGAGTGATAGACAAAACATCAAGTGCAATAGCTCACTACGCATCTTCATATTCTTCGGGTGCCTAGATACAAAAATGCTCGCAATCTCAGACCACCAAGGTCTGGTCGTAAGGAGCGTTGGGCTCAAAAGCCCTTCTCAGCGGCTGCAGGGTGGGCAGACACTAACCGCGTTCGTCCAACGGTATTCCTTTGAAGCGAGGCTATTTGACGGATCCTGCCCCGTCAGCCGCAAATCTGACGGCCTTTAAGCTTTCCCAGCCAGGCCAGCCCGAGCCTGATTCTGACGGCGGTGGTCGAGATGGTGCCTTCGCTAGGAAACGCCGGAAAAACGGGGCGCCCAGCGTGAGTCTTATTTGTCTTGGGGCCCACCGTGACGAAGCCGCAAATCTCTGCAGTGGCCGATGAGGGAAACGAACCGAGACGGAAGTGGTCGTAAAGCAAGGAGCGTGAGCATCGCTGAGGCCTGCATGTTCAAGTAATTTCTCTCTGAGCCGGAAGGTTGGAGAGCAAGCTGACGCCCGGAAGAGTCGAACATGGGAGGGTAAAGTTCCTTTGTTGTGGTTCTGTGCGTTGGGTTAGTTGGGGAGAAGGTTCCAGCCGCCAAGGTATCGTATGTTCTGGTACCTGTTGGCCCGGCATGTGAAGACTCCTCCTGGCTGCATGATGATGGAACCGGAAACTTTATGACTTTGAGCTGCAGTGGAAATTCCGGGGCCATCGCTTGCTCGCTGAGATGACGGTATTTGCATGATGCTAATCTTGTACACATGCTAGTGCCACTTAGGGGTTGTACCTCTGGAGGGAGCGTGCCACAGGCGGGATCGGGGATTGTCTCTCGGCGATTGATGATTCCAGCGATATCGTGCCCGGCATTGAAGTGCCGGGCTATCGGGGATGGTCTGGGAGCCAGCAAGCAGTGGTACCTCGGGGAACGAAGTGAGGGTAAGGTGAAGTAAGGATAAGGTGGGGGAAGTGAGGGTAGGGTGATCCTGATCTCAGTTACCGTCAGCCAACAGGTCCAACAGCAGAGAGTCGGAGGGCTATCCTTTGCAGCCCTAAGGAGGGGATGCGTAAGGGACTGGAGCCCTGGTGCCGCATCTAGAAGCAAGCGGGGGGTGACAGCCACCTTTCCTGGGCAGCAGGAGGCGTCCCTTGGCTGTGGGCGCGGCGGGGATGCGAGCTGCTTGACTGCGCTTCTTCGCATATGGGGCTCGGAAAAGCGGGCCATCGTTTTGGAATGATGATGATTTTATAATGGAGCATGATAGACGTAGATATCTATAGAGACGGTGCAAGTGTATATTGACTGGCTTCATCTAGGCTGCTGTAGCCAAGTGTTTGTGATCCGACTTTCCAGCATGGTATTGCGCCATGATACATTCATGACCCAGCCGTCGCGGGATACAGTAAGACCGATCTCAGTCGAGAGGAGGTAGAGATATAGGTAAATGCGAGCAAAACGCGGTTGAGTGTCCAAAAGATGAGGGTCGCGGGGTATAGGTTTCCATGTCATTCCGACATTCTTAACCAATAACACCCTCCAAGGAAAAAGGATCGCTAAAATGTAGTACAAGAAAGGATAGAGTATAGAGCAGAAGGAATACTAATGGCGTACAAGAAGCTTGTCCGTACAGGGATATCCTCAAAGCCAGATTGATAAAAATTGAGGTTGTGCAAATCAGGTTGTGGATTGTTGCTGAGAAGAGCGGCCTGGAGGTGACGATGACAACTCCAAGGGAGACCTTCTCAAGACCTGGCCGACCCGTCGCGGCGCCGGGCGAGGTACTCGGCCCTGCGCCGCCGCCGCCTGCGCCTGAGGTGCTCGGCGTATTTTTTTTGATCTCGGCTCTGCAATCCGGGAGGTTGAACCTCGCGGTGATGTCGTGACTCATCTTTCGTTCTCCCTAATGATGTTTCATGTCGTGGGATTCGGACAGGATGGTTTGTACTCGCTGGCTGGGACGCAGAATGAGCCCCGCCGAGGCGGAAGGTGTGGTTCTCGCCGATGGCGTCGGTCCCGTGCGCCAGCGCTCCGCGATGACGCCGTCCCCGGCTTGGTGGTGGCGGGTGCTGTTGTCCATGAGGGCCTCGACCAGCATGTCGCGCACCTCCTCCCCCAGTAGAAGGTGCACATGTCTTGGCGGAGCTGGCTGCGGGCCGGGGTGTCCGGCATCTCGATGCCGGTCTGCTCCTGGATCATGGCGGGGTTGATCTTGGTCTTGACCGACAGGTTGGACTTTTTGGCGGCCTTGGGCTTCTTGCCAACCTTGGACCGCTGGGCGGCCCTGGGGTTCCTTTCGGCCTTGGTCTTGCTGTTATTCCTACGGCCCAAGGCGGCCGGGGCAGGAGGTATTCTGGTATTGGGACACATTTCGTCGCCAGGGAATGTGTGTGGTGAATATGTGTATGGAGGTGTAATTCCCACAACACAAGATAATAGCCAGTCAAGGGCAAAGAATGGATAGTAGAAGATTGTGCTTGGTATGGCTTTCTGGTTCTTCGTCAAGTAGAGAATGTAAGGTAGAATAGAGTAGAGGTAGTCGTCCCTGTCATGCTCGGAGGGTGAGTGGCTCAGCGACCGCTTGCGTGACAGACAGAATGGACTGCTCGTAGCTCGTTTGTGATGTGTACTGGGCCAGGGGAAACCGAGCCTCTGAGGAATTTCCACCTCGGAAGAGACCCCCTTTATACAACGGCCCCTTCCCTCCCGAAGAAACGTGCGGAAATACTTTTGGCAAACGCCCTCCCCAACATTCAAGAGACTCAGAGTTCCAGAGGCTAATTCCAGTAGCGCCCGCTATCGTCCCAATGTATCTTGAAGGCCTCTGGACAGAAAGTTGGCAACTGACGAAGCCATGGCTGTTCCTCAATGTGCGGCGTTTGAACGTGCCGCAGCTTTCCACAGTAGGTTTCCGGTTTAGCCTTTAGCACAGGCCTGTGCAAGCATCTCGGATCAAGCGGCCCAGGGATGGAGACATTGTACTGAGGGTTGACTTCACCTCGCACCTGGTAGAGAGTGACCGGAGTGCCTTGAAAGGTTGGCTTATTGGTTGATGGATAGAAAACGAGGTTGGAGACACCGCGGTATCCCATATCATATCCATGACTGTAGAAGTGGTGGCTAGTCTGTGTTTGACAAATAAACGGAAACACTGCAGGTAAAGGGGTGGGCCTGTCTACTGGCTCGTGGCGAGCTCATTAGACTTCTTCTCGAACATGTGGCGGAAGTCTCCCGCGTTCCCGAGCCGTTAAACGGCCGGTAGGGCCAGACGACCGGAGAAAGTGCCTCTCAAACTCAACGTCCAGTTAAGCGTAAACCGTATTGGTATGTTGTGCTACGCCCGCCGTGGGCCGATTACCAAGCCATGACGCGCCAACCGCTGAGACAAATGCGACAACGAAAGAAAAACACCGCCCAAGTGATTTGATCAGATATTGTCCTCGTCAATGTCGTCAATATCGGGGGCTCTGACGATGAACTGGAAGACAACGTAGCTTTGCAGTGCGAGCGCCTTTTTCTCCTCTTCACCGTCGGTTGCAGGCTTGCCGGTTCCCTCCGCCCCCTGAACCTTATCCCGACCAGCTTTCGCTGTAGCCTCATCGGCCGGTGGCGCCTTGACAACCTTGCCATTTTTGTCGACGTCAATCAGGACATCCTCAGTGTCCAGCGAGCCGTCTTCAGTGTAGGTCCACATGTCGCCCAGCTCGCCCCTGACCGCGCCCGTCAGCCAGGTGGCGCCGGTGACGCAGGGGACCAGGTACAGCAGGGCCGGCTGGCCGTGCTGGAAGACGAGGAGCATCGCGATAGTGAGCAACATCCCGACCCCGTACCCGACCATGGAAGCGAAAAAGTATGTTTTGGGGAACGCCATGGCGCGCAGCCCGGGAGTCGAGGCTCCGCCCGACAGCCGCAACGGCAGAGTCCAGAACCAGTCGCCCCAACGGCCCTGAGAGTCCACAAACTCTGCCTTGACTTCGAGATCCTTAGTTTCTACGAGCTTGCGCGTTTCTGTAGCATTATCTGTGGCGTCTTTGTCGATCGAGGCGGCCTCAAACTCGGTCGTGAGCTTGGTTGGAACGTAAGCGATCTGCTTCTGGTAATGTCGCCACAGATCAAAACGTAGACAGAGACAGATGAAGATGCCAGGGAGCACGATATCGCCCAGTCCTAGCAAACTTGACCGTGCCTGATTCTCAAAGACCATCTTGATAGGGGCATCGATCTTGGTCGCCACCGTGACCATGAAGGGGCTGTCCATGGGCGCAAAGGGCTGTCAGTTTACCAGGCGGTGTTGGGAGGTGTGGAATGCCTGAATGCTCACGTATAGAAGACCATGACAATGTCGTATACAAACAGCCCTGCCAAGACCATGCTGCCGATCAGGAACGAGGTGGGCGACATGAGCATGAAGGCTCCGTACGACACGCCCGCTGCCATCAGGTTGGAAAGGTAAGACGAGTCGGTCATGTGATAGCAGACGGCGACGATGGCAGCGCCAAAGAATCCCAGGATGCTGTTGAGGGTGACCTGGAACTCGTCGTGGCCGACCCCGTGCAGGCCCAACTTGATGGTCCAGCTCTCCTTGAGGAGCACACGGGCGGTCCACATGGCGCGCTTGAATAAGGGCAGCGGAACCAAGAGGAACGGGCCAGGGCCAGGAAAGGTCGTATCCTTGGACTCATCGACCTCCCAGGCGCCAGTCCCATCTGAAGCGGAGGGGTCAGCGGCAACGGCACGGCGAAGCTGACGCCTGCCGACAAGATCGAACCGGTACAGGTGTCCGAACCTATCGGCCCAGATGTTTGGGAAGACAAAGCCAGTGGCGAGATGCAGAGCGTCGCCCATCAGCTTACCCAGACTGGCGAGTGAGGCGACGGAGAAGTAGTAGCGTATGAACTTGCTGAGGATGTCCGGGTCGTCGAGCCAATGGAGCAGATAGTAGAGCCCGATCAGGGCGCCGGCGGCGAGAATAGGGAAGACGATGGCGTCTGACGCCCGGAAGCCCTCGGCAAAGCGCTCCTCTTCGTTCCTGGCGGCGGTGGCGTTGAGCGTCTTGGGCTTGCCGTCGCGGGTCCTAGCTACGCGGGGCGCGGCCGAAGGGGGCCGGCGCAGGGCACCATGGGCGCCGATGTAGATGATGACCATGGCCGAGAGCACCATCCGCGACTGGACGATGACCAGGTCTCGGTCGATGCGCGACAGCAACTCCTCAAGGGTCGGCAGGGGAGGGGCCGCCATTGTCAAGCATCCCCTGCTACCTGGCAGGCACCAGGTGAAGGGAGCCTCTTGTGCCATTTTATCCGTTGCACGCAGTTCTTGCTCTTGGGAACTGGCGGATTGCCTGGGCTCTACACCGTACGCCTGTTTGTGTGAGAGGTTGACAGATCGTGTTTGCGTCTGGCGTAGGGCAGAAAGGTGTCTGCCTGCCTCCCAATCACGCAAGCAGCCCGTCATACAGGACTCGGAGCGATCTGCCAGGCGAGGCAAACGGCCAATAGCTGGCGGGATGACGCCGAACGCCAATGACCCGGGCCCAGAGCTGAGGCTGCGTGCGGGGCGTTGCGTCATTGGCCAATTGAGAGCCAAAGTGGGCCTTGACCAACCTGAATTCCACCGCAAGCTCAGCTCTTTCTTTTTACAAGCAGCTGTACCCGGCAGGCAAGAACTTCATTCACTCTTTCCACGAAATCAACAGTCGCCCAACATGACCACAGCCGTATCCCTCCAGACCTCTATGGTGAGCCCTTGACCCGTCTCACTCCCCCATTGCAGAACGGTCAACTGCCGCGCACCACCAACCACCACGATGCTAACCACGAAACCCAACACCGTCCCCAGGGCACCATAGTAGTCGAGCTATACACAGATCACGCCCCGAAAACTTGCGAAAACTTCTCCCAGCTCGCGCGGCGCGGCTACTACGACGGCACCATCTTCCACCGCCTGATCCCGGACTTTATGATCCAGGGCGGCGACCCGACGGGCACGGGCCGCGGCGGCTCTTCCATCTACGGTCCCACGTTCGCCGACGAGATCAGCCCGTCGCTCAAGCACACGGGCGCCGGCGTGCTCAGCATGGCCAACAAAGGCCCGGACACCAACGGGTCGCAGTTTTTCATCACGCTCGCGCCCACGCCCTGGCTCGACGGCAAGCACACAATCTTTGGCCGCGTCCGGTCCGGGATGGCCGTCGTCAAGCGCATGGGGCTCGTGCCGACGGCCGCCGAGGACAGGCCGGCCGTGGAGCTCAAGATCATCAAGGCCTCGATTGTGGCTGAGGACGACGACGCGATGGCATGAGGCTACATGGCTGGAGACTAGGACTTTTCCTCGATCTCCAGGATGTTGGGCTGTCCGTCTGGAACGAGACGGCTCGGCCAAAAATAACATGACAGCATATGGTTTTGGCGTTGGTTGATAGCACTATGATACCCATTTGCAATAACCTACAGTAGGATCACTCGATTCTGGGTGTCCATAACGGTTACTTTGCCACAAGATAGCGCTCGGAGGAAGGTCGCCGTCTGTGTCAAGAGCATGGGCAGCACACTGATAGTGCACGACATGCGTCAGGACGATGGCAGGGGCCGCGATGTGGCCGAGAATCTGTCCCTGCGCTCAACCGATGCCTTTGCCGCTTTTGACGAACGCCCTCAAGCGCCGCGCCCATGGAAGTGCATAAAATGCGGCTCGGGAGGCTTAATCAAACAGATGTGTCCGACCAAGCCGGTTCTCGGTTGTCGTCGGCGACTCGGTCAAGGCAATATATGCGCGGTAATTATTAGGTCGCCCGTGCACACTTATTACACGAACCTCGATAACTCCCTGCGTGAATCAGTATCGATGACTGTCTGAGGACTGGGCTCTAGGAAAGCGGAGGAGAGCGATAAGCAAGGCTAATGGGTGTTCGGCCAATATCCTTTGCCGCGGCCAGGGCTACTAAGCGGGCAATAGTCCCAAGAATAGTGGCTGTTCAATTTTTTCTTATTTGCGGGTGACAAGGCAAAAGTGCGCGCGAGTTGGCCGAAGCCGAGATCACGAAAATAAACTTCACAATGGGCGACCCAGAAACACGAGCACCAGGGTTCGGGGAGTGATGACTGGGGTTCCCCGCGACGGGTTGGTTGCACGGTCACGGTCACGCTGAAGGTCACGGTCCAGCGCAGCCGATATATTCACTCAGTGCTGTTCGGATGCGAGATTGTCCACGTTCGAGTGGCTTTGATATCACGAGTTGCGGCCAAATTCTGACAAAGACCTCCTAAAGTGAGCGGCATTGCAATGGTGATCGGCAAGAGGAAATCTGGTTCTGGTTGGCGAAAAGGCAGCCGCCGGCGAGGCAACGGGAATCACAAGCCGAGCCAAGCCACATACAGTGCGTGTCGAAGGACGCGTTCTGCTTTGTGGGCAGAAGAGCATCGAGAAAGAGCGCGGTGTACGTTCACTGAATTTGAAACCACGCTTAGCTTAGCCCTTGCCCAAAGGAGCAAGAAGATTTTATCGCAGGCTGGCAGTTGCAAAGAGAGTGGAACTGGACGGGAATGTGGGAGGATGCAAGATCGAGATGAATGATAGTGTACTGTAGTGTAGAGCCGAGTCGTGTTTGGGCGGACGGTCTTTGCACTGGAAGCACTGCCACACTGCCGCTTTTGTGCACTTGCGCAGATCTTTTGTCATTGCACAGGCACACACGACAACAGAGTGGACAAAGCCGCGTGTCGATGCAGTCCTCGTTGGTCGAGACGGGAAGAGGAGAAGGCTTGGCATTCTCCTCAGCGCGTCAGTGCCGGGCGCAGATGCCACACTACAGCAGCACTAATTGGACGAGGCATTCAAAACAGCGAATAGGAGCCTTCGCAAACGGCATGGAGGGATGTCGTCCTGCTTGTACTAGTGTATCCGACAGCCAAGTTTTCCCTCTCTCTGTGGGCGGACCGGACTGTTTCGAGCGCCGCAACTTGCCCCCCTCTTTTTGTCCTCCCTTGCACGAGAAGCGATTGTCCGGTTGGGCTGTCCGGGCGTCGTCGTCATCACACAAACGAAGCCCGGGCCAGCGCCACGCCACCACCAACCCCGTTGCGACGACGACGCGGGGGCTGAAGGAGGAACTGCGACGGATGGGATGCCACCTCAAACACTCGAGGAATGCGAAGGAAGACAATGGAGAGACACACAGCTGAGCAACAGGTCCAGAACGGAATGCCAGAAACTTCGGATGCCGCCGCGGGAATGGGTTTGTCTGGGCTTGGCAAGCAGGGGCGGACTAAAAGGCTAAATGATTGCACTTAAACCCAATTTGGCGAGGGTCTCTGCCAGGAGCTTGGGGACGGACCCAGCTGTGCTGGACAACTCATGCAAAGCGGGCCGCAATGTCAATACAGATGGCCATCCAATTTTGTTTGGGCGCTCGGGTGGTGGAAAGCTAAAGACAGTGCGCTCCTCAAGCCAGTCATCCCATCAATCATTTTTGGAAGACGGGAGAAGCGCTCGAGCAGCGTCAAAAAAGTAGGCAGGTCGGGCAAGTTGGGTGGCAGAAAGTGGCAGGATCGGAGAGGTTGGACAATGCAAGAAGAGACCAGACCAGACGGAAACGGGAGAAAAAAGAAAAGAAAAGAAGAGCGGCGGAGGTCGTTGACGTCCGTGCCAGGGGCCCTGGAACAAACCCCTGCCATGCGGGCACTCTCAATGACACCCCGGATCCCCCGCGCTGTTTATTCCCAGGCGCCAAAAACCATCATCGAATGGGTTTTATTGGATGGACGGGCAGACCCACCCCCTGGTCGGCACACGGTGCGGGCTCCATGTTGGTCGATCCGTGGTGTGAGCTGAAGGGGCAGCTTTACGAGAAAAGATGGTGACATTGCATACTCTTGGTGTGCAGCTCAATCCACCCATGGCAGAAGAACCGACAGCCGAGGAGAGAGAGAAAAGAAGCGGCGGGTTGACAAGGAGAGTGGGCCGTGACTCCAGGCCTTGTTTTCCAGCAACGAAGGGAAAGAAAAACAAAAACACACACGGGTGGCCAGCGAATAAAGAAGTGGGCTGGCCAAACGCCTATGGGGGATGGGGTGGTGGTGTTGCCGGAAGAGGAATGGACCTTCGCCCGCCCCCCAGTCGACGTGAATGGGTCCCCCAGCCTGGCCTGAGCTGAGAGAGCTTTGCCGGTCCTGCCAAGGCACCCTGCTAGCTCCGGATTTCTGCTTGGCCCAGCCAAGGTACGTTGCCCAGCATCGGCGTCGTGTGCATCGGCCGATCAAGGGGGAGATGCTTTGGCCTAGGTAGGACGGAAAAACGACGTCAATAAATAAGCCTTGCCCGTTCGCTCTTTTTCACCAGCACCTCTCTCCCCTTCTTTTTTTCTCCCCACGAGCCACTATCTACCAAAAGGTACCTCGCCCACATTTTAATACGCCTTCCCACCCATTCGCTTCGTTCATCACCAGAACCAGTCCGTTGCTTTTGCTTCTTCGACCACACAACCCAAACGGCCCAAAATGAAGACCGCTTTCATCCTCGCTGCCGCCGCTGGTGCCCTGGCCCAGAACCTCGCCGGCATCCCGGCCTGCGCTGTAAGACCTACCTGCCGCCGTCACCTCTCTGCTACCCCATGACTAACATGGCAACCCGCCTCGACACAGACCTCGTGCATCAACGCCGCCGTCACCTCGGCCGGCTGCCAGCCCGCCGACGTCGGCTGCCAGTGCGGCACCGCCGCGGCGCCCATCGCGTCCATCGCCGCCCCCTGCGTGCTGGGCGCTTGCCCGGCCAGCGAGATTGGCAACATCGCCGCGGCCGGCTCGGCCCTGTGCTCCGCCTTCTCGGCCAGCACGACGGCCGCCGGCACCGCCACCACCTCGGCCAGCACGGGCACCGTCAAGGCCACGCTGAGCAACAACTCCACCACCGTCACCGCGCCCATCACTACCACCACTGGCTCCGTCACCATGACGGGCGTCAACGGCACCTTCACCCGCTCCTCGGGCGCCGGCGGCTCGGGAACCGCCCAGACCACCACCACCTCCACGAACGGCGGCGGCAGCGGTGGCAGCGGTGCCACCGGCGGCACCTCCAGGGGCGGCGCCACCACCACCTCGAACCCCAACGCCGCCGCCACCCCCGCCATTCTTGGTGCTGGTGCCCTGGTCGGTCTGCTTGGCTTCGTTGCTGCTCTGTAAATGGAGCGTTGGTAGCTTTTCTCTGCTTGGTACCGTCAAACAAAATAGGAACGGCTAGTTGGTGTGACGTGTTTTCTTCGGGTTCATGGGAACATGAAGTAAGGGGAAACGCAAAACAAAACTTAATGATAATAATGAGCACGATAGGAATTTCTGGTGTGGCATTGTCTGGCTATCTGAGGAGGAAGGCAATCCCCCACGACGCTCTTTTGAGATGCTTTTTCCTCTCTCTCCCTGGTGTCGAGAGAGGAGAGCGTTGGCACACAGCCATGTGGTTGAAGGAGGAGAAGCAATGTTTCTTGTTAGCTTTGGGGACCATCCGAAGGATTTGATAGAAAATCAGGCACCAACCTCTTGCTTAATATGGTCGATTGATGCTCATCTATCGCCTCCTGCGAACCCAAGATTGTCGTTCTTCTTCCAAAGCAGCGACGCCTGCAGGGGCATTTAGAAAAAAGAACCCTGCGCCTCCGCAAACTCGACAATCTCCTCCACAGTCACGTCCCTAAACGGCCCGCGCAGATCCATCGCCAACCCGTCTTGCACCCTGCCAGGCGTCCGGACGGCGGTGCAGAGCATGTAGTCGCCGTCGTCGCCGAACGAGCGCAGACAGACATTCGCGTCCTCGACCCTGGTGCCCCGAAACCAGATGCTGTGCTCCGTGACGGGCACGCCGCCCGTCCTGGGCGGCGGCGTGAACGCCCTAAACTCGAGCTCGCGCAGCCACGGCGCGACGAGGGCGTCGCCCGTCATCTTGACGTACGCCTCGCGCAGGCACCACAGCGTGTAGAAGCAGCGCAGCTTGTAGTCAAGCAGGGCCTCGGGCGTGCGGCCCATGTCCTCCCTGCTTTTCCCATCCGCCGTCGACAGGACGGCGTACTTGAGATGCGCCGCCTCGGCGGGGCTAAACACGTCGGCGTGCATGTCGACAAAGGCCGGCCAGCCGTCGGACGCGACCACGTCGTGGTCGCGGACCCGGCGCTCGCTGGGCGAGACTACATCGACGCCCACGTCTACCGGTACCGGGCCAGTTGCGACCACGGCGGCCAGGGCGACGATGCCGGCCTGGTGGCTGACGTTGAAGGCGACGGGCTGCCGGCCCGTGGCACCGTCGACGAACACGGGCTTGGACGACCGCGCCGCGTCGGCCGTGATGGCCGTCTCGCCCCAGGGCGTCTCCGTGTGCCGCGCCACGACGTAGTGCTTGAGCAGGCGCGAGGCCAGCGACATCCTGGCGTCGCGCACGAAGACGTACTTGAGCACGCCCGCGCGCTCCGCTGGCGGGAGGAGGGCTAGGGCTCTAGACTACATTTTCTTTGTTTCTTACATCCCCATACTTGCGGGTGGTTTTTGTTTGCTACTTGAGTTACTGACTGCGTTTCACGAGATGACTATAGAGGGTAAGGGGGACTCGGCGAAACATACAGCGCCGGGGTGCGACTCCAGATGCCGCGTTTCCGTCGCCTCGGGCCACAGGTTCCGGGTGTCGACGACCCACTGCACGAGGGTGAGTGCGGGGTTGTCCGCTGTTGATGGTGTTGACATGTTTGTTTGCCTGATGTTTCGTTTCTATTTACGGCTCGTCTTCGGGTGGGAGGGGGTGGTTTACGCAACTCGAGTTGTCGCGAATCCTATCAGACCGATCTTCAGGTGTGCCCGTTGAGCGTTGAGGAGCATGCAAGGTGATGACGCCACGTGACATTCGCTCCGATCCAAGACGAACTGCAGTCTGCTAGAGAGGCTTATTGCAGGAGCTCTAAATTTGGAGTGTGGCAATCAATCATTCCCTGCACTCAGCTACCTGAGCTATTAATTGTGTGGCAATATGAATGAGAATAGAACAAAAAGCAAACAGCATCCCGGCCTTCGCCGCCATCGGGAAACACATCAGGCCATCGCTGCGGCGGATGAAACGCGGGCACCCCCGGCATTTACGGGCCTGGACTGCCGATCCTGTGGCTATGATTGGTCGCCCCGCGCCAGTGCGCCTTCCTCTCCTGCCACATCACCAAAAATGGAGCCTTACCACGATTTATAATTGGTCCGGCTGTTCGGCTTTTCATGTGTCCTTCCTGGCAAGCGGGATTTACCAGGAAGGATTAATGGTGTGCGCGATATAAATTCTCACAACGTCCACCGGCTCTTTTTTCCTTTCCCTTCCTTCTCTCCTCAGGTCCCCCCCTCGTCTTCCCTTGGGGGATTTTCATCCACACAATCGCCTCTGCTTTCGTCTGCCTCTTTCCTTGAGCTTTCCTTCTTCTCTGCGTCCTACCCGCATTGGGGACGGAGTGTCTCGGAAAAAAACGTCGGTTCCTTGTCTGGTTTTCTTCCTGCCTTGCAACTGCCCTCGTCACCGTGGCGCGCCTTGGTCAGCCCTCACCAGGCTTTAACTAACCCCACGTCGCTGACTTGCGGTCCGCAAGCACAAGCCCACAAAAAGAACCAGCTTGCTCACGTTCCGACGGACGCATTCTGACAAGCAAGCGACCACGTTTCGTTCTCTCCTCGGCTCCGCTCCTGTGGTACGGACAAGGCGATCGCGACAGTCCACCGCACGGGATCCCGCCAAGCGACCAGAACCGTCAGACAGAGACTCCGTCCCCTGCTCCTTCACCACACGGACAGTCTGAAGCACCAACGAGGAGAAAACGATTCGTCCGCCTCGCGGCACCCAACCAAAACCACTGCTCCGCTGGAAGGACCCTGGGCCCCAATCGGCACCCCCTGTCTCTCCCGTGACCTCTCTCCGGGATTGTAGACGGGGCTGCGGGCCACCGGAGTCTGCCCGGGTCCTGAAGCGTCGTTAGCATCCGCTCCGTTTCCTCTGCCAAGCAAAGATGCAGCAGCTGCCGCTTCCGCGCAGGCAAAGGTTGTGCATATGGAAGGCGCCGATTCACGCCCGGCCTGACTTTTGCCACCTGTCTGCTTACTCGCCCACGTTTCGGCATGCACGCAACTGAAACATCCCCAGAGAAACGTCGAGTGGGACTCGCCTCTTCCGCTCTCCTTTTGAGCCGAATCGATGCGCGAGTTGCTGGTTCCCCACCCATCCTCCCCTTCTCCGCCAACTAGGGCTATGTCTCCCGCGACCTTGTCCCGAAGAGAGCGCGTCCGCCTTCCGGGGCGTTTGACGCCGCTTCCTTTTTTTGCGCGACACGAGCTCCGGAGAGACGTGGGATCGTGATGAAGCACTCGCCGGGGAGTTGACGTCCCGCCTTGCGGAGGGAACTTGTCCACCCTGACGCGTAGAGCTCTCGCTTTCCGCCACGCGACCTGGACGGGCGTATTTTCTTGGTTGAAGGGTTGAGCGAGAGAGAAACTCAATTCCGGAGTGAGTGAGAGTTGGAGACGATGAGCCCACTTCCGAGTCGAGGATCTCGTTTCCTTTTTTCCCCTCTGATGAACAAAACACACCCTGTGAAGCAACTTGGGATCTGGCTTCCTCTCCCCTCGGGAGAGTCGACGGCCTTTGAAACTGATGTGGAGGGCCCCTTGCTATTGAGCCTGAACCTTTACGTGGTGCGAGGGATGTGATCTGCGTTGGTGGGATGTCGTTGGACATTACACAATGCGGACAGACCAATGCAGGCTTTAGATAGCGCGATACGATCATGATGTTTGGCCTTGTGCGTGTGGCTATGCCGTTGACTTAAGTCTTGTCTTCAGTCTTGTCCTGTTCCCCTTCGGCTCTGTTTAATTTCCCTTGTGTCGTGGACATGCCACTCCGCTCGAGGCTGCGTTAGCAACACTACCACTTCTCCAATGTTCAACTGCCTTGATTATATCCCTCCACGCCCTCGCCCTTGCGACCTGCCGTCGACGGGCCACCCTCAGCCCAGTCATACATGCCACCTGTGCTGCTGCTCTGGGCGGTGATAGTCGGCCAGCCGCCACCCGCTCCCCCGGCACCGTGACCTCCGCCCACAAAATCGTGACCGGCGTTAATATCCTCCCGCCTCGCCTGCTGCTGCTGCTGCTGCTGCTGCCCTATCACGCCGCCGTGTTCCACCGCCCCATAGCCCGCCGCCAGCCCAGCTCCCCCGTCTCCAGCAGCGAACTCCTCCTCCGCGCCCATCGCCGCGTGCGCGTGCGTTATCCCCCTCCCCCTCCTCCCACCCGGCACAGCAACGTAACCCCCCGCAACGTCCAGTCTCGTCGCGTGCGCGTTGCTCAGCGCCAGCAGCGCTGCGCTGGCCAGCAGCAGCACCATGACGACGATCGCGCCCGCCTGCGTCCAGTTGCCGCTGACGGCCGCCACCAGGTACACGCACAGCTTGGCCGCCGCCTCGAGGTAGCCCTCGACGTGCGTCTCGGCCCGCAGCCACGCCGAACCCGCAGCGGCCGCCAGGTCCGCCGCCGTGCCGCGCAGCCGAACCTCGCGGCCGTCCGGGAGGGAGACCAGGAGCGAGATGAGCTCGGTGGCCGGTGACCCGGCAGAGGCGGCTTGTTGGCGGCTGCGGCGGCGTTGCTGGCGACGCAGCTGCGAGCCGGCCGTCTTGCTGGACGAGGTCGTTGATGATGGGTGCCGTGACGGAGGGTGCGGTGCGGGTGCGGCTTTGCGGGCAGCGCGCTGCTTGATGACCCATATGTTGAGGACGCGGGAGAAGATCAGGGCGCAGATGCAGCCGAGCGCCCACCCTGCAGAAGACGGCGTGTGTCGTTAGCAACAGCCGCGCGAGGATATAGCAATATCTGGTTGATTTCTGTTTCCTCACAGTCGTGTATCAGAACCAGCAGCACGATGGCGGCGAGGGTGAGCAGCGGCCCCATCAGGTAAAGAAGGTGCGAGAGCCAGCCAATGTCTGGGATTTCTAGCTCAATGGGATCGACGTCATGATCGTAGTCGGCAGCCTCTATCTCGCCATCCCCGAGCCCTGACCTCCTGTGCTTTCTCGCCTTGGTGACTAATCTTGATCTGCCCCCCTGTTTCCTCCTCCCCCTCGGCGGCAGTGGCCCGACTTCAAGCGTGACCAGCTCGGCGTCCCTCGCGACGCGCTGGCAGAACTGCGACATGGCGGCGTTGTTGATCCAGAACGGGACCCGGGAGCCGTCCGGCCGCAGCTCGACGGCGGACAGCGCGGGCGGCAGGCCCGTCTTGCGCGCCAGCTCATCGGCCGCCTGCTGGTAGTGCAGCCCCGGGACTAGTAGCAGGCTGTCGAGCCAAGACGAGCCGCCTTTCAGGGCGGTGCGCTGCGCCGCCGTCGACAGCTCCGCCAGCGCCAGCAGGCCGCCCGTCGACAACGATACGCCCGGGATCAGCGTCTGCGGCAGCCAGCCCGGGTAGAAGGACTGTTGGGACGGGTTCTGCTGGGCGAGTGGCGTATTGTCGGTCAGCTGAACGGTCGTCTAGCGCAAGGGATGGTGGGGGAGTATGGTTGGTGCTGTCTCGACCAACCTCCATCTTTAGGCGGGTTCAGCCGCGCGAAGGACGCAGCCAGTCGGGATATTTCCCGTTTGCTAGCGAGATCGAGGAAAACGGCCCTAAACAAGTACTAAAGTTGACCAGACGAGGAAGAAGCTCAAAACGGATATAGAAGAGAACTCCAAGTTATAATGATCATCATTATGTAGATTCGACCTATGACTTTAATGAAAGGGCCGCCGTCGGGCCAAGATTGTTGGCAGACGACGTCGGTCGGGCGTCACAAGCCAAGATACCACTGAGCAGAGGCCTGGTCCGGCTCGGCTTAAAACCAGGCAACATGGGCAGGCAGCGAAATGGTATGGCAGTCTTGAACGACTTCGTGGTCAGTCCGAGGTAGCAGCCTGTATAATATGACCCATACATCCGTGTCTTGGTCATGCGCGGCGAGGCCAGCCTGCTCTGCGATAGGCCACCCACATCATGAGCAATCCCGATTCCATTCACAGGTGATGGCAGCCGTGGTAACATCTATATAGGTGCGGGGAATAAGCAAAGGCCCCTCGTGACGAAATGCACCGCCCTCGAGGCCGGCAAGACACGGCAGATCTGTCTCCAATACCACCCCACCAGAAGGCCGTATTCACACCACACGTTGGCAATCTGCAGTCACAGGTTGATCGATAAAAACAGGCTGGCTGACGTTCGTCCTTCACACCATCGCGAATTCCAAGGGTGGAGCCCATCGGTAAGTGGGGCCAGCCAGCTGACCTTGGATTTCTGTCATGCGAAGCTTCCATGGGTGGGGATGCAATTCGAAAGCTCAAAATGCCATCAACGACGACAACGACGACGACGACAGTCAGCAGCACCCGTCGACAAATCTATTCGACACTCCCTGCGCCGGAGGGGAGAATGCCTCCCTAGGAGGCCGAACACATAGGGCAGCCCGATCCGAAACACCCGCTCACAATGCCTCGGCCCCGCCTCGTGCTGCGGCGGCTCCTCCGCGAGGCCGCCCCGCGACATACCTCCTCGCTCTCGCGGCGCGCGCGCCCGAGCCTGCCCTTCCTCTCGAGCCCGCCACCGCAGCAGCAGTTCCGCCTCATGACCACGGAGCGCCGACGCTGGCTCAAGCACGAGATCATCATGACGGCCCGCTACACCCTCATCTTCGCCGGCATGAGCGTATGCGCCCTGGCCACCGCCTTCGTCCTGCGCGAGGAGGCCCGCGAGCGCGAGTTCCCCACCCCACACGAGTGGTCCTTTATGACCCGCGGTCTGATCCGTGAGGCCCTGGCACAGCGCGCCCGAACCGACGTCGTCCAGACCGACTGGGTCAACGTCTTCCAGCTCCTGCGCGATGCCGTCCGCCGCCTCGAAGATCCGACCAAGGACGGCAAGGGCCTGACGGACGTCCCGTTCGGAGAAGACCCCCCGCACCCGGACGGCAGCAAGGACCTCTCCGGCCGCAGCGAGGAGTGGAGGCGAGGCTACTACGACGCCCTGATGGCCCTGGCCAAGGCGTCGGAGCACGTCGACGGCTTCGTGCTCGACACCACGCGCAACACCGCCTTCCCGCCCGAGCTGATGATCGGCCCGTCCAACCCGAGGCCTCGCCCCATCCCCCCTGGGTCCAAAAGCGCCCCGCGCGAAGAGGACTGCGTGCTCGCCTTTGAGGAGACGCCCGACGTGCTGTACCAGCGCCTGCTCGGCACGCGCGGCTTCACGGCCCGGCAGCGCATGGACGCCGCGCTAGCTTACGCCTCTTGGCTCGAGTTCAAGGGCGTGGATGGGCCCGCGCTGATCATGTACGAGGAGGCTGTGAACATCGCGCTGGGGAACGATCCATACGTAGGCAGGAGCGTGCCAAAACAACAAGGAGACAAGCCGTCTCCGTCGGACAAACAAATTCTAGACCCCAGGATGTGGACGCTGGAGGACTCGGCCGGCCTGCCGTCTGCAAATCTCCTCACTTCATTAACATGCTACGCATCCTTCAGGGCAAGACAGGGCGATGTCTCCTCGGCGCTACCAATAATGGTGTCGATCCTGAGGGCACGGCGCTCAATACCCAGCCCCGGCGCCGAGGATGAGGCAGAAGGATCCGGACGCCAAGCCCGCCCCGGCAGGCCACCAGCCGAGCGCGCCCTGCCTGAAAGGATAGCGGATATAATAATCGGCACCTTTAGCCCGCCACCCTTCCCGGAGGCACCCGACGACGGGAGCAATCCTCCGGTGCGTGACTCCAAGGCTCTGTGCGAGGAGGCGGCGCTGCACATGCACATCGGCGAGGTCATATTCTCGGCGCGCGGGTCCGCCGCCGCCGCTGCTGTTGCGGGCCGGCGCGAGGACGGGCTCGCATGGACGCGCGAGGCCGTCGACATGGCCGAGGAGCAGCTGCACAAACTTACGGGCGACAGCAACGAGAGCGAGGGCCCAAAAGCACCCGGTAGTGGAATAGGCAGGGGAACTCAAAACGGCGGCGGCGGTCTCGGCAGCGCAATCGGGCTGACGAACCCGTTCGCGGAGAAGAAGCTGGACCCCAGGGACGAGGCCCGGAACAGGTGTCGTGAGTGTCTGGCGGCGGGGCTGGACAATTGGGCGGCCATGGTGGCGCAGCTGGCGCGCGAGGAGGAGGCGCGGCGTATGCAGCAGGAGAAGCAGGGCGGCGGGGGCGGGACCGGCAGCAGCTGGCTCAGCCTCTGGGGCGACAGCCGGGCCGAAGAGGAGCAGCGGGCGGGCCGGTGGGCGGCCGAGGAGAAGGTGGTGGCCGAGAGGCGGAGGAGGGCCCAGCCGCTGCTGGAGGACTCGGGCGCGCCGGCGAGCGGTGTCATGTCTCTGTTTTGGGCGTAAAAGGGGGGCGGAGGGAAGGGTTGACTGTTATGTTATCCGTATGCGTCGGGATTCTAAGGGCATACAGGATGTACAAAAAAAGCGCAATATACGAATTAACAGCATGTATTAGGCGGAAATACTGTCATTATACGGAACACAGGTCGATCTTAAGGTCCCGAATAATAAAACCGAATTACAGGTACCTCGAAATCGGGCGGATGAAGGGGCTGGAAGTGACGAAGGGACCAGCGATGTCGGCTGCCCCTGGATTGAATGTGGGGCAGTGGAGCACGGACCCAGGGAAACTCCAATTGATCCAAGTGCCGTTGACAATGGCTCGGCAGCAGCACGACTAAACCTCGATCTTTAACCATCGACTTCCCGCGAAAACCACGAGCCAGAAGACGAGACGAGCCCGAACGCGCGACGCCCAACAACTCCAGCGAACAACAATGTCGACCGTCCCCACTGAGCCGCCCGCGCCGCCCGCCTCGTCGACCTCGAAAACGGACGAGGCCGGGGAGGTCAAGTACGGGGGCTACACGCGGTTCGAGCTGGAGCTCGAGTTCGTGCAGTCGCTGGGCAACCCGGTGTACCTCAACCATCTGGCGGCGCAGAAGCTGCTGTCGCAACCGGCCTTTGTCGCCTACCTGGCCTACCTGCAGTACTGGACGCGGCCGCCCTACGTCAAGTACTTGACGTACCCGGGCCCCACGCTCCGCAACCTCGAGCTGCTGCAGCAGGAGCGTTTCCGCCAGGACATCATCAGCCCCGACCTGGTGCAGGGCATGATCCAGGGCGGGATGCGCGCCGCCGTCGAGTGGCACAAGAAGACGTGAGGGGCAGGCGGCGGGACATGATGCGATCGCCAAGACGCGATGTCTACGGCAACACAAATATACCCAGAATTGAACCACGAGACGGTTGTTTTCATCCAATTCGCCAAATCGCATTAGAGTATTTACTCCAAACCTGGCCGCCACCCCGCCAATGAAGAAACCGACCATACCAGACCATATCAAACGCCCGTTACCCCGAGAAAAAGTCGTTGCAAATACGAAGGACAAAAAAGCCGGCTCAGTTTTCACGCCACCTATGGCCACAAGCCATGCACTATATTGGGAGTTTCCAGACAGTCAGCAATAGTTCGTCGGCCAAACCCCCGACTCAAGAAACACACCTTGAAGAAGCTCGTCATGGGCTCGTCGGCGCTGCGGATCTGGACCTGGAAGAAGGCGGCCTCGTCGCCGTCACAGCCGTCGGCGGGGCACTGGACCTTTGCCTTTTGCGCGTTGTCCCAGGCGCCGGGGCCGCCAAAGACGTCCTCGCGCTCCTTGCGCACAAAGTCCTTGCGGCTGAACAGCGGCTCCGAGATGGCGAACTCGTAGGGGCACGTCCGGCACTCGAGTCGGTTCTTGCCCGTGTCCATGGGCGAGACGGTCAGGACGTTTGCGCAGTTGGGGCAGACTTTTTGTTGCATGTCAATGTATGTTAGCGTTGAGTTGGCGGAATTGGGGTTAGTGCTGGCCGTATTAGGGTCTCTGTTGGGGTCGTCAGAGGGGGGTTTCCTACACAGCAGCATTTTGGGAATGAGCTGCCCGGGACGAAAAAGTTGAATTTTCGGGAGTGTATTTCCAACCAAATTGTCCCGTCACGGCCCTTTTCCGCAAGCTCCGCCTAGAAATTTATGCGGCGCGTCGCGAACTTCTTTGTCTGCCCAGGTTGGAAGCGGTTGCAGGCGGCTGGCTGCGTCAACTTGGCCGCCGATAAATTTCTTGGGCGCCCGTGCACGTGCCTCGCCCAGTCACAGCTGAGCGGAGCTGAGGCTTTGAGCTGTCGTAGCTTCACGAACCCCGCCATCCCACTCGCGCCAAACCCCTGACACACACCCCTGTTTGCCACTGCCACACTCTGGAACCCGAATCTCTTAGACGACAGCAAGTTTGACAGGACGGCCTGGGGAAAGACGCTGGTCTTATTTCCACCATCCCTTGGCTGCCTGGCGACACCAATTCCGCTTCAGCTGGGCACTGCGCGAGACTCCAACGACCGCTACCAACGGACGCCTCTGCCATATCCTCCTTTTCGAATCACCCGGGACGGCATTAGACCTGCCACCGAGAGCATGGCGGGCAACAACGAAGAGCACGAGGTACTGATCCCAGGCTCCCAGACACAACACGTCATTACCTAGCGGCTAACCCATGGGCTCCTTACAGGGCGCGTCGGTCAAAGAGAGGCTGATCGAGGCCTGCAGGAGAAACAACGTCGACCTGCTCCAGGGCATCATCGACGAGACACCCAGCGCCACCGACCTGGCGAGTCTGCTCAACGACACCAGGACCGTCATGGGCAACCACCTGTACCACGAGGCCGCCTCGCAGGGCAACTGTAAGCACACCTTTGCTTGTTTCGCTTCTCTTTTCCGTCGATAGGCAAACTAACACAGACAAAAAAAAAAAAAAAAAAAAAAAAAAANAAAAAAAAAAAAAAAAAAAAAAAAAAAAAAAAAAAAAAAAAAAAAAAAAAGACGAAATAATCGACATGCTCCTCGACCAAGAAGGCTTCGAATGCGACCCCATCAACCGCGTCGAGGGCGACACCCCCTTACATACGGCCATCCGCTGGATCAACTCGGAACCCCCCGCGCAGCGCGAGTTCGGCAACGCCCTAGTCGAGATGATGCTCGAGGCCGGCTCCAGCACGCGCGTGCGCAACAAGGGCGGCCTCACGCCGCTGCAGCTCGTCGACCCGTCCAACAACGCCCTGCGGGAGGTCATCAGGAAGCACGAGTATGCGACTCTCAACGCTGGCGACTTTGTGTCGGGTGACAGCAGCAACAGCAACGATAATGCGCAGACGACGAAAGCGGCGCAGCAGATGCAAAAGGAGGAGAGCAGTGATGACGACGCCGAGTTTAGTGGAAGCGATGACGAGGAGCGCGCTGAGTGGGAGCGGAGGAGGGGGGCCAAGGGGAAGAGAGTCTAGTCTGGGCCTTGGACCCAGAGTCTTGTTTCTTTCTAGCTTCCTTTTTTTCCGCTCTTCTTCAGCATGAATGCATGTTTCACAATCGAGACGACACCCTGCATGGCGTGGTATTTCTGCTTTCTTTTGGTTTTTGTGATAGTATCGGCCCGGGCAAGTTTTGAATGTAGATCGAGAAAGTCTTTTCCGGCGCCGAGAGGTGCGGCATCTTGGACGGCTGGCTGTATTGGGTGTATCCTCGCATGTCGGTCATGAAGCATATCATCCAGTCCCGATTTATTAGTCGATAGTTCTCAAGGCTATTCGGCACTAGGTACTATAACTTATTCTAGAGGAGTCGCGTCTCACACGGCATAGGATATACTGGTTAATCCAGGAGGTAGGATCCGCACAATACAAAAGGGGGGTATCTGCAACTCGAGCGCGCCGAAGGCCGCTGTGTGATCTCCAGAAAACTGAGCACAAAGGAAAAAAAAAAAAAAAAAAAAAAAAAAAAAAAAAAAAAANNAACAAAAAAAAAAAAAAAAAAAAAAAAAAAAAAAAAAAAAAAAAAAAAAAAAAAAAAGAAAACAAGAGACAGCCTGTACAAAAGATGTGATCTGGGGGTGAAACTCCCCGAGGACGAGACGGAAAGGGAAAAGACTCCAAAGAGAGGCGCGCGTCCGGCACAGCACCAAAACTCTTTCTTGGCCCGTCAGTGGTCTGGATTTTGTTGACGAGTCTTCATCAAACCCGCATGCCCGAGGCTTCCTACCACCCATTAAGCACCCCGATTACGAGTCCAAGGGTAAAAGATACCAGGTTCCTCACAGAGAACAGATGGTGCCAACCGAGACGGGCAGCAGCCGAGGTGTGGCTCCTGATGTAGTCCTCGCTGGCGACCTCCTGCAGCATCTGGCCGGTGAGGTTGCCGCCGGCGGCCAGGTGCTGCATCTGGCTTCCGAAGGTAGATAAAATGTCTGTCGAGCGGCCGGCCGGGCAAAACACGACCTCCCAGCCGCCGCCGCCGCCCGACGGTATGATAAACGTCGAGGCGTGGTCGTCGTAGGCGAAGCTGTAGACGTCCGGGCAGACGCGCTTCGCGCTCGCCGCGTACAGCCCGCCGCGGCACACGGCCGGGTCGTTGTGGGAGCCGCGGCAGCAGTCCCGGTCCGAGCCGGTGGCGGCGCAGGCGCTCATGCAGGGGTTGAAGACGGGCCGCTCGATGCCGTCGTCCGGATAGGGGTAGATGCCGCCGCCGGGCTTCTCGGGCGGGAACCGCTGCAGGGGCCAGGGGCACCAGCGGCTGACGGCGGCGTTGTCCTGGCGCGGCTCGTAGGGCATGGGGTACGACGAGCCGTTGTTGGTGTTGCCGTGGGTCCTCCCGACCCTAGCCGGCGGCGCGAGCCAGCCGCTGGTGGCGATGCAGCTAGGGTTGACCAGGTTCGGCGGGATGAAGGTGGTGGCGTTGGGCGCCGGAATGTAGACGATGCCGAGGGGCAGGTTGTAGCCGTCGACGAGGCTGATGTCGTAAAACGTCTGCTTGCCGCCCATCCCTCCCCGCAGCGTGAACTCGGCCAGCGTGCTGGGCACCTGTCCGCCGCCGCCCGTGCAGTTGCGCACGCCGAAGCAGTCCCCCGTGGCGCAGGCCGTGCCGGGCCCCGCGGCGCTGCCCCTGTCGGGGTCGGCGGGCCCGGTGCCGTCGGCGTTGAAGCTGCAGTTTGTGCGGCCCCAGATGCGGCCCTGCCAGTCCCAGCTGACGTCAAGGTCGCGCGACTTGCCGCCCCCGCCGAGCTCGAAGCCGCCGACCCCCGGGCCCCGGCCGTGCTGCGTCGCCACGGCCGGCCATATCGTGTCGGAACAGCGGTTGGTGATCCTGATGGGGACCGCCTGGCTGTCCTTGAAGAGTTCTGAGATGGACATTTAGGAGAGACTTGTTTCTGCACAGAGCGGCGAGATGAATCATGAGTTTTTTGAGTAGCTATAATCGTAAGTGTATATGGTCAAGGCAAAGAGAGGCCATCATGGGGAATCACCATGGGAAAAAGAGCGGCGTCAAGAATCTAAATAGCAGGATCGCCAGCAGTCCAACTCGTCCATCGTGACTGGACGGTCTGGCCCCCGCCGGCCAGCGTATCCTGGGTCGAAACGAAACGACGACCTGGGCTCCGGCTTCCATTCCCAGTCATTGGCGACGCGGTCTTTCCCTCCAAACCCTGATTTTCGCCTCTCTTGGTTCGCTGGCATGGGGGAGGAGGCAGAGCGGGAAGGAGGTGTGGAGGTCAGCATGCGTGGCCAGGGTCAGGGCTACGATGACGCAGGTCCAGCTGCCAATCGAACGGCTTGCGGCGTGCCTGCCATGAGTCCTCATGCCCTGCATCTGAAACTGGACGCTGCTGGTACATTGCATTAACTCAGAATTGTGGCAAACGCAGGTACAATTGTTAGAGCGCTACCAGATTGAAATGGGAGGAAAAAGGCACGAGAGTGACATCACCGCCCCGCAGCTTGGAGGACCCCTGGCCGATCTCCCAACTGCACGCCAAGCACAACCAAGATCGAGCTCATCCCAGATTTCACCATCCCGTTCATACATAGCATCCAAGGAAAGAAGAACACAAACATCAAGTCATTCGAACCAACTCGTCTACCACATCATCCACGGCTGCAGCTTGTCGAACTCGGTCTCGCTGAGTGGAGCGCCAGCCAGATCTGGGCGTACCTCGGCCCTGAGTGATTCGGCCTTTTCGCGGCACTGGCGGGCATCACTTATGTTGCCGAGCCTCTCGTGGAGTAGGTACATCTGGTGCAGCACACGCGCGCGCTGGCCAGTGCCCTCTTGTCCCGGGAGGTCCCGAGCTTCCTTGTCCATTTCGCAGCCGAGTTCCCTACCGAATCAGCCAGCCCTTATTAGTTCGGTTTCGCTTTCTCTTCCTTTCTTCTTGTCGGGGACACTTACAAGGCAGTTGCGTGGTTGCCGTGTGCAGCCGTCATGCGCATCACGTCATAGCCCGAGTCGAGCGTCTTGAGGCAAGGACCCAGAGTCTTGCGCCGGCGGGCCAGCGCGCCCGAGGCGAGCCACATGGCCGCGTCGGCTTGGCCCTGCGCTGCTCGTATCCGCGACAGCAGCACCGCGTCGCCGTACAGCCACGGGTTACCGCTGCGGAAGAAGCTGTCGTCACAAAAGTCGGCCAGCTCGGGACTCTGACGCAGCACCGCTTCGGCCTCATCCGGCTTGCCCATTCTTAACAACAGGCTGGCCATCTTGCTGTGGGAATCACCCAGGCGGATGGGCTGGAGGTGCTTCGTATGGCAGTACGCCGGTAGCACCGGCAGTGGCGGCTGTCGAAGCCGGATCCGGATGGACTCGCTGAGCGCCGCGTGCGCCTCGTCCAGCCGTCCCAGCTCCGTCAGCGCTCGTCCGATGTTGCTGTGGCTCAGTCCTATCAGGGGCGTGTCGGGATCCGAGCCCTTTGCCAGCAGCTGCTCTCGGGTCTCAAGGCTGAGCCTGAACTGCTCCAGAGCCTCACTCGGCCTGCCCATGTCTAGGCTCACCAGACCGCAGAGATCAAGGCAGCTGGCGTAGCCAAGTCCTGCAGGGATCTTTCGGAACTGCTGGAATGCTTCTTTGGCCACATCCTGGGCGTCGCTAAGCCTCTCGGTCTCGTACAGGTGCCTAAGTTCGGTATTGTCAGCTGGCCTGGAATCCCTGTCAGGAAGGGAAGTGCCCTCATTCCTCGACTTACCAGCCGGCCCTGAGCAGTATATCCCCAACAAGCTGAGGAGTCCCGCGTGGCATGGCCATCCCCTTTCTCACGCTATTGAGGTGTTGTACGTGTGGCAGACACTTGGCCGAGCGGTCCCAGCTCTCAAACTGATGACCCCAGTCCTTGGTCCATCGCTCAGGAAACGCCGCGCTCATGAGTTGGGCTGCGAAGGCGTAGAAGAACTCCCTGTCTTCCCTCGACTGGCGCCGGATGACCTCCTCCTGGATCACGGAATGCATGGAAATATTTCGCGATCGCTGCTCGATGGAGATCATTCCGGCTCTCAGCAGGATTTCCTGCGCATCAGCCAGGTCTATCTCGTCCTTCAAGTAGAAGCAACGAATCCCGCTGATATTTTGAGCTCCTCTGAGGAGAACGGACTCCTGGATGCAGCCCACGTCGAAGTAGGCCAACGTGTTCAAAAGATTGAGCGCGTTGCCAGACAAAACCCGGAAGGTCTCATCCCACAGGCTAGACAGGCTGTGGTGATAGGGGCCGGTGATCCAGGGTTTGGTGCCGTCCATCTCCTTGGCGTTACGCAGATGCATGCCAGGGAAGTAGCTCAAGGGCAGCCTGCGCTGCTCGAGATATACAGCCACGTGGTTCAGCGCGTGCGGGAGGCCACCGAAGCGAAGCGAAGTCTGCCTGGCCACCTCCCGGTCGTCAGCCACCAGCTCTGGCGGACTGGGTCCGAGCCTCTTGAGCAAGAAGTCGGCGCCAGATTCAGCGCCGAACGCTCGCACACAGCAGGATGCCTGTGCCATGCTGTCCATGTAGCATCCCGTGTGGTCTCGCGTGGTGAGCAGGATCGAGCCCCTGGCCTGGGTTGGCCAGGCCTCTTTGAGGATCTCGATGTTGTCGGCACCGTCAAAAACGAGGAGCCATGTCTTGTCTGGTAATTACCGAGGTTTTAATGGTTAGCCAACGAGACGGATCGTTTGAGAGGTCGAGTTTGGAGCCTTCGTCTCACCTGTGGTCCGAAGCCAATTCTTGACTCTGTAAGTCGCGGAGCTAATGTCTCCCCCTTCTTGGTTGGAGTCTTTTTCGCCGAGCTCAAGGTGCCTAGCGATGCTGTCAAAGCTTTTTGCTATGGCTTGCGCATTCTCGGCTTTCACCCACAGGATCTCCTCATAACTCGAGCGGTGAAGCGAGACATATCGGAGAGCGATTTGCGTCTTGCCAACTCCACCAATGCCATAGAGAACCATGGAGCGCAGGTCAGGGGCTCCCCAGCTTGGCTGTAGGGCCTGCTCGATGGCTTCCACGACGTCGGCTCGGCCATGGAAGCTGGGGCTGACTGTGACAGGCACGCAGCTGCGGTGGCGTGTACTCTTGATTGCGCGGGGGCTGGTGATGCCGTTACGCGCCTCGCTACTGCGGGCAGCACGCCACTCTGCCTCGGCGGCGGAGAGGAGCCTCTTGTTCCAACCCAGGACGCGGTCTCCTTCCACTTGAAGATGGCTCCAGCCCCTGTAGTGAAAAAGGATGCGGGGCTGCTGGCGCAGCAAGCGGAGGCTGCGCACGAGGTGCAACAAGGTCTCGGTGTAGAGGCGGAGGAGTATGACCTCAAGCTTGGGGGACATGTGGTCGTCCTCGTACCCGCGGGCGCTCAGCAAGGAGGAGCTCAGGTCCCGGACCACGCTCTTCACCTGCTGAGCGGTCTCGACCGCGGCCTGCACGGCTATGAGGACAGCTCGGAGGCCCGCCCATGCTGCCACCATGGCAAACACGGCGGGCCAGCCCGGCGGCAGCACCCTCGACAGGAAAACGAGGACCGCGACGAGATCAAGAGCCAGTCTGATCCCGGGGGCGCTGCTGTGGACGAGCTCGAGCGTGCAGGGCTCCCGAGTGAGCGGCTCCTCGGAAAGCCGAGGGAGGAGATCGTCGCCACGTTTGTGGTCGAGGATCCCCAGCTCGGCCATGTTCAGATCGTCGTCCTCGAGGCGGTCCAAGACCTGCTCAACGGCCTGCTGCCAGACACGGTCCGACGGAGGTCCGCCAGCGGCCGTGGTGGAGGCGTTCATTGGGCTGTGTGTCACAGGCCTACTTGTTAGCACTCGTATGGGTAGGCTTAGGAGACATGCCGAGTGGCTGCTCACTCACCTGTGCTTGGCGTCCATGCCTGGGTGGTGCCTTGGGGGTTGACGCTGCTGGTTCCTGAGATGGCTCTTGAAGCTGATATTTCCCGGCCGTCCTAGAACGAAGGCGAAGAGGAAAGAGGCGAGGGAAGAAGAGAAGGGCGGTAGCTCCTTAGATATAGCCGCGGCAAAGATGAGATCGGGAGGCTGATTTCGTCCGATGGCTTTCCGTCCACAGTGGGCTCCTGGCGAACCTCGATCAGTTCCGCCAGTTGTCCTGCATATACCTGCAAAATTATTTGTGACCTGGTCTGCCACGAGCGGGAGGGAAGTGATAGGAGTAGGAACGGGACTTCCTTGTGGAGCGCCACCGCGACTTGGGGTGTATGTACGTATGTCTGTGTCTGTACCCCCTCCTCCTTTAGTTTCCCGGTACGTGGTTCCCATCCGTTTCCTCGAGCTGCAACCACCCGATTTGGCGTGACATGTCCCCCTGCCTGACGCCTCGTGCCATGGTTGCCTTTTATTTATTTATTTATTTTATTTCCGCTTTTTTTTTTCGTGTACCCTCTGCCAGCACCCGATCTGCCCTCGCTTGCAGTTCCACCCTGGTTCCCCATCCCTCCCTCCTCGTGCTTGGCACGCCTTTGCTATGTACACGTAGACGCACTCCCAGAGCGGGCCACAACATCCGCCTAGGTAGGTAGGCACTTTGCATGCTGATCCCTTTGTTGTTGTTATTTTTCTTCCACCAAGCAAGCCGCGCATGCACGACAGCCGCCACGGTCCCGTTTTTTTTAATTTGCTCACCAGAAAAGAGATCATCAGGATCGAGTGAAACAACACCTAGGCAGGTGGCACACTACATGCCGGCGCATCTTTTAGGCCGCAAAGGCGCCACGCTGCATGTGTTTGCTTCCCTCCCCACGCCTTCTCTTCATCTATCCCAGGCAGAGTCGGGAGTGGCTGATTGTTTCCTTGGGCGGTACTTTACGCCAGCTGTGCGACGTGGTCCTGGGGAGGAAAGGCAAGGAAGGAAAGAAACAGATCCGCCCGATCCACCTCCGGCCAATATCATAGTAGTCCTCACTACTACGTACGGCTCCCGCTACCGGCTCTCGCTCGAACCTGTTTTCACGCGCTACAGGGATGGCGATCCTGCGGTCAGCACGGCCGTCGCCCAACCGTCATCGAGCAAATGTTGCCTAGACCAAGCAACCAGCATCTCATGGTTTCCTTGCCTGCTGCTTTCGCAAGTGCCGAACCATGGATATCGGGGAACAAGGCATAACTTTGCAAGGATGGAAGGAGCAGGCACCACCACCACCCATCAAGTAGAAAGCGAGCATGTAAGTACCCAGGATAATGGGATAATGCCCCTCCCCCTCACCCGTCGATCGCTGGCGGAAGTCTCGAGTCCCGGAGGGAAGGATTTGGGGATCCGAGCTATCTAATTCGCCGTATGCATGCCTTTTTTTCTGTTATTGCTTCTTGTGCCACGTCGAAGGCGGCGCGGCGCGCACGAATTTTGGACTTGGTGGAGATGAGTAAAAGCCAGCTTCGCTCAAACTACCGCTCTTCCCCGTCCCGTCGCCACCGTCCCCTCCGACCAAACGAAGGCGCAACACTTACTCGTTTCGGACTATATACCGTTTTGGGACCCCTGGTGCTTTGTTTGGACGGGCGAGAAGGGATGGGATCGGCGGTAGAAAGGTGCGTGTGTGTGTGTGGGTGATGGAGTGATGGAGTAGTGTGATATGTGCGTTGTTACAGATGTGTATTTCCCATCACAAGTGCATATCCCGCCTGCGAGACGGTTTCCCATACAAGCCGGCATATAGCCCGCCGTCAATGAGCCACGGTCGGGAGAGAGAAAAAGCACAACACACTGAGCAATAGACGGACTTTCCATATCATGCATGCAGCGTAGTGCAGTGCGGTGCAGATACACACGGCCGAGTACATGCAGAGTCCAGGAGGAGAAGAAGAGGATCCGTGAAGCGGGAGGGTGGGGAGAGGAGAAGGAGAGGGCGTACGGAGCTATAATAGCGCGGTTGTTGCTGTTAGGTGCCATTGCATGCTGTGTGGCACGCAGTCTGGCCTATCAGGCCGGCTGGCTTTTTGGGCTAGATGCTGTGTTTTTTTTTTCTGGTTCTTTCCGGGCGAAAGGCAAGCGAGAAGAAGAAGGGACGGAACACAAACGCGGAATTTCGAGTGAAGCAACCTGCATCTGCCCAACACAAGGCGGCACAGGGAGTCCGTAGCCCGGTAGCTGGTTTCCTCGTCTCCTCATCGGGTTGGACGGAAGAAGCGGGCTGGGTTCCACGCACGCGGTGCCACTATGATGACGAGAACCCGGTACCAGGTCGAGTGAGGACCCAAAAAGCCAAGACGCAGGAGCTGGGCAGCAAAAAGCAAGAGCACACGTCGTTTAAACCCGGTTTCGACCATCATTGGTTCTGTTTTCGGTCATGAGACGTGTTTGCGTGCGGACGGGTCGAAGCGGGAGATGGAGGCTTGGCTTGACTTGGTTGTATGCGTATAGGCTGGCGGGCCAGGAATACGCGGCGGTCTTCTGCTGGTTGAATAGGCAGGAGGGTGGATATTCCTCCCGTCTCTCTCCCTGTTTTTTTTTCCTTTCTGTGCTTTTCTGCTTGCTAAGGTCGCTCCCAGCTACCCGGTTGCCAGAAGGGACGAAAAATCATCACGCCATGTTGATGGCAACTGGAGCCGAAATGCATCCGGTTGGCAAGGCTTTTGTCATACATTGGACCAGGGCTCGTGACCTCCATGGAGCAGCACAAGAACGGGGAGTGTGATAGTTGGCTGCCTTGCCTTTCTTTTTTTTCCCTTGTTTTTTTTTCGTTCTCTCACATGTTCCCCCATCTCTTTCCTGCACCTTGCCGTTTGGCCAAATTTTACAGAGATGGTAAGCCGTGACATGGGTCATAAGATGGCATATTTGCTGGTTGCGCACACATGGGAGCGGGACGGATGGATGGATAGGTGGGTTCTCTGCGTGCTATCCACTCGGGCACACGTGGCATAGCAAATAGAAAGGCCAATGATAGGCTCCATGTCCCGTCAGTGAACGACAAGGTGGGTAGCAAGACGGCAAGGGAGGGGAGACGAGAGGAGCGGGACGAGAGGGAGGGCGAGACGGGCGGGGACAGCTAGCCACTCTTCTCCCTTGGACCGGCATGACCCCATCTGACCCTCATATCCCCTCTGATGCGCCCTCACCGGTATGGCGATGCGTCCTGCTCGCTTAGCTAGCCAGACCGGTCGTCCACACCGAGGTGGTATCCAAAGAGGCAGGCGCATCAAACAGCAAAACAAAGGTTGACTCCAATCCTCCCATCAGCGGCCTTTCCCCTCAACCAGCCCAGAAAACGTCAGTCCACACTCTCTCTCCTTTCCCTCCAATGCAAGACGGCGTCGCTGGACCGTAGACATGGAGTGTTTCCGTGTGGTGTGACGTGCCCGCTGGCGTCGGTCGTGTGTTTGCTGTTACATGTCTGTGGTACGTAGACACCCCTTCAGTCCACCGCCTATGAGGGGAGCGATATATTGGACAGGCGGAAGATACGACTGGTCGAATTTGGGGATTTTGGGGTCTGCCCATGGCCTGCCAAGCGTGGGGATCGACAAGAGACAGCTGCAGGCTTATAAATAAGCTGCCCACCCACACTGCCCAAAACAGAAAAAGAGCAGACAAGGTCAGAAATACAGTGTACATACGCCATGGGCTTGTTTTTCATTTGAAGGAGGACAGACAATATGTGTCATGATGTACCGGCCGGGTCCGGCCCAGTTGGCCTACCCTACCAGTTATACCAAGGGGAAAAATAAAACAGGAAATTCTCGCCTCATTATGTTTTCATGTGGCTACCCTTTTTTGTTTGTCCTCCCTGTGGTTGATGCCCCGACATACACGAGCTGCAGCTCGCCAGCAGGGACGGGAAATGGCACGGCGCAGGAAATAAAAAATCAAACCGCTCGCTTATGCTGGCTGGCCGTATCCATGTGTCCAGTAGCAGTAGCTAACAAAAAAGGTCCACCCAACCTTTATTCTTTCCTGGCCGGTCAAGCCGGGGAAAAAGGCAGGTGGGGTGGGGGGAAAGGGTCTGATGTTTGCTCTGCTTCTCATACGTTTTGGCTTGGCCTTGGTCAGGCCATGTGCGTTCCATGGTGCAGAGCAATGAACGGTTCTTATCGGCGAGCGGAGACGAGGGGAGGACGGCAAGGGAGATTGCCGGGGAACGCCTTTGTGGACAAAAGTCCCACCCGGTTCCGTCAGCCAGCCTTGGGGAGCGGGCGCTTGCCTGAGAGCGGGCGTCTTGGTCCGTCTGTTATATAGGCACCCAGTGACGTATCACCATAACTGCTGCTTCTAATTAAAAGAAAAGCCACAGCAGTCGGGCACCAAGCGTGGAAGAGACGCTGGGTAGGACGGCAGAAAGATTAGTCGCCTGACGAGACTTGGTGGCTAGTGCCGCTCTGTCGAGAGAGAGAGAGAGAGAATGTGTGTGTCCCCTCACAAGATACGCCATCCACAACGCTCTCCCCTCACCGCACATTGAAGCCAATGATCGGCCCTTCGCTTCGAGTTTTGACTGCACACCCTCAGACATACGCAATGACATCCCACCTCTCAGCTCTCCTCGCTTCGCCGCTTGACCGGAACGAACAGCCCGGAGAGGGGACAACCATTTCTCTCTCTCTCTCTCTCTCTCTCTCTCTCTCTCTCTCTCTCTCTATAGACACATTCCAGACGAGGTGGTGGTGCCCAGGATCCGCAATGACATGAAGTTTCTCAGCTTTTGCCTGCGCAGGCCCAAACCAAGCAGGTGGGCGGAGAAAGGGTACCTAGGAGTAGGTAAGTAGTGCCTAGGCATGTAGACGGCAACCCAACGCAGGAAGGACAAGCCTATTCCTGCCCCTCCAGACATGCACCCACTCCCTCTATCAAAAAAAAAAAAAAAAAAAAAAAAAAAAACCACCACCACCATCACCAACGCCACAAAATTCATATACTTCATACAACGACCTTACTTATGCACAGCCGTCACCACAAAGCAGTGAACATCCAGCAGCCACCTAATGCACACATATGCCCATGCCGTACCACAAACGCGCGTTGGACGGTAACGCCCTTAACACAGACGCATTAACATCATGGGTTCCCTTCCTCCCTACCTCTTCACGATGGCTAAAAAAAAAATTGGAAACATTAAATGGTGGTTGAGGTCATTTTTCTGGTGATGGTGCTTTTGGGTTGCGTGGTCTCCTCCCTCTTCCACACCTCACATGCCTGCTTTACTCTGTCATCCAGCACACGGTACAACTTTAACCCGAATTTCCTTGCCGTGTCATGCTGTCACCTTCGGTGAGAAGGAAAAAAAAAAAGGACCAAGCACCTCTTCGTCTGCGTCATAACCCACATCTGTCGAATCCTGCAAGGTTCTCTCTCTGTCCCAACGGCCGTGTTTTCCCCCTGTTGCATCCAAAAATCCTTCGTCATCCACAGTTTGCTTCCCCTTGGTCCCTCCTATGACCGACCTGACCTCTTTTATGTGCTCAACGAAGCCCCTGTTCACCAGGCAGGCAGGCAGATGGACCGGCACCTTTCCCCCCCTCCATGACGTATTGAACCTGGTCCTCTATTCATCATTCATCATTTTGTTTCCCTTTAGTTGTCAGCTTGGTGCATATCTTTTTCAAGAAAACAAAAGCCAAAATTGCTCTACGCTCAAAATTCAGGCCCTTGGGAAGGGAAGCTTTCGTGGACGGCCGGCCAGGCTCTATAAACCTGCAGCTTGCTGTGTAACGTAAAAAGAAGAAATAAAAGGCAAGACATGAAACAAATCGCAGAATGGATCATGTGGAAGAAGAGGAGGAGGAAGAAGAAACGGTAGGGGGAGGAGAAGGAGAGAAGCGGGTCGTCAAGGAATGAAAATAGGTGGATATAATAGGACGGATGGTGCGCCTTCCCCATTTCCCCTGTGCAACCATGGCTTGAACCAAAAAGACATACCCCTCCCACTTGGAGTTTCGTCTCCTTTTTATCTGAAGCGAGCCCTGCACCGGCCCATGACCTCTCCTTGACACACCAGCTCGGCACTGAACTCGGATCCGTCGAGCGTCAGGTAAATATCAAAGTACACCCTGTAAAACGTTCCTTGTGCCGTGTCCATACGCTCAAAGTCCTTCTCAAGATTCTTGCGCGAGAGATCGGAGGTGAGCGTGACAACCTCCTTGATGCCTGCAGTTTGGGAGATAAAAGGTCAGTCTTCAATCGTTTTGCGATCCGTCATCACATTAGGAGAGGAAACTTACGAGGATCCTTAGTGTACTCCGGGCACACATCGTCGTCACACGCGTATAGGATGTCTTCATACATGAGCGTGGCGCCCGGTGCGACCTGGCGGAAGAAGGAGACCTTGACGGGTTCGCCAATCTTGACCTTCTGGCCCTTCTGCACAAAGATCTGGCGCGTGAACTTGCACCTGTCCTTTCCGTCCAGCGACGGCACGCGGTACGCCTCGGGATGGTAACCTTCCTTGAAGGGCTGCAGCGTCGCCATCAGGTAGTGCCTGCGTGCCACACGGTGCGTGATGACCCGCTCCGTGATGCCGGCAGTGACGGCGCCCTTGACGATGGCGGCCACCGAGTCCATGGGCCGGACAACCTTGGACTGGAACTGGGGCGGCACGTGGAGCTTGATCTGCTGGAACAGGTACTCGGACGCGCCGAAACCGCCGACGACCAGGATGTTCTGCAGCGTCCGGTTCTGGGCCTGGATGGCGATGATCTGGTTGCGCACCAGCTCCAGGATGCGGTTGACGACGGGCTCGAAGCACTGCAAGATCTCCTCGTTGGTGAAGGTCATGTAGCCCTCCTCGATGCCGGCCTCGGGGAACTCGGCCTCGATGCCGACGTCGACGGCCCACTTCTGGCCGTTGTTACGGAAGTCGGCCTTGATCCTGTTCTCAAAGTCCATGATGCACTTGGCGTACACGCGACCTGCCGTCTTGGACCCGTCCGGCAGCTTCATCTTGCGGATCTTGGTGCGCAGGATGTTGCTGAAGTTGCGGTTCAGCGCCGTCGAACCGCACGAGTCGCCCGAGCCGGCCGTGCACTCGGCCACGGTGAAGGGGTTCTCGTCCTCGACCTCGTACGCGATCAGATCGACGGTGCCGCCGCCGCAGTCGACGATCAGCACGGCGTCGTGCACCTTCAGGTTTAGCAGGCCGGCCTTGGAGCAGAAGAGCGAGGCGGCCTCGGGCTCGCTGACTAGTGTCAACCTGTTGTCGTTCTCGTCGCGCAGGAAGCCGGCCTGGATGGCCGCGGCCCTGGTCGCTGCCTTGCCGGCATCGTTCCAGATGGCGGGCACCGTCAGGTAGTAGCGGATGTTGCGCTCTTCACGGTTGAAGACCTCGCCGAGCGTCTTCTGGAGCGCCGAGCGCATGGCCTGGCGCAGCTTAAACAGGTAGTCGGCTGCCACATCGATCTCGGACTTTCCGGGCGGCAGAGGCGGCAGGTTGATGGGGTCGATGTACGTGTTGCCCGAAAGCATCAGCTGGAGCTTGAACCACTCCACCTTCTGCACTCCAGGCTTGGGGTATCCGGTAGGGGCCAGGGCATCGGCGATATCGGGGCCCCAGCCCACCACCTTCTGATACTGGTCATAGTAGAGGACGGTGGGAATCTATCGAGCGTGGTAGAGGCCAATGGTCAGCCTCTGCAAGCGGCAGTTCAGCCAGGCGGGTGCCGGCGGCGGACAACGGGAACTAACCTTTTGTTTTGTGTACGAACCGGCACCTGGCCATTCAGTAATGATATCCTCCTTCGCCTCGTTGTTGGTCGCGAAAGCGAAGGCGACACCAGAAAACGTCGTGCCCTATTGCGGATTCGGAGATAGAAGGAGGACAGGGTCAGCGGATGCGAAGCAAACCCAGCAGCAGATAGAGGGATCAATCAGGAAGGCAAAACATACAAAATCAATTCCAACAATCAGCTGGGCCTTGCTTCTGCTGTTTCCCTCGACCTCAGCAGCGGGATTCCTAGCGTAGGCGGCAGGGACAGGCATGTTGCCCTGGGGCTGGGGAGGGCCCGGCGGGGGATAGCCGGCGGCGCCAGCGTAGCCCGGCGGGGCGTTGGTCATGGGCGGCGGGCCACCCATGGGCGGTGGATAGCCGGTTACGCCGCCGGGGGCGCCCGTGTTGATCGGAGGAGGACCGCCAACCATTTGCGAGGGCGGGGTGCGGGTTGGGCCTTGGTTGGTGAGAGGGCTGGTGCGGCCGAGGGGAGGAGGCGGACCGCCGGGCTGGGGAGGGTAGTTTGCCGTGTAGCTAGGCGGGCGGGGGCCGGCGCCTGGGTGATTCATTCCAGCAAGGCTCTGCTGCGACGGCGAGGACTGGATCGGCCCGGGGCGGACGGGGAAAACGGGCGGTAGTTGTGGCGGGCCGGACGAGTTCGGCGGGATGGGAGGAGGGGGAGGGGTACCCGGATGTTGCTGCTGCTGTTGCGGAATTTGCTGGTGCGATGTAGGGGCCTCGGCGCCTTGTATGCTGGCTGTGGATCGACGTTTTCCAAAACCCAAGGCTTTGAAGCGAGAACTCATATGGAACGGGGAGGGACTTTGACGAGGAGGGGGAGGGGAAAAAAAGAAAAGAAAAAAAAAAGGAAAAAGAAAGAGAAGGACGAGAGAAGGGCACGAGGAGCCAGGCGAGATTAATTCGAGCCTAGTTAGGTAGGACCTGAGGGGACCTAAGCCCAAGGGGGTGTGCGTCTGAGGCGAGGTGTCGGCTAGTGAAAATGGCAATGGAACAGGCCTTGACGGGAAGAGGCTGGCGGGCTTTAGGCGGCGGACAAGGAGGGTCCCTTCACAGCATAGGCGCCTAGGATAAAAGACAGGACCAAACAATCCACGCAGCAAATGCGGCGACAGAGGCCACGGAGAGAGAGAGGGGTGGCAGACGGACAAAGGAGGGGTGGCAGCGCGCGAGTAAGCGGGGGTCCAGAGCAGCGACGGCAGTAGAGGCAGGAGCAATGATGACAGTAGTCAATGTGGCAGGTAAGACTAGGTAGGACTTGTACGGACTGTGGACGGTGGACTGTGGAGGAGATGGCTGGCGTCGTAGGACTTTTTTTTTTTTTTCTTTGCTTTTTTTTTCTGCTCTGAAAATCGCTTAGTTTTCGCCCAACCCAAGTCCTACCTGGCAAAGCCCGCCCGTCCGTCTTTGGGTGCCAACCCTCCTCGGGTGGTCGTTGGTAAGGAGGGAGGACACAGCCAGCATAGCACTGGGCGAGAACGTCAGGGAAGCGCTCTGGCGGACTGCGCTAGAGGTGGGCTGGGGCGCTGCAAGTTGCTCAGCCGAAAGAGCTGGAGTGGGGCTTTGCTCGCTGCGGCGCTGATCCGCGTGTACTGTGCGGACGGGACTGTGTCTGTGTCCTCGTCTGGAGATAACGCTGAGGAAAAAACTAATTTGCCTGCCCAGCGACTCGAGCTGTCTCCGTCCCCAACCGGACCCCACTGCCGGGCGTTCGCCTGCCGAAGAAAGTCTTGACAGGAATACCTAGGCCTCCAAGCTTCAGAGGCTGTGAAGGACTGGTGGCCACCCAGGCTCGCAAAAAGATTTTTCGGGCTGTAAATGCGGTGTGGAATCACCAATGACTTTCCTGATGGAGGGGCAACCATCCCGGCTGCTCGCTGGATCCGATCCTAGCTTTACACGCCAGTGCGCCAGCTGACCGCGCTACCGTACTACAGGCGCGTAAGGCTGAGGCAGGGAAACAGGCGTGCCGTGCATTCTGCCACAGGCGGCGGTGGGGAAAAAGGGAAATGGGAAAGAGAGGGGCAGGGGGCCAGCTGTTGTGTGTGGTCAGCAGTGGCCAGGAACATGACTGTACGACTCCGGGCGATCAAAAACACGGCATGGAGGGTCAAGGGGACCAGATGTTGCAGGTCTCCATGTCAGGCATCTCGACTTGGGCCAAAAGGAAGAATATGAAGCTTCTTCTACCGCGAACGCAGTCCAGGGGCACCTAGCCACGACAGGCCAACCGTCGGATGCATACCCTAGCCCAGATCAAGGCATATTCTTCTGCTCAGCCTTTCCACGTAGGCATTCCGATGATGCCAGATCCCTCCCATCATCTCCCTGATCCTTGGAGCATCGGAGAATTTCCACGCTCCTCGGAGAGGGTGGTCGCGAGCGAGTGTAGCAGCGACAAGCCAAGTCAAAACACGGATACAACGTCGCATCAGTCCTTTCATTGGAAAATCATCAGCACTGCTGCCCCTCGATCCGGTCGCATGGGAAGTGCGGCGCGAGAGCTGCTGTTTCTTCTGACTGATAGTCCCCACACTTCCGCCTGTCCAGGGGCAAGAACTGTTCGACAGTGCGAACACGTCACCTACGAAATCCATGTCCAACTTCAGCAAGGAATCCGAATTTTGGGGGCCAACACGTGTCTCTCCCGTCCTTTGTTCGCTTCCAAGCCCAGGTATCCTTCACAGCCCGGTATCCTTTGAACCCGAGGCGGTTCTCGCCTCCCTCTTGCGTGCATGTGCGGCGCAGGTGATCGCGCGGGGACGCGATCCGAAAGACAACCTGGGATGGGGGACAAAAGGACGGACAGACATCATCAAGCCATCGCTCAGGAATGTGGAATCACATTCTGCGTAGGACTTGTGTCTGTCTTGTCGTCGTGTCGTATTACCACAAACCAAAAGCCGAACCTGACCTGCCCAGGGATTCGACGTCAGCAAATTATTTGATAACAAACCCCAGAGAGTCAGCAAGGGCAGACGAGACCAACGGGCGGGTTTCCGTCATGAGCGGGCAAGGCCGAATTGCGGGGTGATGTGGTGTCTCGTCGGCTCGCTGTTTTTTGTTGTGCCTGGCTGATGGACCACCACCACCACCACCATCTTGCGAGATCCAAGGCCGCCAATGCTGGTAATTATTGCCTGCACGATTACGGGGATTCGCTTGAACAAGCCAGTTAGACACCTCGAATGTCACTGGCTGCCCAAATGGAAGGGTGGCTGAGCTGACAGCGCCTTCAGTCGAGAGCTGTCCAATCAAAAGGACCGACTGTGCCGCGTCTTGGAATCGTAGACGCCAAGGAGAAAGCCGTTCCTCAGCCGCATACCGGCGGAATGCTGGCCGGGTCTCTGGGCGAGGCGTGCCGGCAGCATATGGAGAGGCATCCAAGCACACATTTTCGAAACCTCTCTTCTCTTTCCCCGCTGTTCTTTTCGACTGCCGGACTCGGGAAGAAGATGCCTCGCCTGAAACCTGGCAGGGGGCCTTGTTTTGGTGCAAACCGGCCAAGGCTTCTTCTCCCTAGCCTCTTTTCATCTTCTTCCATCATCCTTCTTCCCGCTTTTGATCTTCGTGCTATGCCATAACCCTTTGTCGAGAAACCCCCAGCCTGGCTTGACCGTCTTCAGGCGCGACGCCTCAGGTCTTCCTCAAAGCCGCATCCCTGGCAAACGCAACACCCCCCGCTCTCGGTTCTTGTCCCGTTTGGCCCGCTGCACCAAGTCCCCAGTTCGTCCCCTCCGCCTGTCTGTCTGAGATTTGAATTTCTCGGCCTTGAGTGCCGAACCGCGAGCCAGCAGCAATACCAGGTCATGCCGTTGAGAATCGCCATCCTGCCGAGACTCCGACCGTTCTCTTGTTTGCGTGTTCAAGCGCCCTGCCATCCCATCTCCGCGTGGGGTCCCCGCGGCAGGAACGTTTGGGCACGGGCATGCCCGACACCGCGAGAGGGGAAGACACGTTTTTGCAGCATCCAATGTCCTGTTCTTCGTCCGTGGAGATGCAAGCCCGGCTATGCAGCACACGGACGCCCGTCTTTGCCCATGTTCATCTGCCAGACAAACGCCGCGTCATAGACAGACCCCTTGGTGCTGATGACAAACAGCTTTTCTCTCGATTCAACGCATACTGCATACCCGGCCACGATTCCAAATAGTGTGCATTGCGTATACACTGCTCGACCGGGTTGGCGACAGCAGGAATTAAAACAGACAGTGGGCAGCGAACATGACCGGGTAATGGGGCGTTATCTGGACTGCAGATTTGCTGTGCGTCGTACCAGCCAAGACATATAAGTTCTGTACGACACCCTTCTCGACGCAAGGCCATCTGCCGACCAGGTCTCGTTCAAAGACGGTTCGTCACGAGCTACCCACCTACCGAGGGAACACAAAGCTCGGCTACCCACCATGTCTTTGTGTCTCACGAACCTGTTTACCCAGAAAAACAAGTTCCCGCCCTCCCGCGTTTCGAATTTGGCGCGGCTGCCCGCTTTCCTCGCGGCGGCCCGCGTTGCGGCCGTTGAGCGTCGCTGCCCGACCCCATTTTCGAGATTACCTATGTAGTTTCGTCAGGACTTTTTGGACCTGCGGGTGGAACCGTGCCTGTGCATCGAGGTGAACATCCTAAAGGTGCACGCACGTGCTCCTTTCACTAGGACGAGCAGACCGTTATCCTGATACCCCTTTTTTCCTGTCTGCGGTTCATCTCGTGTTTTCTATTATTTCGTGCATCGTCTGTGTACTCCTTGGTGTCCCTGCACGTCTATGATCATGTTTAGACCCCTGAAACCAGTGCTTTCGTCCAACGTCCAGAGAATTAAAACAGATGTGCACGCACAGATGATGGGACGGCTCAAAGGTGGAGGGAGACGGAAATTATCAGGTTGTGGAAACATGTAATCGCTCGGCCTCGCTCCGTTGGTGTTATGGAGAGGTTCATCTCCTAGCTTGATCATCAGAAAAAGAAGAGCCCTGTAGCCTGCAAGAGAGAAGCGATTGGTATCCAAAAAAGTAGACCTTGAGCAAACATGTTTTACCAAGTCAATCTTGCTGTTCTAGCCGTCGCCAACGCCTATCTACTCTACAAGCAATGGAAGACGAAGCCCCGCGAGCCAACACCGGTCCTCCTATCACAGCGCCAGGACAGCCAGGATCCTGAGTCTCTAGCCCGAGCAGCAACCGTGGCCTCCAAGTTCAAGCATGACTTCTTTGTGGCGTACGCTTTGGCGGTCGCGGCGGACTGGTTGCAAGTAAGTGCCTAGTTAGGTAGTAGCTTGGGGCACGGAAGGAAGACATTGCTAACGAAATTGGGAAAAAAAACAGGGACCCTACATCTATGCAGTTTACAAGTACGAAAAGCACCTCCCCGAGCGGCACGTCGCCTTCCTATACGCATCCGGCTTCGCGTCGGGGGCCCTCTCCGCCAGCGTGGCGGGGACCCTAGCGGACCGGCACGGGCGGCGGGCGGCGTGCCTCGCCTACTGCGTCGTCTACGTCGTCGCCTGCATGTCGGTGCTGAGCAACAGCCTCCCCGTCCTGCTGCTGGGCCGGCTGGCGGGCGGCGTCGGCACCACGCTGCTGTGCAGCGTCTTCGAGGCCTGGATGTTGTCCGAGTACCACGCCCTGGGCCTGGCGGGGGACGTGGTGCAGCTGCAGCTGCCGCCCCTGGGTGACGTGTTCCGCACCATGACGACGCTCAGCTGCGTCGTGGCCATCGTCTCGGGCGTCGTGGGCGACGTGCTGGTCTCGGCCATGGGCGGCGGCGACGGGGCGCGGACGTGGCCGTTCATGGCAGGGATCGGGTGCTGTGTTGCCGCTGCTTGTTTTATACTCAGGAACTGGGTAAGTTTTGGGTGGCCTTCCTGTCCCCCGTCCCGTGGCACGGCAGAGAAGTGACATCAACAATGTCCATCACAGCGAGAAAACTACGGCACGGAGCCCACCCTAAGCCGTGACAGCGCACTCGGCAACATCAGAACCGGGCTCATGATCATGGTGCGAGACGCCAAGATGTTCACGCTGGGGCTGACGAGCTGCTTCTTCGAAGGGTCCATGTACCTCTTCATCTTCTTCTGGTCCGCCGCCCTCAAGTCCGCCCGCGACCGTTCCTCCACCACAGGCGGAGAGGCTGCGGCCGAGGAGCTGCCCTTCGGCCTGATCTTCAGCAGCTTCATGTGCTGCATGATGGCCGGGTCCGCATTCTTCGGCCATGCCACCACCACCACCGTCACTGGGGGTCGGCGAGACGGCAGGGCCGCGGCGGCGGTCCTGGCGGCGGCCGTGGTGGGCGTCAGCGCCTGTCTGTCGGCGGCCGTGGCGGCGGCGGGGCGCGAGTGGCTGCTCTTCTGGGCCTTTTGCGTCGTCGAGTTCTGCGTCGGCGCTTATTTCCCCAGCATGGGCCTGCTCAAGAGCGAGGCGGTCGAGGACGGCGTGAGGGGTCGGGTCTACAGCGTCATGCGGTTCCCGCTCAACGTGTTTGTGGTGGTCGCTCACGGTCTGGATGAGGAAGGTGGGTTGAGAGGAGCAGCAGCAGAGAGCATGGATGATTCTCGAAACCCTCCCCTCCCTTCCCCGCACATCCTTCCCCCATCTGACAGAGGCTTGGGCAGACCTGACCTTGAATAAAAACTGACGAGTGTCCCGTCTGTTCACCAGGCGACATGCACCGCTTCAGGGTCTTCACCACGTGTGCGGCGCTTCTGATGGCATGCTCTTTTGTCATCAAGCGGAACTTTTTAAGCTGAGAAGCCTTGAACTTTGTGCCCCCGTCCGGGGCAGCCGGCAAGATCGAAAAGCGATGGGAATACGTGGCACGCCACGTGGGAGAAACGGGCTTTCAAGGCTGATGAGGGCGTGTGGCCTGACCGCTGGTTTGGCGATGCCAAAGGTCTGGCGAGTGTGGATTGAGCGTGGATCGGCTGCAGGCCGCTGCGAGTGTTGTCATCCACATCGCATTGGTCGAATCAATGCGAGATTGGAAGGCCCGAATTAAATCCATCGGACGGGTTCATTATAAAACACCTCCAAGTATGGCATAACAACGTGCCATCTGTCACTGATACCTATTCCCCGTCGCGAAATGCTAAGCTTTTGGACGTTGCGCGGCGCAGGCGGCTAATCGAATGACAACCAGCCGTCCATCGAGGTCGCGCACTGATCACACCGCTGAAGCAGACATGACATTCGCTTGATGGTAGGCCCCCACAGCACCAGGGGCCCCCTGACGTGACCCCCAACGGCGCCCAATCCCGTTGGCGGGAGCTCGCAGGTGAGACTGGTTTAGATTGGCCATCTCCAGATTTCCCCAACGATTCCCAGGGTCGGGGAAGAGAAGAGGAGCCGCGATTTAATTTTGCATCTCCGACTCGATCGAATCCTTCGATTTGTTTTGTTGTGTTCTGTTTGTTCAAATGGAGATCATCTGCTCTTGCTCTCCCCGTTCTCTTCCTGCCCGTGACGCTGAGTGATACCCTTGGTTTTCCCAATGAGTGTGCGCCTCCAACCCGCCTCGTCTACTGCTCTCGTCCGACCACGGCTGGGTTTCAGGAGACCAGAGTGACCCCGGGCGCGAATCGAGAAGATTCTCTACGGAAGAGGGGAACTGGGGCAGATAACAACCTCGTCTCTCTCTCGGTTCCTGTAATAGACAACGTCTTTTTTTCTTTGCTGTGCTTTCCATCCTCGCGACAACGCTCCTCAGGCCCCTTATTCTTCCCTCACGCACTTTGTGGCAACACCGCCGGAATAACTAACCATCCATCCGATCACGGGAGCTGGCACCGCACAGCACACACCTCGGCCGTCCTCGACAGGTTGTCCGACCCCATCGTATCATTGATGGACTGACCCTTCCCTATCACAAGGAGCCTGCGGGAATTCACTTTGCTCTCACGGGTGGAACGATCAGCTAGCCAGCCGGTCCAACCTCGGCCGGGAACTTACATCGTTTGCGTTTATCCGGGTCTGTCGGTTGGGACTTTGGAAGCCCGGCTATCTAGCCCCCGCGACGACTCGACGGGCGAGGCGATCTGCCAATTTCCGCCCGACGCAAACCTTCCGCCGAGCAGCTCCGCAGTCGAGCCGGCAAAGGCCCGCACTTTGGTGACCATCCGCGCCGACGGAGCCGAAGGCCGCTCAATAATAGAGAAAAAGCGGAAGAAAAAAAAAAAAAAAAAAACATTGAGTGCAAGCCACAAAAACAGAGCTTGCAGTCTCGCTAGCCATGCCGCCAACGGCGTCCCCTGCAGGAGCTTCCAGCCCAGGAGGAAATTCGCGCAGTGGTAGGCAAAGAGGCGCCGGCCCGCAGCAGCAGGGGGTGGAGGGGAGAGTTCAGGAGCAGCAAAAAGAGTTGGAGCGAAGAGGCGACGTGCGAGGCCGCCACGAAACCCTCCCAGCCGCCAATGTCGATAAGGAGGACCAGGAATCCAGGCGCACCAACAGCCGGGGCAAGCAGTCGCTCAATCTCTTGCGAATCGTCTCGCTGGTCTTCCTCCTGTTTGCCTTAGTAAGTCTCTCGGTATCTTGACCAATCTTTCTGGTTTGTTTTCAACCCCTACCCCTTCGCGCTGCCAGTTCTCAGTCAGCCCATCCGTCCGTCATCTGCACAAGCGCGGCAGGCTTCCAAAATCTTGGGAGTTGGCCGTACGAAGCCACCTCTAGCTGGGGGTGAGCTGGGTCGCCGCGCTGTGGTTGGGTTGGGTTTTGCCTACCCCGCCCACGACCACAAATCCCACCCGTGGCGGGCTCACCCAACTCCGGTTACCCCTCAGTCCCCCATCCAAAGAGCACGCACACGCTAGTAGGGCTCCGCTTGGTCTTTCGATGTTTTGCAGCCTGCTTTGCTGTAGACGTCATGTGCCCAATCCCTCAAGTGCCTCAATTGCCTCAGCCTTTTCTGTGACGTGCTCTTTTTCTTTCTGCCCAATTGTCTCCTTCCTCTCGTGCGTGTCTTTTTGTTGCCCCTCCTTCCTTGGCTTCAGCTGGCTGCCCGTCTGCATTCCCCCAACCTAAGCTTCTCCTATTGGGTGCTGACCAGCGGGCTCTCCTTCCCCGTCACCAGGGTCTCCAGCTGGTGCTACCACGCGACGCCAAGCTCCAGTACTCGTCTATATTAGAGGGCCACTCCTTCCTCCGCGCAGCCCACTCGCCTGCTGTCCACGTTGGCATTTCGGACCCAGAACCAGTCTGCGAAAACAAACCATTTCCAACCCATCCCCCGACTTCGCGGCCCCTCACAATGGCTCTCGCTGAGGAGACCAAGCGCATAGTCGGCTCGTTCGACCTATCGGACGCTGACCTGAACACGGGCGTCAAAGAGTTCCTGCGTCAGATAGGTAAGTTCTCCCTGTCTTGGGCCAGCCCTAACCATGTGCTTCCCCTGCGTGCTCGCCCGCCGTTTTTCTGGACTCGTCCCTAGGTCCATGCGCCAACGGCCGCGCAACGGTAAGGTCTGGCATTTTAGGTTGCTGACAGCTTTCATCAATTCAGACGAGGGACTGAAGAAGGATGGAACCAGCCTCAGCCAGATCCCAACCTATGTCACCGCGGTCCCCAAGGGCACCGAAAAGGTACGCCCTGATGTTGCGAGGACTCCAAAACACCTAGGTAATCTGACATGCGAACGCCCAAACTAACTGTTGTGTCCGAGCCAGGGACTGTACATGGCCGTCGATCTTGGCGGCACCAACTTCAGGGTGTGCTCGGTCCTCCTCAAGGGCGACAACACGTTCGAGCTCACCTCGACGCCAGTGGCCATCCCCAAACACCTCATGACCGCCCCGAAGGCCGAGGATCTCTTTGCCTTCCTCGCCAAGCAGATCGAGCTGTTCCTGAAAGAGCACCACAAGGACCACTTTGAGAAGCAGGTGCGCAGGCGCATGACCAGGAGCGCCGAGGAAGGCTTCCGTAACGAGGAGGTCTACCGCCTAGGCTTCACCTTCAGCTTCCCCGTCGACCAGATAGGCATTAACAAGGGCTATCTGATCCGCTGGACCAAGGGGTTCGACATCCCCGACGCTATTGGCAAGGATGTCTGCGCTCTTCTGCAGGACGAAATCGACAAGCTGCACCTGCCCGTCAAGGTGGCCGCCCTGGTGAACGACACAGTCGGCACCCTCATGGCCCGCTCCTACATCTCGCCGGGCGACAAGGGCGCTGTCCTGGGAGCCATCTTCGGCACCGGCACCAACGGCGCCTACATTGAGAAGCTTGCCAATGTCAAGAAGCCGCTCAAGGGCCAGTATGACAGCTCTACCGGCGACATGATCATCAACGCAGAGTGGGGTTCGTTCGACAATCAGCTGAACGTGCTGCCCAACACCCCGTACGACCAGCAACTGGACAAGGAGAGCAATAACCCCGGCGTGCAGATGTTTGAGAAGCGCGTCTCGGGCATGTTCCTGGGCGAGATTCTCCGCCTGGCCATTCTGGACATGTACAAGAGCGGCAAGGGGTCGCTGTTCTCAACAGCAACCATCGAGTCCACCGCCCCAATCTTTCAGCAGTGGGGGGTGGACAGCGCCATCCTGTCCATCGCCGCCAAGGGCGATCTCAGCACGCTGCGGGACGAGATCAAGAAGATCGGCGTCTCCGAGTGCACTCTCGAGGAGGCCGAGGCCTTCAAGGCCGTTGCTGATGCTGTCGGCCGGCGCGCAGCCCGTCTCGCCGCCATTGCCGTCGCCGCCATTGTGCTGCAGACGGGCAGGTTGAACGACCTCCCTGCGGGCGAAACTCTTGATGTGGGCGTTGACGGCAGCCTAGTCCTGTACTACCCCGGCTTCCGTCACATGATTTTTGAGGCGTTTAGGGCCATCGACGGCGTCGGCGAGAAGAACGCGGATCGCATCACGATCGAAAAGGCAGAGGATGGCTCTGGGGTCGGCGCCGCTCTCATCGCACTCGTGGCAGAGGGCATGGAGCAGGCGGCTGCGTCGGACTAAGTGTTTGTGTGGGTTTGCTTTTTGGGAGGCACATATCTGGCGCTAGGGAAAAGGGTCATTGGAATTCATCATGAGAACAACGGGGGCGCCCTAAACGGGGCCAGAGCCATCAAAGATAGCCAGCCTGGGCTGAGCTAGGATGTGACCATTTTTGGAACCAGGTTTTTGACGAATATTAATGGAAGCGTTTCTTTTACGGACCCTTCTTGACCTGTCAGTACCTTGTCTGTGCCTGGCAGCAGCTATCTTACACCTGTTTCGTCCACCACGTCATCGCTGTACCTGGATCCTCCCGCTCGGTGGAATAACCTAAATATGCATATGCAGTATATACTCTTGTCATTAAAGTATTCTTAAGCAGCGGTTCTATGTAGAGTAATTTCCCTACATCTTTTCGGCAAACTCAGTCGTGCTCCACGGGGCATCGCGAATGCCTCAATGAATTGCCGGAGACTGTCTTACATGTAAAGACGACAGGAAGAGCGGCACATGCTAGTTGCCCAGCAAAACAGATATCTATTTCCGCTGCGGGGCGAGTGCAGACGGTCACAGTAAGCAAAGTATGGGGGATTTGAGGGACGGTAAGTGACACGGTTCGAAGTGTTAGTCACGGTACGGGAAAAGGGTACGTATATAAACGCCTGTTTTTGGGGCACAGGGATCTATGTAGTACCGTGAATGGGCGGCTTTGAACGCCGTCGGGTTGATGCACGGTTTTCGGGTGCCATGTCGTTATTGGATCGGTTACGTGAGCGGCGCCCCTTGTCATTTGCCCGTTGTCATACGATGGGCCGAGGATACGGCGTGAAGCGCTCTGCATCATGGTTCGAAAAATGGATGGCGCCTACGAGTGTGAACAGTGAGTATAAACAGATCGTGCGTCCAGGTGCACAATGCTGGTCGTTCCGACCGCCATGTGTCTACGCGCTGGCTGTTGGGTGTTTCGTTGAAGTTGACGTTGGTTGGCCTCATATTGTGTGCAAAGTGGGTTTCGTTGAATGGGCTATATCGTGTACGGCGTAAATATCGAGGCAATACGCTGTACCAAAGATAGGCACCTGCCTTTAGGCACCCCGTAGTTCCATAAGGGGATCTCAGACTCAAAAAGCAAGGCGTGTTTTATTCTCTACAACGTATCTGACCCCTAAAACCCCCCAAGCCAATCCCTAGACCGGGGTACACTGTACCTGGCCCTTTCTAAGCCTGTGTGATGATTGTGGCCTTGAAATGGTATGCTAAAATATGAAAGAGAAGACATGGGAAACGGAGTGATCCCCGCGCAGACACTAATAGAAGTGAAGGGTGAAACAACGGTAATAAAGCTAGTACTATTGAGGCCAGAAATATGGATAGAAACAGTGAACAACAAATCGCGCCCTCAACTCCCAAACGCAGCAGCAGGATACGACCTGTCCTTGCGCTTCTTGCGCGCCGTTGAGCTGCTCCTCGAGCTCGCCTGTGACGGCCCGCCGCTACCGTCCTCGCCCGCCGCCGGGACGTCCAGCAATCCTGGCGCGGTGCTGGTGCTGGTGGCGGCCACGACGTCGGGCGGCAGGTCGTTCCAGTCCATGTCCGGGCGGCGGTCCTGGAAGCACAGGCCCTGCGCGGACGCGGACGCGGGCGTCGCGGTGCCGGATGCGGATCCACTGGCGGCGGCTGGCGGTAGTGGTGGTGCTGCGGTCACGCTAGAGCCCACAGCAGATGATGATGGTGGTGGTGGTGGCGGTGGTGCTGCTGCTGCCGCGGCTGCCGCAACGGCAGCAGCAACGCCGCCGAGAGGCCGGCGGACAACCCAGGCGGTGTCGGGACGGAGCTTGAGGTAGTACCCCTTGACGGGCTCGCCGGCGGCGCGGGCGAAGCCGCGACGGGCGTACCAGCGCAGCCCATCCTCGTTGTCGGTCCAGACGTGGGCAAACAGGTCCGAGATGCGCCACCCCGCTGCTGCCGCGGCGCCCCCGGGAGCGCTGAAGGCCTCGGCGTGCGCGACGACGGCGTCCAGGGCGGCGGCGGCGAGGCCGAGGGAGCGGAAGGGGGAGAGGAGGGTCAGGGACTGGATGTAGAGGGCGTATCTACGATGCCGCTGGGCGTTGCTGCTGCTGTCACTAGTAGTGAAGGGCGAGGGCTCGAGGCGGGCGATGAGGGAGCCGATGACCTTTGGCGGCTCGCCGTCGTCGCACCAGAGGATGACGCGCGAGAAGAGCCCGGACCCGGCCGGGTCGAGCACGCGCGCGTAGAAGGAGTCCGGGTAATTGACGCACAGCAGGAGCGAGTTGATGCGGCGAAGCGGCGTGATGTGGCACTCGGCCACGGGCGCCACTGTCGCCTGCGGGTGCGGGGTCGGCCACGATGCCGGTGCGCGGCACTCCAGACCCGATACAGCCGCCACTGCCGCCGCCGCCGCGCCCGCTGCCGCCACGGCCGCCGAGTCCGGGCGGGCGGGCAGGCTTGAGGCGGCGGTGGGTGGAGGGTGTTGGCGGTGGTTTTGCGGTAGCGGCGGCGGCGGCGGCGGGTGCGCAGCGGTCTTGCTGCTGCCGTTTGCCGCTGATGGTTGCGTGGCTGGTAATCCTTGGTTTTTTGGTCGGAAGAATGAGAGGATCGAGGATTGATGACCGCCGCCAACACCGCCACCACCACCACGGGAAGACATACCAAGCCTCGGCAGGAGGTCGCAGAAGGAAGGACAAGGCAAAAAGAAGTGAGGTACTTTGGGGGGTTGGAGATTCCCAAAATCCGCTTGTGTTTGCCTGACCCGTCTCACTCGGACAAGGAGTGGAAGGAAGCAGGGGCGGGAAGGCAGCCAATACAAAAATGCGAGAGGGCCTCCACGGCGGTTTTAGAGACCGCGGTGAAACCTGAAAACGGGCTACTTGTTGCTTTTTTTGTGATGGCGTCAGGGTTTCAGCGACTGAAAGCAATCACTGAGTGTTGAAGAATCGGGAATCTGCCCAGCGTCTGTCGTGTTTCAACCTTTTCTTTGTTGGCGGTCCAGCTGTCCTGTTTTACGCCGACTCACTGGCCGCCCGTTGCTAGAGCTCCGAAAAGAGTTGCCAGCCCAATCGCGTGCGATTCAATGCGGATTCGGGGAGTTGAGCCAGGGGCGGGCGGACCCATCCAGGCTGGAATGGGTTTTAGTCGCCCCTCGATCTGGCTGAGCCAAAACAAACAGGGCGCAAAGTAACTTCGATACAGGGAGGAATTGCAAACTGTCTATAAAATCAGTCCGCCACAGCTTCCGAGGTATGGATACTAGAAGTCAATTTGGCCATTAGACAAAATCATGTGTAAAAAGGACATGACCCCATGCCGGCGTTCGGGTGGCCGCAGTTCAAGATGGATTAGCGGGAGCGTCACCTGGCTCCTTGCCATGTTCCACGACGACATAAGATTCCTCACTCAATCGCGGTATTTCAAATAGCAACGTGATTTAAGAGACCTCTTGGGGCGGTTCTGGCTTTGACTTCCAGCACCACCCTGACTTTCTGAATCCATCGTCCACTGTAAGAGTTCGGTACTTTTTTTTCGGGCGGTCAGGACTTTCTGCCGCCTGCTGAGCTTATCACCCACCGCGATAACAGGTGATGTGGGGCAAGCACGCCTGCTGTGGACCTGCCATCCACCCCTGCTACGCGCCTGGGCAAAGTGACCTCAGCTGCCTTGAATCTGTCGGGTGAAGTTGCGCTGACGTCCAATTGATCCCGTTTGGCCTCTTGCTTCCATTGAGATCCATCAGCACTGCATTCGATATTGATGCCTGATACGTAAGAGACGGGCAAGCAGAAAACCCCTCCGTCTCGATACCAGCTTCTGTTTTGTTCGACTTCTCTTTTTTCTGCCCTGAGGTTGAGCCCAAAGTGAGTCCAAGCTGAGATCTCGAGTCTGCAAGAGGCTCGTGCGGTGCCTGTGCCGCCCTCCGACGCGCTCGCTCGATGCACCTGGGATTTTCTTCGCCGCCCCCCCGGCTCCGCTGAAGTTCCTGGCTCCGACCCCCTGAGCCGCAGCCGTCATCGCCGTCAAAATCGCTGCTTTCGTCGCTTTGCCCCAGTGTGCAACCCGAAACTGCAATATCGCATTTACACCTGCCGCAGCAAGCGCCCAGGCAATCGCCTTTTGCCCGATCCGGTCCACGACGCTCACATATCAATCACACTTGTTCTCTAGGGCCCGACACCCGTCGGGGAAAAGTAATAAATACAATTGAAACCTGCGGCAGCAGGGGCATACACAATCCTCAGCCACCCGCGGCAGCCTCGCGCGTCACGCCCGAAATGGCCGCCCCAAGCAACACGGGCAAGGCCGGCATCATTGTTGCCCCGGATGATGCCGGCAGCATGGACAAGCTTGTAAGTCGTCATGATACTTGGCACCCTGTTAGATACGTCTGGCCCGCCGCATCCATCTATCTGCTGGGGGCCAAACACGAGACGAATCTTGTTTGGTGCTGCGCCCTCGGCAAGGCTGGATCTCTACGGCCTGCCTGTCCACCGCATCTGGAGTTGCTTTGTTACTTTGTTGACTGACACCCCATGGCCACGTGCCACCCGCTCGCAATCGATACAGGCACACTCGGTACTCGACGACATACTCCACAACATCATCTCGGACCTGCTCCTCAAGGTCCACCGCGACGAGAAGCAGGCCAGGGCCATGACCGCCGCGATTCGCATAGAGAAGCTGGCTTCCGACAACGCCGATTCTTCGGCGCACGACGCGAGACCCGACCTCCTCGTCGAGACAGATGCGGCCATCTACGACCACGGCAAGGTGCTGCTCAAGGGCAACCCGCTCAAGACGACCAAGGACATACTGTGTCCGCGCTGCAATCTCCCTCGCCTACTCTACCCCGTCGACGGAAAAGGCGCAAGGAAACCGGACCCGACCATTATCTACTGCAAGAGGCACCCCTACATCGACAAGCCCGGCTTTGACATTTACGGTCAGATGTGGCTGCCGCCCGGTCCTGGCAGGGGTAAGAAGAAGAAGGACCTGGAGAAGAAGGATGGAGACTCGCAAGGCGAGGCAGATGCCAAGAATGCCATCGCCGTGAGACCACCGAACGTGCTCTCCTTCCCCTCGGCCACGTGCAGCAAATGCAAGCGCTGCATCCTGGTAACGCGCCTGAACAACCACATGGGCTCGTGCATCGGCAACAGCGGCCGCAACGCGAGCCGCGCCGCGGCCGAGAAGATGAAGAATGGCGGCAACGGGGACGGTTCCGGAACGCCCCCATCCAGCCAAAAGGGCACGCCGCTCCCGGCCTCGCGCGCGAGCAGCCCGCGCAAGCGCGACGTCGGCGGCGACGACGAGACGCCAGCCGGCGGCGCAGACGACGTGAACGGGAAGACTGCCGGTGGCAGCGGCTCTAAGAACAGCGCCAAGCACAACATCAGCAAGGACAGCGACGATGACGAGGAGGACGTACACCCAAAGAAGAAGAAGCTAAAGCCGAGCCCCGCCGTCGCGGCTGTAACCAAGAAGGTAATCCTCAAGACAAAGGGCCCCAAGAAGGAGAAGGTCAAGACCGGCTCGCTACTTGCCAACGAGTCCAAACCCGACGACGCCAATGGCAAGGACGCGGCCGGCGGCGGTCACGGCCACAAGGAGACGCAGGTGCCACCGCCCACAATACCGGCCCCGACGTCCACCACGCCCATCGTGCCGCCAAAGAAGAAGATGTCGACCAGCAAGATTCCGTCCCCGGCGAAGAAACTCAAGCTCAATGGGCCCAAGACTGCGCTGGGAGCCGTGGCGGCCGTCGCCAAGCCGCCCAAGGCGGTCGGCAAAGAGACCGATGCTGGTTCCGAGTCGTCTGGAACGCTTTCGTCTCCCCCGAGACCGTAACCACACGTGCGCGGCCTATGTTACATCCTCTTCTGGCGGCCAGTTTTAGGTAACTTTTTTTTTTTTTTTTTCTTCTGTAAAATTATGCATAGTATTGCCCGAGGACCCAGGACGAGTCCAGTGCAAGAAAAAAACAAGAGACATTTTTTTCTTCCTAAAAAGAATTGCGTCCGGAGAAAGGCACTACGTTGGAAGTCTGGAGACGTGGGGGAGTTTGGGGATATACATAAAAGGAGGAGGGAAATTTGTCCAGGGCGCAATACTCATATACATCCTCCTCTTTCTGTGCAATGGAAATCATCGCCAAACTATGCATTATATCGTATCGTAGCATGCTGGAATGCGTCGAGGTCCACGGGAATCGTCCCCCAACGACCGAAGTCGCGAGAGCAAAGCGTCAACACGCTGCTTTCCTCGGGACGGGCCATCTACTGCGGGCCATTAAGGGCCGCCCCAGCGGAACGGCATTTTCGGCCCTGTTTGGGGTCTCGTGCTCGCCACGGCCCCGTGACTGCGTGTTGTTCGGCGCGTTGTTGGAACGAAAAACGCAAGAATAATAAAAAAAAAAAGTGCATCTCGGCCCTCTCTGCCGTTCTAGGAGATCTTCCTCCATCTTCCTCTGCTGCATCGCATCACCGCTCTCAAATCTTGGTGTTATGTAGTCCGCTCAGCACCCTCGAATTGTCGCCGATGAACTTGCGACGGTACTCGATGATGCCGTACCCGATCTTGTCGTAGTCCCGGACCTTCTCAGTTCGGAACGCCGCGAGGAGGTCCCTCAGGCCCCCAATGAACCTCTTCTTCTCCTCGCCTTCGGCGAACTCGTCGGCCCGGCCGAGCTCGAGGAGTATATAATCGTCTGTGTGATAGCATCGCAGGGAGGCAAGGCAAAATGGTTAGGGAGAGTCCGCGACCAAAAAAGGGGGCGGGAAGAACAGGGCATGTTTTTTGCTGTATCTTCAAAAAGAGTATGCGCGGCAGCAATGTGTTTGTGTTGATTTCTCATACTGCCATGTTAGCGACCGAGGGGGAGGGAAGCGATTGTGGTCATACCTTTAGGCTTCATCGAGGCAAAGTGCTGAAACCCGCACTTTGGGTCCTCGCACTTTCCCTTGGTAAGTTCATCTAGGCAAAGCTCCTGATTTGGGTTGATCTTGTTAGTGTACGTGAGAGACTTCAGGCCTCCGGTCACGTTGTTGGCATAATCCGGATGGAAGCGGTAGGACCGGAAGTTTTTCAGCGGGCTCTCGTAAGGCGTGAAGGAGGCGAGCTGCACGGGCTTGCGGCGTGATGGGCCCTGCAGATGGGTGTTAGTTGTACGGGACCCATGTCTCGCTGGAGTAAGCGCATGTACTTCTCTGCTGCCCATCTCTTGGGCTTGCTCCGTCTCGTTGCTGGAGGGTCCCGAGACACCTGATATCGTGGCGGGAACGGGTGGTCCATCCTCGATCTCTATCCCTTGGGCGGCACCATCGCGTTCCTGAGATACTTCGTCACCCGGCCCGTCCGGGCGTCTGGGAGACGGGCTTACGGCGCTGCTCGGTCGTCCGGGCTCACTCTCCTCAACCTGACCGGGCTCTGGGGTTGATGCTTCCGACCTCATATTCTCACCAAACGTGGTGGGTTGAGACGGTGGTTTGGGGCTGGCATTGGGCTCTGTGGCTGGTGTTGAGCTGACCGCGTCGACAGCAGCAGTGTCGGAAGCTGGACTGCTTTCAGTGTTCGTTTGGCCGGGGACAGGCGGTACTTGACTGGTCTGTGCGGGAGGATTTGACGGCGGGTCTGCGGTCGATATGCCTTCATCGTCAAGGTCCATTGGCTGTGCGGTCGTGTTGTCGCCCTCGGGCGACGACATGGACTCATCGGCATCATCCGCGACTGGCTCAGAATCCTTTGTGGGCTCGCTTACTGAATTTGATGTCAGCGAGTTCCCTTCCGTTCGAGGTTCGGTCTGTGACGGCGGAGCTGCGGATGCAGGTTCGACTACCGGAGGCGCGGCCAGTTCGGAGTCCGTAGATCCCGAGACGGGCTGGACTGGTTCGCCTTCATCGAGCAGTCGGAGTTCTTCGGCCAGCTTCTCCTTCTCGGCTGCCTCCTTCTCGATCTCCAGTCTGAGCTGAGCTGTCTTCTGCTCCAAGAGCTTGAGTTTGGTTTTCTTTTCTAGAAGCGTTGCCTCTATCTTGGGTAGCTGGATACTGGTGATGCGGACCCGGCGGTCATCCTCGGATCCCGCCCGGGCCACGGGCAGCGCAGACCGGGTGCGAGGGTGAATAGGCCGCGGCGCATTAGTCCCACCAAGCTCACCATAGGTGGGCTTAGACTTGCCAGCATTCTCGGAATGCCCAATACGATGGGGAAGGCTGGCAGATGCCGCCTCTGAGATGAGCTGCGCCGAGGCCAAATCCACGCCGTCAACCTCACCGGTTGATACTGCCTCTTGGGGAGTTCCCTCGGCCTGCGTTCCGTTGGTTTTCGGGTCGGAGGCGAGGCTCTTGGCCGATTCTGGGAACTCGATCGGAGTTCCGACGGCAACACTGGGAGTCTGGGAACCGGAGCCGGACTTTTTGGCTTTCCTGGCCTCGAGCTCAGCGATCTTCCTCTGTAGCGAAGAGATCTCCCCGCTAAGTTGATGCAACTTCGCAGGACGAGGTCCGCTGGAGCTCGTGCGCGACAGCGGTCGCTTGTAAGGGCCGTCAGAGAGTGGGGGAAAGTCTTTGATCGATGGCCCTCTTCGGCCGGGCGTATCCACTTGCTGACTTGACGAAGATGGACTCCCCGCAGCCGGTGAGTCAACCTCCATCTCGACGTCCTGATCAGACTCCTCGTCTTCGCTGATATCAATGACGAATGAGTCCTGGCGATTCTGTCCAAACGGGCGCTTGGGAGTTCCGACACTCATATTGTAGTCTACGAAGTCTGAGGCAACAGGCCGTTTCCTCGTCGAAGACTGAGAGGACCCGATGGATGTAGACAAGTAGAGACCTGGGATGGTCGACTCAGCCCGTGAACTCCTGGGAGCTGGGCTGGCAACACTCTGTGCGGGCTGGACGCTCGGTACCGCTGGGGTCTCGGAGGCAGATAGTGCAGTGGGTGCTGGGGGTTTCTCGGGCAGAGACACGCTTGCGTCCGTGTTCGCATCCTTGTTAGACCGCCCAGGAGCAGCAGACGGAGGGGGTTTGGATGCTGTCGATGCAGCCGCCGATTGTTGCGCCTGCGCCTCACGGGCCTTGAGCAAGGCCTCCATCTTCTTTTTAAGAAGCAACTCCTTGTCCGTTTTCGACTTGACTTTGGAAGCCGCCGACGGCCCAGCATCTTTGCGAAGAGCGGCCCGGCCGGTGGGCGCTGATGGAGGCGGCAGGTTTTTCATGGCCGCTGGGCCTGTGGGAGCCGAGGGGGGAGGCAAGTTCTGGAGGGCTGCTGGACCTGTGGGAGCAGACGGAGGCGGCAGCCTGGACATGGCTGCGGGTGCTGACGGGGCGGAGGGCACGCCGCGGGCCGAAGTAGGGCCGGTAGGTTTTGGTGGGGGAGCGGCAGACGAAGCGGGCGCAGGCCCAGCCGTTTTGGCCGCCTTGGCGGCCAGCAATCGAGCGATGCGGTCCTTGCGTTCTTCTGCTTGGTCTTTGGGCTTGGCTGAGTTTGTGGCTGAAGCCTCAGTCACCGCGGCCTCCTTAGTCTGAGGAGACTGTGCCGCGGGCTTTGCCGGTGCGGCAGGCGGGAGTAGGTTCAGGTCGCCAAACAGTGACTTCACGATGTTCTCGTCCAGGCCCTCATCGATGTAATTCTGCAACTTGACACCAAGCGGCAACAACCTAAGAATGGACTTTTGGGCCTCCTTCTTGGCTTCGTCGGCGGATCTGAACGCAAGAGTGGGTGTCGAGAATGCGTCTGAGGGCATGGCAGCCGTGGGATGAGCTGAAGAAGAATCTTCCGGCGCGACCCCATTAGTGACCTGCTTTACTGCCTGGGTTCCGGCCTGCAAACGAGATGCTTGCTGGGCACGACCAGTCTCCGCATCGCTCGTTTCGTGGGAGGTACCGGCTTCAAGGTCGATTTCACGTGGCGATAGGTATGGCGAGTATGAACCAGACCTCTCGCGATCTAATTGTGTCAGATACAGGGTTCCGACGACGCGCCTCTCAGCGGTACGGTAGATCTTACCTGGGGTTCCCCCACGGTTGGACATGATCTCCCCGCGCTCTGCTCCGTAGAACGCCTCATCCTGCGCATCGTCAACATCCTTCTCAGACTGTGCGAACGTGATTGTGTTCGGCGCCCCAGGAATCTTGGGGACATTGTCGGCGGGTTGAGGCTCGTAGAGATCGTCGAAGTCCTCCTCTTCAAGCTCACCCTCTTCTACGGCATCGTTGGGAGGCTTCAGGGCGGACGGGGTCGTGTGGTTTGCGGCCCCAGCGGGCAAGGTCTGAGACGAGGGATTATGGGACGTCGGTGTTTGCTGCGCGTATCCAGCATAGTTTGGTGGTGGCTGCCACGGGCTATGGTAAGGTGAAGGCGTGCCAGCTCCGGGCGCACCTAGGCCAGGGATCTGCGTCGCATTGTGGTTGAAGGCAGCTTGGGATGCCGTATAAGGTCCTAGTGCGGTCGGTGCACTGGGCGGGTAACTGTATGCAGGAGTAGGGTGTTGATCCTGGGGTTGGCCCTTCTGCTGGGGTGTCTGGGAAAATGGAAGATACGAGGCTGGGTCGGGCCACTGCCCGTACCCCGCTGGATAGTATGACATGGCAAGGCGGCGTTGGCCGTGTGTCGAGGATGGTTCCAAAGACGCGTAGGTAGATATTAGGGGATTAGACGTCTTGCAGGTCCGCCAGGGAGCAGCAGCGTGTATTTGTACGGTCTGCCGATGGGGAAAGGAACGAATCGGAGAGATGAAGGGATGGAGAGAACGCGCTCGTTCATGGAGCGCGACGCGGTACCGGCGCACTGGACTGTGTCGTAGTTTACCAGAGGCTGTCGTGAACAGATGAGCGGCGGAAGCGAGAGGAGCGGGGGGAGTCGGTATATGCGGCAGCGGTCAAAGCGCGTCAAACAAGGCCCGCGAAAGCACCAGCACCGTCTTGTTTGGTCACGACGCTTTGGGCGTTTGCCGGCAGGAAGGCGATAGGTCGGGGCGGCGTGGTCACTCGAATGCTGCCAACAGGATGCGGAATGTCCTCTACGTCGAGTCGCACGTATAGCTTTTGATGGCAGGGCCACGCGGGTTGCCGGCTGGCTTCGTTGCGCAGATCCGGTGATGGTGCCCAAAGTCAGAAATGGCTATGGATCCAATGGAATCTTCATGTCGACAGTTGACTTTGGCTTCTTCGCGAACCTAGGAAAAAGAGTGGGCCCTTGCATTCCCAGCCAGAGCCTCTATCGGGTTGTGCACGGACCAGAAATGACCCTCTCAGCTGCTGCCATGCCATGGGCGCTAGACCCGATTAGGCTAGACCGCCACTCGCCGCACGCTAAGACCAGGTTAGGAAATCGTTTGTTTACTTTGGGCCCTGGCAACCCCCTTGTGCGAGCAGGGGGAGCCAACGTCAAGCGAAACCAGTGATCTCATGGACAGGTCAAAGCGGCGGCGTCTTCTCTACGGCACGCAGCTCATGCAATCCAGCTCCGACAGACATAACATTTCTTCCTTCTGAAGCAGCACGTTTGCTTCTTTTCTATTCGCTTTCACCTGCAGGCATTGGCTTTGGTTCTTTTCGTTTGCCTGCCCTCTCTTTACCGCCTCGCGTGCCTCGATCATGACGCACCGCGCCTAATGTTTACCGATACCAGACTAGAGAACGCCCCCTCCAATCATCCTCATCTCCACGATCCGACTATCGCCGGGCAGTCTGGTTAGCTAGACACCAGCTGGGTAACCCTTAAACAGCGTAACCATGTCGGGCCTCAACGGGACTGGGTTGCGGAACAACCCTTTTATGCGCAACGCGTCGCCGTCGGCTGCGCCAGGATCGACGCCGGCACCGAGATCAAGGCCAAAATCAGTCAGCTTCCCGTCGCCGAGTCCGCTCTCGGGCCTGTCCACACCGACCTCGGGCTCGCCACATGTACGGAACAGCTCGCAAGCCGTAATAGCAGGCGCAATGGGGGGTAACGCGGGGAGCAGCGGCAGCATACCGCGGCACTCGCGGGAGGGCTCGGGCCGCGGCAGCACGCCGTCTTCCAATACGTTTGCGCCCTCCTTCATCAAGTCGGAAGAGATGCAGCGCCGGCCGGTCGACGTTGTGAGGGGCATTGAGGGTGAGAACGACTTCTCGGGCAAGCGCTATGTTTGGCTTAAGGATCCCCAAACAGCGTTTGTCAAGGGATGGGTCGTCGAAGAGCTCGGTGGCGGTCGCCTATTAGTGCAGTGCGACGACGGCAGCGTAAGTTTCGACCAATTCCCCTCGCCGGGGCACATTTCCCGCTCTCGAGAATCAGCCGGCCGCTAACCGGGGCTCCGGAACACAGCAACGAGAGGTGGACGCCGAGACGGTGGACAAGGTCAACCCCGCCAAGTTCGACAAGGCGGGGGACATGGCCGAGTTGACACACTTGAACGAGGCGTCGGTGGTGCACAACCTATACACACGATACCAGTCCGATCTGATATACACATACTCGGGGCTCTTTTTAGTGACGGTCAACCCCTACTGTTCATTGCCGATATATACGAACGAGTACATCAATATGTACAAGGGCCGCAGCCGCGAGGACACCAAGCCGCACATCTTCGCCATGGCCGACGAGGCGTTCCGCAACCTTGTCGAGGAGGGCGTCAACCAGAGCATCCTCGTGACGGGCGAGTCGGGTGCAGGCAAGACGGAGAACACGAAGAAGGTGATTCAATACCTGGCTGCCGTGGCGCACTCGGATCACGGCAAAGGCGGCAAGGGGCATCAGTCCAACCTATCGGCGCAGATCCTGCGGGCCAACCCGATTCTGGAAGCGTTCGGTAATGCGCAGACGGTGCGCAATAACAACTCGTCGCGCTTCGGCAAGTTCATCCGCATCGAGTTCAGCAAGGGCGGCAGCATCGCGGGCGCCTTCATCGACTGGTACCTGCTGGAGAAGTCACGCGTGGTGCGCATCAACGCGCACGAGCGCAACTACCATGTCTTTTATCAGCTCCTGAAGGGCGCAGACCGGCGGATGAAGCAGGACTTTCTGTTGGACAACATGGACTGCGAGCACTTTGCCTACACGCGTGACGGCAACGACACTATCTCTGGTGTGTCAGACCGCGAGGAATGGGAGACACTAATGGAGGCCTTCGAGGTCATGGGCTTTTCGGCGGCAGACCAGTCGGCGGTCCTGCGGACGGTGGCGGCGGTGCTACACCTAGGAAACATCACGGTGGTCAAGGAGAGCCGGGCAGCGGACCAGGCACGGCTGGCACCGGACGCCAAAGAGCACGCGGAGCGGGTATGTCAACTCCTCGGAGTGCCCCTAGAACCCTTCCTCCAGGGGCTTCTGCATCCCAAGGTCAAGGCCGGCCGCGAGTGGGTTGAGAAGGTGCAGACACCCGAACAGGTGCGCCTGGGCCTGGACGCGCTGTCAAAAGGCATCTACGAGCGCGGGTTCGGCGACCTGGTGACGCGCATCAACCGGCAACTCGACCGCACGGGCATGGGCATGGACGACTCCCGCTTCATCGGCGTGCTCGACATAGCGGGTTTCGAGATTTTCGAGGAGAACAGCTTCGAGCAGCTTTGCATCAACTACACCAACGAGAAGCTGCAGCAGTTCTTCAACCACCACATGTTTGTGCTCGAGCAGGAGGAGTACGCCCGCGAGCAGATCGAGTGGCAGTTCATTGACTTCGGCCGTGATCTGCAGCCGACGATCGACCTGATCGAGCTGCCCAACCCCATCGGTGTCTTCTCGTGCCTGGACGAGGACTGTGTCATGCCAAAGGCCACGGACAAGACCTTCACCGAGAAGCTGCACGCGCTGTGGGACAAGAAGTCGGACAAGTACAGGCCCAGCCGCCTGCGCCACGGTTTCGTGCTTACCCACTACGCCGCCGAGGTCGAGTACTCCACGGACGGCTGGCTGGAGAAGAACAAGGACCCGCTCAACGACAATATCACACGCTTGCTGGCCGCCTCGACCGATGCGCACGTCGCCAACCTGTTCGCCGACTGCGCTGCCGACCAGGACGACGACAGCGGGGGCATGCGCAGCCGGGTCAAGAAGGGTCTCTTCCGCACCGTCGCCCAGCGCCACAAGGAGCAGCTGTCGAGCCTCATGGCCCAGCTGCACTCGACGCACCCGCACTTTGTGCGGTGCATCCTCCCGAACCACAAGAAGCGCCCCAAACAGTTCAACAACCTGCTTGTTCTTGACCAGCTACGCTGCAACGGTGTGCTCGAGGGCATCCGCATCGCCCGTACCGGCTTCCCTAACCGTCTTTCGTTCGCCGAGTTCCGCCAGCGGTACGAGGTTCTATGCCGCGATGACATGCCACGAGGCTACCTCGAGGGCCAGGCTGCCACCTCCATCATATTATCCAAGCTCGGGCTCGACAAGGGCCTCTTCCGACTGGGACTTACCAAGGTCTTCTTCCGCGCCGGCGTTTTGGCCGAGCTCGAGGAGCAGCGCGACGCCCTCATCACCGAAATCATGATACGCTTCCAGTCGCTAGCCCGCGGTTACATCCAACGCCGCATTGCCTACAAGCGCCTGTACCGCGCCGAGGCCACCCGGGTTATCCAGCGCAACTTCCAGGTCTATCTCGACATGTGCGAGAACCCCTGGTGGCAGTTGCTTGTTCGCATGAAGCCATTGTTGGGCGCCACGCGGACGGCCACTGAGGTCAAGCGCCGTGACGAAATGATTCGTCAGCTGCACGAGCAGATGCGCCAGGAGGAGGCCCACCGCGCCCGCCTCGAGGAGGAGCGCCGTAACTGCCACGCGGATATGGTGCGCATTCAGCAGACTCTGGAGAGCGAGCGGGCCCTGGCTCTAGACAAGGAAGAAATCTTCAAGCGCCTTCAGTCGCGCGAGGCCGAGCTCGAGGAGAAGCTGGCTGGTGCCATTGAGGACCAGGAGCGTCTCGAAGACCAGCTTGACAGCCTGCTCGACGCCAAGAAGCAGGCCGAGGAGGAGGTGGAGAAGTACCGCTCGCAACTCGAGCAGGCGGCCACACTGATGAGTAAACTCGAGGACGAGAAAAGGGAGTTGGCCGCGCGTGTGACCGCGCTGGAGGCCGAAATGCTGGATATGTCGCAACAGCAGTCGCAAAGGAGCGTCCAGGAGGAGGCACTACAGGACGAGATCAAGATGCTACAGAGCCAGCTGTCGCTCAAGGACCGTAAGGCCCGTGACCTCGAGGGCAAGCTGCTCAAGATCGATCAGGACGCCGAAGTCAAGCTCGCGGCCGCGCAGAAGGAGCTCCAGGCGGCCAAGGCCCGGGAGACAAGACTGACGACGGAAAACAGCGACGTCAAGCAACAGCTCACACAGCTGTCACAGACCTCGACTGATTACGAAGATCTCGTACGCAAGAAGGAGAGCGAGCTGGTGATTCTGCGCGGCGACAACAAGAAGTTCGAGATGGAGCGCCGGTCCCTCGACGAGCAGATGAAGACTCTCTCCGCCGAAAAGGAGAAGGCGTCCGGCCGACTCCGTGAAGTCCAGGCCGAGATCTCGGCCCTCAAGTCGCAGCAGTCGCAGCTGCAGCGCGAGGCCGAAGACGCAAAGAACCTGCTTGAGGCCCGCCTGTCCGAGGATGCGCAGGCGGACCAAAATCGCCAGGTGCTCGAAGGGCAGATCAAGGATCTTAAGGAGGAGCTATACAAGGCGCAGATGGACCTCAGCCGCGAGCGGCAGTCGCGCGATGACGTGCTGCTTCTAGGCGAGCACAAGTACAACACCCTCCAGGAGGAGTACGATCGCCTCAACGAGTCCAAGATTACCATCGAGAAGGAGCTCTATGCGCAGCAGGATACATTGAGGCGCACTATGGAGGCGCGCACGACGGCAGAGCGCGAACGCGACGAGGCCCGCGAGGAGATCAGGAGGCTCCGGGCAGCCAAGCTCCAGGCCGAAGAGGCGCGACGCGAGGCCGAGAGCGCGGGCGAGCGGGCAGCCCTAAAGATTGCGCGCGAGCGCGAGACCAGCCTCAGCAAAGACCTCGACGCGGCCCAGCAACGGTTGCAGTGGTTCGAGGAGGAATGCGCCAAGCTGAACCATCAGGTCGAGGACCTCAACAAGCTCATCCTCGAGTCGGGCGAGTTCGGGCTCAAGAACGATCAAGAGAAGGAGCGGATGCAGCGCGAGCTTCACACCGTCAAGAGCCGCCTCACAGCCTCTGAGAACGACAACCGCGCGCTGCTCAACAAGCTGCAGCAGAAGGGGCTCGAGATCGCGCGCTCGACGTCACGGGCGAGCGAGGCCTCCAGGGGGCAGGTGCAGATGCTCCAACGCGAAAAGGCCAGGCTCGACGAGCAGAACGCGAAGCTCAACAAGCAGCTCGGCGACGCTCAGCTTACTATCGCGTCGCTCGAGAAGAAGGCCGAAAAGCTGCAGCTCAACCTAGAGGACCTCAACCACGAGGTCGCGCGTGAGGTCAAAGCTAGCCGCAACGCCGAGAAAGCCTCGTCGGGCTTCACGGCACAGCTGGCCGAGGCCAACCGGACCATCGAGTCGGAGCGGACGCTCAAGACGCAGGCGCAGACCACAGTTCGGACGCTGCAAGGAACGCTTGACGCCCGGGACAAGGAGCTAGCAGACCTTCGCACGCAGCTGTTGAGTATACTCAAGACGGTCGAGCCGGAGCCAGACCTGCAGCCCGACTGCGGACATGACAGGCTCGTATCCAAATCGTTCGACCTGGCGCGCAAGGTTGAAGAGCTGCAGCAGAGCCTGCGCGTGCAGACGGCGGCACGCGCCAGCGCCGAAGCCCAGGTATCTGAGCTCAGGGCAGCGGCGCAACAGAGCGATAGGCTGGAGTCGACACGGCCGAAGCTCGAGGAGATGGACCCCAACGAGGCACCCTTCAACGCGTCTCCCACACACCGCAAGTCCAAGGTCAACGGGCGGCACTACTCCAACGTGTCGACGCCTCCTCGCCGCTTTAACAACCCTGATCATGATCCGGCTCACGACTCAATCCGGTCAGACCGCACGGCCGACGTGCTCAGCTTCAACAACCGCCAAGACCTCAAGGCCGAGATCGAAGAGCTACAGAACCGACTGCAGCTTGCCGAGATCAAGAACCGACATCTCGAGAGCCAGCTGGAGCGGGCGACGCCTGGGCCCGACGCGGTCAAGGGCGACGACAGCCCATCAATACGGCGGCGGGCGGAGAAGCTCGAGAAGGCTAACAGCCGGCTCCAGGAAATGCTGGACGATTCTGCCAAGAAGGTTTCAGTCCTGGAGAAGGCGGTGCGGACGGGCGAGCTGTCGCTGCGTGACATTCAGACGCGGTCGCACGAGGAGATCCTCGACCTGCTTAACAGCCAGGAGGAGTCGCGGCGGTCGCTGCTGCACAGCCACCGCGACGCCGTGGCCGAGCTGGCCGACATCAGGGACCACTTCGACCGCATGCGGCACGAGAGGGCTAAGCTCGAGGTGGATCTGCGCGACGCGCGGTCTGACCTGCAGGACATGGCGCTCGCGCGCGACCAGGAGGCGGCCAGCCGCAGCCAGCTGCTGCAGGAGTTTTCCGACCTGCAGATCCGGCTCGACGCCGAGGCGTCCAAGCTGGGCGACGTGACGGCCAGTCTCAACCTGTACAAGTCCCGGGCGGACGAGTACTTCAGCAAGCTGGAGCAGGCCGAGATCGCGGTGCTCAAGGCCAGCCGGGCGGAGCAGTTCGCGCGGGCGCAGGCGCGCGAGGCCGAAGAGACGTGCGCCGAGGCGCTGACGGAGCGCAAACGCATGGACGCGACGCTCGAGGACTTGCAGCGGCAGAACCAGCGGCTCGAGGAGCGGGTGGAGGACATGTCAACGGACCTGGAGGCGGCGACGCAGGCCAAGCGGCGGCTGCAGCACGAGCTCGAGGACTACCGGGCGCAGCGGGCCAACGACATCGAAGACAAGGAGTCGAGCATGGAGCAGACGCGCAAGAAGTACCAGGCCGAGTTCGCGACGCTGACCAAGGAGCTGGACCTGGCGCGCGAGGAGCGGCTGTTCAAGCAGGCCGAGATTGCACGGCTGCGCGAGGAGCTGGACGAGCTCCGGTCCAAGTGGGACGACGAGGTGCTCAACAGCTCGACGTGGAGCAAGGAGAAGTCGCGGCTCGAGGCGACGCTGGCGGACGTGGCGGCGAGCCGCGACGAGGCCGTGTCGGCGCACAGCGAGGCGCAGGGCAAGATCGTCAGCCTGCTGTCGCAGGTGCGGGCGCTGCGGGCGGCCGTGGATGAGGCGGCGGCGGAGCGCGACGCGCTGGTGCGCGAGAAGCGCGGGGTTGAGGCGCGGCTCGAGGAGGCCAAGGCCGGGCTCGAGGAGCTGGCGCGCGCGGGTGAGAACCCCAGCCTCCGGAGCGCGGCCGGCATGGACAAGGAGATGCTGGAGCTCCGCAGCGCGGCGGCGCAGAGCCAGGACGTGGCGGCCGCCGCGGCCGAGAAGATGCGGCGGGCCGAGGCTCTGGCGGCCGAGGTGCAGCGAGACCTGGCGGCCGAGCGCGAGTCGGCGGCGCGGCTGCAGAAGGACAAGGCGACGCTCGAGAAGAGCCTGAGCGAGGTGCAGCTGAGGCTGGTGGACCTCGAGACCAAGGGGTACTCGAGCGCGAGCCAGGACATCAAATTTCTCCACAAGAGGATACAAGAGGTGAGCTTTTCCCGTCGTCTCGTGATAAATATGCATCAGCTGACACGAAACCAACCACTCTCCAAAACAGCTCGAAACGCAGCTCGAGGCCCAAGAGGACGAGCGCAACAAGTCGCAACGCTCGGTGCGCAACGTGGACCGGACGGTCAAGGACCTGCAGTCGCAGCTCGAGCGCAAGGACAAGCAGAACGGCCAGCTGCAGGACGACCTGGGCCGGATGCGCGACAAGGTCGACAAGCTGCTCAAGGCCATCGACGACCTGCAGGCCGCCGACTCGGCCTACCAGCTCAATGCGCGCCGGGCCGAGCGCGACCTGCGCGAGGAGCGCGAGGAACGCCTGCGGCTCGAGCGCGAGCTCGAGGGCTGGAAGAGTCTCCGTCTCGAGAAGAACGGCGGCGGCTCCTCCGCCGGCTCCGTCATCAACGGCTTTGGCGGTGGCGGCGGCGGTGGCGGCGGCGGTGGCAGCATGCGCCGCAACACGGCCACGGGCATCGGCGGCGGCAGCAGCGGCAGTGGTAGCCTACGCCACTCGGTGCTGGGTCTGGCGTCGACGTTCGAGGCGGCCGCGGCTGCTGAGGAGGGCGGCTCCAACGGTCTGGAAATACCCAAGAGGAAGAGCAGCATTAGCAGGGTGCCCAGCCTGACCAAGGGGTTCCTATAGTTGGGCTGTTTTGATAATGGCGGCAGGCGGCGGATGTGAATTTTTTTTTTCTTTCTGCTTATCCCCTTTGAAGACTACAGGTTATTCTTGTTTTCTTTTCCTTTCTATCCTCTTCGCTTCTTGGTATCCGCAGCATTTCTTTGGCATTCTTTTTCGTTACTTTGTACATGATGAACTTACTCTGGGTACGCTACACTGGAAGATTTGCATATGCGGCTGGTTGGGGTCGGGAAAGAGGAACATGGCATGGCGATCCGGGGCGGCGGTGTCACGGCGGCGGTTTCCATCCATACTACTAATGAGGACGGGGCGGAGTAGGGAGGAAAACAAAAGGGCGAAGGCTGTAATTTATACCGGCGTCGTGCGTTTTGACCGTTTCTTTTACTTTATAATGCTGCAATTACGTTCTATTCTGCGCTCTCTTGCAACTGTCGATGATATAATTTTTGTCTTTATTGGTAGAGCCGGGACTGCTGTTGCGGCACGGAAAGCTCCAAAAGTGATAGATACCTTAAGCGATCTCTGCGATCTGGGAAAGGATCCTTTGTAATTGTGCACTGAGGGAGCAGGATCTATCTGCCCAAGGGAGAGCCTAGGAACAGGGCCCCATGTACATCGAGGCGATCACCCAACGGGCGTTCCTCCAATCTCGCTGTGGCACCCTTTCACTGAGCGCACGCGCGCACTAATGTTGTTCTAACAACGTCGGTACTTTCCGGGTGACTCCTATCATCGGTATTTATCATCTGCGAGAAGACAGTTTTTGTTACGAGTGCTCGTCCAGACATTCGGCACAAAAACAAAAACACCCTGATATATATCGGATCTTCAGGTAGGAGGCCTATCCCGTCCCCCACACCCTCCTGCAAGACATGCGATGAAGATCGCCCAAACTACATGGATGTAAGATGTGATTGCAGATAGGCGAGCACTCCAACTTTTGACCGCGGAGCCGCATCAATGTACATGCAGAACAATCCGACGAACACCTGGAGTATGTGAGGAGATGCTGCACAGTAAATATACCGTCAGACCCTCTCCAAACGCCATTTCCGAGACGCGATCGCCTCGGGATCGCCAGTGGGGATCACTTCATCAGGTTGGAGCGGCCAGTGTCTGAGGTAGCATACAGGGAAGCAATAAAGGTTTATATGCGTGCCATAATTTTTTTTCTTTCTTGTTTTGCGTTGTCTCCCCGCGCGCCGTAGGTAGTGGGCTGCCATGAGAAGGAGAGAAGCCCCGTGCTCGCCTTGGGCGGCGGGATCTGGGCCTCTCATCCGAACCGAGATCTATTCCGCCTTACTCGGGATGGATTTCGCCTCAACAACCGCCAACTAGCAGATACCGCGTGTCGTTACGTTGGGTGCCGAGCCAGCCGCCGTGCTGTTTCAAGAGTGTGCCTGACGGGGAAGGGCTTGGTTCGTCATCGACCCCCAAACCCGGATACCATGTGCCGTATGCCATAGGATAGTTTTACATGCAAAGCCCTGCCACGACCAGTGACTCGCGCGGACGCATCTGGCTTGTATTCTGCGTCTGCATCTGCTCATGCAAAGAAAACGCCACCTGACTGGAGGTACCAAACCAGTCCCACGAGGAGCTAGCACGGTGTCGTGGGATCCGCCAAGTTCAACGGTTTTTCTGCTGTCATGGATGGTAGCGTCGTCTGTTAGTGGCGGGCGGCGCATACGTCAGCGCACCACGCAGAGCAGCCACACATGCAATGGAACGATTGAACGCCGGGAGTCACAACCGAACGATCGCCTGTGCGTTTGGGAAACGACAGAAAACGGCTCCAGGCTGTGCACGCCTGGCTGCAGGGAACCCACGGCCATTGCGTTTGAAAGGCATGAGCCGTCTAGACTAGGTTGTCGGAAGACGCTGCAGAGAAACTCCTGGAAAAAGAAAAAATATCAAAAAAAAGTCACTCCCACTGGCCCGACCCCTGGCGTTCCAAAAGTCGAGCCCGCCACCTGAACAGGCGCCCCTGGCTGCCATCCAATCCGGGGGCGCGGGACCAGCCTGGGTAGTGGGGTCAGCGCCACTTTGAGCAGTTGCAGCAGCTTGGCCTCGCCCAGCCGAGCCGTGCCGCCAGTCTCGCCGTTGAAGTCGTCGTCGTGTCGCCTCTTTTTTTTTTTTTTTGTTTCGAGCCCGACAGTCAGGGTCCCTTCGTTCGTGCCGGACACGTCCATCTCTTTGCCCAACGGCCGTCGCTTCGTCCCACCGTCGCCCACGCGCGCATAATTCCTGTCCGTTTCAAGCCCTGCCCTCGACGACGGCCAAAAACAAAAGTCTAACGCACGGCAGACTTGACAGCTTGCGGCCTTTCCGGTTCCCGGTCGGGAAGTTATTACTGGCCTTTTTCCTTTTTGCGCCTACCCGGAATTCGACGTCGATCGGCTGGCACCGCTGCGTGGAGCCATCACCAAAAGGGAGGGGAATCCGGGAGCCCACCGCGACACGTGCCAGACACAGCTTCAACTCCATGGCTGCTGTTTACCCGCCCTGACGACCAACCGATCGACCCCGACTAAACCAGATCAACAACCCCCCGATCCTCTCTAGCACCTGCGGCGCCTCGCCAAGAAACCGCAGGACAATCACAAACCGAGCTCGATACCCCAAACAAAACACACCCGATAGCCCGCCATGGCCTCCGAGCCATCCCAATACCCGGAGCTGTCCCTGTACCAACTGGACAGCAACGACAATGACAACCACAACCGCCAGCGATCTGGCAGCATGCCGCTGGGAGCACCTCCGGGCACCGCCGGCTCCGAGAACGACGGTAGCGCCACCGGCGCGCCCCAGCCCGCGCCCCCTGCCGCCCCAGACGCTGCCGACACCGAGGCCGAGCGGCAGGTCCAGGAGGTGCTCCAGTCAGAAGTCGGCATCTCCACGTTGTTGGCGAGGCTAAAGCAGTCGATAAGCTCAACAAAGGTGCGTTCCCCGTCGCGCTTCCTGCTGCGCTTCTTTCTCGCTCGCATACTAACTGTTCACTCCCCACCATTGCGCGTCCCAGGAGTTCGCACTATTCCTCAAGAAGCGGGCGATTCTGGAGGAGGACCTCGCGACGGGCCTGAGGAAGCTGTGTAAGATGTCGCAGAGTACGATGCTGCACTCGGACCACAGACAGGGCACCTTTGCCGATGCATACTCGGGCATGATGGTGGTTCACGACAAGATGGCGCAGAACGGGCTGCAGTTCTCGTCGTCGCTGCACCAGATGCATGACGACCTCGTGGAGCTGTACACATACGCCGACAAGAACCGCAAGGGCTGGAAGCAGAACGGGCTGGCCGCTGAGCAGCGCGTCGCCGACATAGAGGCCAGCGTGCGCAAGTCCAAGGCCAAGTACGACGCCCTGGCCGAAGACTACGACCGCGTCCGCACCGGCGACTCCCAGAAGGGCGGCAAGATGTTCGGCTTCAAGGGCCCCAAGTCGGCCGCCCAGCACGAGGAGGATCTCCTACGCAAGGTCCAGGGCGCCGACCAGGACTACCGCTCGCGCGTCGATCTGCTGCAGGCAGAGCGCGCCGAGCTGATGCGCACCACCAGGCCAGAGGCCATCAAGGCTCTCCAGGACACCATCCGGGAGTGCGACGCCGGCTTGACCCTGCAGATCCAGAAGTTCGCCTCCTTCAACGAGAAGCTTCTCCTGAGCAACGGCCTGAGTATCAGTCCGCTGAAGAAGGACGCCGAGGTCAAGAGCCTCCGCGACATCGTGGCCGCCATCAACAACGACCGCGACATGACCGATTTCGTGGTCAGCCACCACAAGAGCGTGCCGCCGCGGACCGGCGAGCCCAAGTACGAAAGACATGCAGTCCTTGGGGGCCCGTCACACTCGGGGCCAGCCACGTTGCAGCCACTAGGTCAAGGGCCTTATGGTCCGCCAGGCTCACAGTTTAACATGGCCTCTCAGCCAGGCGCGCCCGGCTCTTCTAGCTTTCCTTCGCTCATGGGTCCCGGCCCAGCCATGGGAGGGCCGGCATCAAAGGGGCACGAACGTAACTTCAGCCACAACAGCCTGCTAAGCAACTCCAGTCTGCCGTCACAGTCAGGGCACCAGCCACCACCGCAACAGCAGAATCAACAGAACCAACAGCACCAGCAACACCAGCAACATCAACCCTTACCACCACCACCACATCAGCAGCAACAGCCGCAACAGCAGCAGCAACAACAGCAGCAATATGGGCCGCGGAACACGGGACAGAACTCGGGCCCTCCCTACGGGCCCCCGGCCCCGCAAAAGCCGCCGCAACTAGGGGCACTTCCGTTCCAACAGGGCCCTCAGCAGCAGGGCCCTACTGGTGGTCCTCATGGGCATCCCAACCCGTTGATGCAGCACCAGCCGGGCGGGGTTGAACGGCCGGGGTCGGGCGGGTTCTCTCAGGGGCGGAACCACTCACCCCCGCGGGCGCCAACCCGTCCCGTATTTGGTGTGTCGCTGGCTCGCCTGTACGAGAGGGACGGTCTCGCGGTGCCGCAGGTTGTGTACCAGTGTATCACAGCTGTGGACTTTTACGGCCTGACCGTCGAGGGCATATACAGGCTCTCGGGGTCGGTGCCGCATGTGAACAAGCTGAAGGGGATGTTTGATACGAGTATGTCTGGAGCACACCCCTCCATTGCCCCCTGTTTCGTCCCAACGGTGCAATTTCTGATATCAATCTTCGGTCCGCTCTAGACTCGGACTCGCCGAATCTCGACTTTAGGAATCCCGAGAATTTCTTCCACGATGTCAACAGCGTTGCTGGTCTTCTGAAGCAATTCCTACGTGACTTGCCTGATCCCCTTTTGACGCGGGAGCACTATACGGCATTTATAGAAGCAGCCAGTGAGTCTTACCCCCGACTATTACTTGACTCCTCTTGACCCATCACATGGCAAACAAGCCTCAGTTCCAATGCCTCCTTGCTCACATATCAAACCCTGTTCTCTGCGATAGAAAGCGACGACGAGACGGTACGCCGCGATTCGCTGCATGCCATCATCAACAACCTGCCAGATCCCAACTACGCGACGCTGCGGGCACTGACGCTGCACCTGCACCGCGTCATGGACAACTCGCACACGAACCGGATGAACTCACAGAACCTGGCCATCGTGTTCGGCCCCACGCTCATGGGCACGGGCGCTAACAGCGACATTTCGGACGCCGGGTGGCAGGTTCGCGTCGTGGATACGATATTGCAGAACACGCTGCAGATCTTTGACGAGGACTGAGGCCAACAACACATTTAGCCACTTTCGGACACAAACATACCGTATAGGTCTAATGTAAATTCAGGTCGATCTTGCTGTTTGCTACTGCTCCGTCTCCCAGCGGACAAGTGTATCTGGGGAGGTTTTTTTTTCTGGCTGTTTTCCCGCTTGTCTATCTGTATGTGTTTTTTCTTTTTTTTTTTTTTTTTAATTTCTATATTTATCGAGTGGCATCATCTGTTTACCTAGATTGGGAGAGGATGGGAAAATAACGTGATGGCTGGAGTTTTTGTTGCTGCTGTTCTGGTCTTCTGATGCTGCCGAGTGTCTTCTGCCGGTGATGCGTATCATAGGCAGCTGCTGAGACATATGTGAGATAGATGTGACAAGGCGGCGGATGCTCCTCTCTGCTAAAGGGTGGGGAGATCTGCTCATCGACAGGCTACCGCCCATCTGATAGTCCACGTCTCGGCCGAGTACCTAGATTTGCCATGGTGTGCTCGGCGGACACCTACGTATTGTCACAAGCTGGTCCTGCATGGTATCAAAAGGAAATTTCTCTCCGGCTTCCCTCCACCCGTTGCGTCAACCCCTGCTTGCTGAACGACACATCTCCTTTCTGAGGGGGTTGGCATGGGGCCCAATGACGTGTTTTCTGCCCACTACTTAATATTGTCCCTGTCCGGCCGTACGGGAGGTCCCCGCTTCTCCCTCTATTCAACGATATAACTGAATAGGCGAACAATAGTATACGGATGAGTCTGCCTGCGGGAAGACCCGAGGAGGGCAGTAACATCAGATCCGTGGCTCTCATTGGCTGAGAGCGGGGCTCTTCTCCTGCGCCGCCGCCCTCACGCTGGCCGCTCCTTCCCTTTATTGAGATCCGACGCGGTTGTGGGACGTGTGTTTTTCCTCCCAGCTGAGGATTCAAACCAGCCCAATCTCCCTGGTTCCCTCTTCTGTTTTTTTTCTCCTTTTCTCCTTTTCTCTCGGCCGCACAAGTTTTTCCATCTCGCCGTCGTTTCTGCTCCCGCCACCCGCACAAATCCGATAGATATCAGGTAAAACATTTCGATCATCTTCTCCACATCAGTATATCAGAACACTTTTTCTTTCTGCCAGACCGCTGACTCCTTGAGGACTTTGTATCCGCAGAACCATAGCCTTTGTCGCGCGAGACACGACCTTGCCAGCATCTTCTTGTTACCAGCCACTTGCCGCCCACGCCCTTTGTACGCTCGGGTCTTCTGGAAAGACCCATTCTTCTTCAAGACGCAATGCCAGCCGACGATGCTCTGGCGGCGCTTGCGCGCCTTCACCTGCCGCGGGCCCGTCGCCCTTCGCCTGCCGCCCGGCCCGGCTCCAAGAAGCCGGTGTACACGTTCGACTCTGTCGACGAGTACGCCAGCATCTACCGGTCGGGCACCGAGTTCGAGATGTCCCTGGAGCAGGGCATCGTCGAAAAGTTCAACAAGGCGAACCACGTGTTCCGCACGTGGGTGGTGTGCCGTCTCGAGAACTCCGACGGCAAGCAACACTGGATCTTCGCGATCCAGATGAAGGGAAAGCTCGACGGCTTCCCCAAGGCCGGCGATCGCTGCATGATCGCCCTCAACAATGGGCCCGCCGGTCGAGAACCGGCCACTCGCGACTGGGTTGCGGTCAGGATCGACCTGCCGCACGGCCTGCTGAAGGACTACGGCGTTTTCCAGGTCTCCATGCCCGCGTGCGTCCTCACCGAAACCGTCCTGATCCCGGTCATGGAGACCGACTGTACTGTCACCGGCGGCATTCCGAACCTTTGTGACGCCAACATGACGTACTCGACCATCAGTCTCGACGAGTATGCCGATGTCACCAGCAAGGCTGAGCTTGGCGCTCTAGACGCCTTGATCCAGGGTTGGGGGGACGACAGCGACCGCGCCCGTGACGTGTTCACATGGATCCGCACGTTCAAAGATCCATCGTTTGTCGTCAACCTGTTCGACGAAGATAAGCTGCCGCATATGCAGCACGTTATTGACAACCCAGATGCCCTACCGAAGAAGCTCAGCGACTTGGCCAAGCGCCTTAACCCGGTCCAGAAGGCGGCCTTTATCGACCTGCTTGCCAATCTCCCCTGTGGTGTCGGCATCGTTCCTGGTGGTCCCGGCGGAGGCAAAACCTTCTTCAATATGCTCATCACGGCCATGGCCCAGGCGTCCCCAATAACTTATACCGACGAGAACGGCGACGAGAAGAAGCGCCGCGTCAAAATTCTCTACCTTCTCGACATCAACAGCCCTGTTGATGACGCGACAAACAAGTGCGTCAAGATATCCGAAGACCTTGGCGACGACAAGAAGATTGTTCGCATGTTCGGTGAGCAACTAAACCCTTCCCTTTTACCTCTTGACCGTCTCTCCTCCGGTCTCTTTCCGGTTTCGATCTAAGCTAACATCCATGGTCAACTGTAGGATGGGGCCGCGAGTACGACCAGGGTCTCAAGTCGCGCAAGAAGACACACGGAGCCGAGACCGAGATGGCCGACAAGACGGATCAGAAGGAAGCCAACCAGGAAACCATGGCGGGCAACTTCCTCCTCCAGGCGCAGGCGGCGGCACACGACGTGCGTCCGTCACAGACCAAGACCAGCTGCCGTGCTCCCACTCTCGACCAGATCGCATTCCAGCGCTTCGCGGAGAACAAGGACGAATACTCGGAGCTCGACGAGCTTCTGCAGGAGTATTTCTCGGATCCCTGCTTCGACAAGATGCGCCAGCTCCGTGACGAAACCTACACTCTGTACAAGGACACGCTGAACGAAGTCGACTTTGTGGCCTCGACTCCTGTTGCCGCCGTGAACCTGGCCGGCGGGAAATACACGCCCGATATCGTTCTTTTCGACGAGGCGCCGCATGCCAGAGAGCTGGCAAACCTCATCGCCATCGCGCACTTCCAGCCGATGGCTTGGATCTTCACCGGCGACTTCCGGCAGACGGGCTGCTACGTGGGTTCGGTGAACAAGAACCCGTGGGAGACCCAGATGAAGATGTCCATCATGGAGCGGGCCTACCACGCCGATGTCATCAAGCACGAGCTCTTGATGAACCACCGCGCTTACGGTCGCCTTCACCAGATGCCGTCGGCAATCTTCTACAACGGCCGCATGGTCACTGGAATCCCCGAGGACGAGATCCTGCCTCCGTCGACCAGATACCTCCGCACGTGGCTAGAGCGCTTTACCTCGGGCGCCAACGTCTATGTTCCTCGGCTTGTGGTTCACCAGCTGGCGAACCAGCCGGCCGTCGAGGTCGCGAAGAGCTGGTATCACCCCAGCCACCAAGTGTGGGTCCTCGCGCGCTGCAAGGAGCTAATGATGGATAAGAACTTCCGATCGGTGGATGGAAAGTCGCCCGGCAGCATCCTCATCATCGCGCCGTACAGGGAGGCATTTTTGAGGTACAAGAACGCAGTCAAGCAGCTCCGCGAGGCGCTCCGTGAGCAGATCCGAGAGTGCGTTCATCGCCAGATAACTCGGGCGAGAAGCGCGGACTCTGCTTACGACTCTGCGGACTCTGAGAGCGTGAGCTCGGGCGCGACCGAATTCAGTGCGAGAGAGGAGCAAGAGATAGTGGCAAGGATCGCGGAGGCCGAGAAGGCTTTGCCCAGGATCGAGGCCAGGACGGTGGATACGGTGCAGGGCCACGAGGCGGACATGGTCTTCATCGACCTGGTCCGCACACGGCCGACGCCTTTTCTCGACGACCCCAAGCGCCTTGCGGTGGCAACCACGCGTGCGCGTCAGGCCGAGATCTACGTGATGCCGATTCCGATGGCCGACCGGGTGACCAGGACGACGACATATCTGGCGCAGATCTTTGAGACGTGCCGCGGCAGGTCGCAGGGACTTCGTGCGTGGGTGTAAGGATTTGGATTCACAACATCAGACAGAAGAGGAGGATTTGTACCTGAGAGACTTGATCCAGGGAAGTAAGGAGCTCATATGAACACGCCATGTCCTGGATGACGGTTATATAGGGGATTGGACTTGGGCTGTTCACGTTTCAAGGGAGGGGGTTATTAGGTTGTTTTGCGCACTTACCCACCACTGAAGTGGGGAAGTGCTTTATCACGTCTTCTGGATTGTGCGAAGGCAGGAGCTGGGATTTGTTCTTCTTTCATTTCAAGGATTGGTTGAAACCAGATAGGTATTCTGATGGAGCGTCGTCGAGATTAAGTCAGTTGCGGCTGAGCCAAGGTCCAGGGCCCCTGCGCTGCGGGTGGTGGGGTGTGCTGGCTGATCTCAGTGGGTGTGTCCTCGTCAATTGATTCACTCACTTTTGACCTCAATGCTGAGTGAGTCTCTGGTTTATGAAAAGTCAACCCTCCGTTTTATTAACCACCGCCCCAATCACCATGGCGCTTCTCATGCCAAGGCCAATCGGTCTCTTGCCCAAGGTCCAATCGGCTCACCGGCTCTTGGCGGGGAAGTATCTACACGGCACCTCCACGGCGACACGTTTTGTCATCGCCTCCCGGCTCTTTTCATCCAGCGCTCCGAGGCCGAATCAATCCCCGCCCCTGCCGCAAACTCACAGCTCTGGCATCCCACCACCACCGTCACCACCACCACCACCACCACCAGGCAACAACAGCAACAGGTCCAAACCCTTCTACCTCCGCCCTTCAACCTACATCTACCTCTCCCTGGGGACCCTGCTCGGCGCCTCCACCCGGCTCCTGGTCAGCCCACCACCGCCGCCTCTCCCCGGCAGCGACGCCGACCTCGCGCAGGTGACGCAGATCCGGGCCGAGGCCGAATCCCTCCCCATCGTCCGGTCTCTAACCGCAGCCGCAAACACAAACACAAACGCAAACACAAACGCGACCCGGTCCTGGTGGGACGCATACGCGTCCCTCCCGCCGGGCCGCGTCCACCTCACCTCCAACACGCTGTCCGGCAGCCGCGGCATCCCGTTCCAGCGCATCTTCCGCACAAACACCGACGACACTGGCGAGATTGTGAGCATCGTCTACCCGGGCGCCGGCATGGCGGGCTGGCCGGGGACGGTGCACGGCGGCGCGAGCGCCACGCTGCTGGACGAGAGCATGGGCCGCTGCGCGCTCGGCGTGCTCCCGCAGAGGACGGGCGTCACGGCCAGGCTCGAGGTGCGGTACCTGCGTCCCGTAAAAGTCTGCGGGTTCTCTGTCATACGGTGCAGGCCCGTCGCCGAGGAGGAGCTGGAACCGGCCGAGAGGGGGAAGCGGGCACGCAAGGTGTGGGTCATGGCCACGGTGGAGGATCTGAAGGGCAGGGTCTGCGTCGAGGCTAGGGCGTTGTTTGTTACGCCGAGCGGGTTTGGGCTCAAGCCGCTTGGTGATGAGTTTTGAGGGACCTGTTGCTGGGCATATGCGTTATGGTGCGTTTACGTGGTGGAGCTTGAGGTGTCGCAATGCAATGCCAGCCAAAACATGCGGTTCCAAGTCCTTTTTCTTTTATCTATATCTGCCTGGTCTTTGCTTGGCGAGTGTGATCTGCTCCAGATACGTCTTGAACCCTATACCCGTCTATTCCGTCTCAGCCATGTGCTCTAGTCGACAACAGAGAGTAGGTATCGATCTTTCCCATTCCGTGGCACAGGAAAAAGTTCGCTCAAGCGGAGCCAAACAGACAGAACCATGGAAGTTCATGATACAAGAAACGCTGATAACAAAAGCCATCTACGCCAACGGTGTCTGATAACACAAGAGTTAAAAATCGCAAGGATTACGAATAAAGAAGAAAGATAAAAAGTCTGCCAGCATCCGTCCCGGATCAGGTGGCCGTGTTCGTTCACGGCATCCACCGTCCGGCAGCATGCATACCCTACAACCGGGGAATCTCTCGAGGAGGTTGCTGCAAGTCGCCCACAGCCAAGCCCGGCGGAGGCTGTTGCGGATGAACCAAGTCTGGCGGAGGTTGCTGCGGATAAGTCAAGCCTGGCAGAGGTTGCTGCGGATAAGCCGGGTAGGACAGCTGCGGGCCGGCGGGCCATGCCGTTGGCGTCATCTGGTAATGGTTTGGATAGGGGGGTATTTGTTGCTGATGATAGTAGATGTGCTGCTGCAGCTGCAGCTGCCCTTGCTGACAGTAGTAACACATGGGCTGGTAGTACCCGAACGCCATATTCTGCAGGTGCTGGTTGTGCCAGTTCTGCGCTTGTCCCTGCGCGTTCGCGTGCGTGGGCGGGAGCAACGACTGCTGCGACAGCACTAGCTGGGAGGAGTTCCCATATTTCTCTTGTTGCTGCTGCAGCTGTTGCAGCAGCAGTTGTTGCTGCTGCTGTTGCAGTTGTTGCAGCTGTTGCCACAGCTGTTGTTGCTGCTGCTGTTGTTGCTGCTGTTGCTTCTGCTGCTGCCGCTGTTCATCCCACGCACGTGATGCTCCCTAAGCGCCGCCAGGTTGCGGTTCCTGTTGCCGCCGGTCAGGCGACGGTTCTTGGACAGGCGGAGTGGAGAATTCCTGGCTAGGCCCGCCGTCGCTGTCTCCGTCCCCGCCGCTTCTAGGCCACGGAGAGGCCGCGCCGCCGCGCCCTCCTCCCCTGTAGTTTCGTCTCGGAACAAAACTGCCGCTCTCTCCCCTGACGACCATAGTCTCGTGGCGTCCGCCGCGGCGCGCACGGCCTCCCGCCGCCGGGGAGCCTCGAGCCGGTGCTGCTGCGGCAGGTGGTGTCGGGATTGCTGCGGCATACGCTGCGTGGCTGCCGCCTGGGCTGCCACCGCCACGCCCGCGCCAGCCACCCGTTCCTCCAGGACCGCCCATGAGGGGCCCTCCACGATGGTACACATTGCTGTTTGGACTGTTGTTGTTGTTACCACCCCAAAAAGGAACAGGTCCGAAGCCATAGCCGCCTGCTGCAGGTGCTCCGCTCCCGGGCCCTGCGGCGTGGTAGCCCCTGGTTGGCCCGCCCCGCTGACCCCTGTTAGAGAGAGCGCCTCCAGGCCCTTGCGGAGACATTGTCTGCCTGTTACTGCTGCTGCTACTGCTGCGGGTGACGCCGGCGGCGCTGGCGCCGGCGCCGGTGGTGACCCTTCTTGCTCTGTCCTGCTCGTTGCCCATGGTGGCACCGTCAGCGATGATGGGTTTCTGAGGACTGTGACCACGAGATCCCCCAGCAGCAGCGGCAGCAGCAGCGCGAGCCCCCGCCCTGATGGCCTGCCTCCTCACCTGACGGGGACTCGGTGGCTTACCGCTGACGTTAAACTTAATACGTTTCACCGGGTCAGTGGCCATGACGTTGCCCCCCAGCCCGGCCGCCTCGAGCTCGTCGAGCGGCGTGGTGCAGACCTGGAACAGGTTCTCGAGGCTGACGAGCGGAGCGAGCTCGGGCAGCCACATGCGGACGTAGGCGCCTTCTTTGTCGTAGTCGAAGGCCTGCTTGATGGGGTTGAAGATGCGGGCCTTACCACGCGGGTCGAAGCCGACGCCTGCCACGTACTGCCAGTTGCCCCAGTTGGAGCAGGCGTCGTAGTCGACCAGCATCATCTCGTACCACTCTGCCCCGTACCGCCAGTCGATGCCCAGGTGCTTGGACAGGAACGACGCCACGTTCTGCCTCCCCCTGTTAGACGTGTAGCCCGTGTTCAGCAGCTCGCGCTGCGATGCGTCGATGAGCCCCAACCCCGTCGTGCCGGCCTTGAACCGCTCCAGCTGGGCGGCCGTTTCCCGCGCCTCAAGGGTGGAAGCGGTTTCTGGATCCGGCGTCTTCCATATTGTCTTGTATGTGTCGGCGGCGGGCGTGGCCGCGGTCGTGGCCGTTTCCTCGCCCGGGGGTGGCTGGTCTTGTTCTGAGGCGCCGCTGGCCATGCTGACATGGCGGTCGCCTTGGTAGCCTTGCACAGCATACAGCTTGACCCCGATCTTTCTGGCGTAGAGCCGCATGTAGTCCCTCCACATGAGTTCTTCCCTCACCGCCTTGATGTCGTCCGTCTCTCCCTTGCCGAAGCCCTCGACGCCCTCAAGCTCGGCGTTGGTCCCGTCCTCAAACCCCATGAGAGCCTCGTGGATCTGCCGCGCCGTGATGCAGCCTTGAGCCAGGTACGCTGAAAGTTTGCTACTAAAGTCAGTCCCGACGAGCCCGTTGCGAGTCTCCTTATACTTCAAAACGAGTCCCGAGCTCAGCACATGGCCAAGCCGCTCGTGTGCGGCGTCCTCACCACCTTGAAATGGGTGGGCGCTGGCAATATCGTCGGGTGAGCGAAACTTGGTGTCGAAAAAGTCCTTCAGGGGTAGCAGAAGGGCCTCCTCAAGCTTTTCGTAGCTCCCAGGCACAGCAAAGGGCTCTGTTTGCTCTGGAATGGACCCGGATTCTGGAAACGCAGGAAGGGAGCCAGCGGCGGGTCGAGGGAGTGTCTTCCGCGGTTTTTGTCTTAGAGGTTCGACCGACTTCCGGTAATCTGTGAATACCTGAGGGAGCTCGTGTATTTCCTTGAAGTTGAGATCGCGGCTATTAAGAAAAGGATGCCATGTTAGAAGGCCCATCTTCTCAACGGTAGAGCAGCTACTCGGACCAGGCCATCTGGACTGAGGAGAGCCGGCGGTGTAGGTGGATCAAGGGATAAAGGCACTCACTCGTCGATAAAGTACTTCTCATCAGTCCATCGCTGAAATCCAAAGCCGTGTCGCCGGCAGACGGCCTCGACGGCCTCCTCGTCCGCAGTCTCCTCGGGGCATACCTCGGCCGTCATCCACACGGCGCCCGTGTCGCCACGCTCCCCGAGGCCGCTGAGAAGCCCCTCGGCAACGTCTTTGAACATACCCACTCGCAGCTCCAAGCCGCTGTCAAGCGACTCGAAAGAAGACTTCAGGTTCCAAACGGACTCCGCAATGAACTTGGCACGGTAGGGGCCGCACCGCCAACATCGGCTGACACGGGCCCTGGCCTCGGGGTATAGGCTCTTGCCGCCATCTTTGACGAAGCCCGAGACTTCGACCTGGTGAGCAGGAAACACAAAGACCGGCAGCAGATGTGTAAAGCCATGGTTTTTGTGCGATGCCAGGTGGTGCAGGACCGGGTTGTCGGCGACGCGGAGGTCCTTCCGGAGCAGGTAGATAAGAATTTTCCGTCCAGCCATGTCTTATACTCCCCTTCTTGGCAGTGTGTCGTGGCAAAATTTCGAGGCAAAAGTGGCCCGACGAGTTTGGCTTAGTCGATAGTGGCCGTCCTGTTCGAGTGGAGCCAGCGTAGGGATAGGCTGGGGACCCTGATAAGTAAATACAGGTCGTCAATCTGCATGTGGAGGAGGCCAGCACGAGTAGCAGTGCGGGCTATCGGTTGGCTGCAGGTTTGGTGTCTGAACGCTCCCAATGAGATGAAGAATCGCCAGAAAATGAACAAGGGACGAGACCGGCCTGGGCAGTTGCGTCCCAGAAAGACGTGGCTGTCGACGCCAAGCACCGGAGATATTGTAGGGGACTCGGAACGTTGGCTAAGAGCAGGAAGGAACGTCGATGCAGAACACTTGATATATAGGCCGTAGGTTATGTTCCCAGAACGCCGAGAGGTTCGCAATAAGATCTCCAGAAATGATATCGGTAGTATTCGGGGTTTCTAGAAGCGTGACCAGGTTCGCTGCAAGCCGGCAAGGAGAAACAAAGCCGCGTGGCAGGGGGCGTCCCTGGCGGCGCGGAGTCAAAACGAAGGGCTAGAGGACCTGACTAAGGGACAACAGCCGGTAGTGTGATGCGGAACGTCGCGCTTGTCTTTCTTACGTCGGTGGTCAGACGCGTAAGGCCACTACGAGGAGGTAGCCCTATTCGACTGCAGTGGCGCCGGCTGCCCTGGCCTTGATTATCCAAGTCGGACAGGTGGTAGACGGCAAGTGCCAGCCTAAATGGTGGCGGCGGGCGGCAGCTGAAACAGAGAGCGGCCGGCGGATGGCTAGCAGAGCCGGGCGAGAGGCCACTGGGAGAAGATGGTGGGTGAGGCACGGTTACAGTTCGAAATGTTTCTCAGTCTTTAGTGCGGCGCCAAGAAAGAGACGAGAGGATGAGCCAAACCATAGTTTTGGGATCAGGTAGGTACGCCGGGCCGTGTTAGCTGCCCCGCACCAGGCGCGTGCCACGCTTGCCCCTTGCTGGATGGCTCTCGGAACCCCGGTTCGGAACCTGCCCAGGAAAGTACTACCTACCCTACGTATAACCTACCTTAGGTAGTTTGGGTGGGCAAACCTGTACCTACCTACCTGTAAGTGCCTGGGGACGGACAGTCCGCTCCAGCAAGACGTTGGTGGAAAGAACGAGCGATGGTGGTGGCGCGGCATGAGTGTGGAAGCTGCAATGCCATGTACATACAAGCTAGAAGCGCTGAATGGATGGGGAAGGGTCGCTGCGGTCTACACACCTCGTGAATAGGGTTGGTACCTACCTACCATGCAAGGACGCAGATGAAAGGGGGCTATGACATCGAGAGTCGGCAGCCAGGACAGACTAGCGCCGGCCGTTTGTCCCCCAAATGGCCTGGCTTGTCCAAGGCAGTCGCGCTAGACGGGGTCACCTACGGTAGGTGGCCTAGGTAGGTAGGTAGGTAGGTATGTAGGTACCTAGGCTCGGCGAAGGAACTTCCAAGCCTCTTCCCGACTCCGTCCATATGCTGGTGATTATCAGGGAAACGGCGTATCTGAGGGAGACTAGGAACCAAACCAGCTAGTCCGTCCGAGCATGGAAGCAACACAAGCACGGCCATAACCGACTTTCGAGCGCGGTCAATACCTGTGCTAAGGGAGTGCGTATAGGAGCACAGACGACAGGCGCATGGCTTGCTCGGCACGTGCCTGTGTTCCGAGAGCCGACATAACCCTAAGCCAGATAGGTGCCTCACCGTAGGCATCCCGATCGCGGAGGCGTAGAGATGTTGTCAAAGAGAGATGCTCGCCGCTGTGGCCAAATGAGCTCGGCCTGGGTGTGCGGCGGCATCGCGTTCGCGGCAGGCCAGCCTCGCCGTGCAGGTCCGTAACATGGAGATGAGGCGCGGCCTGTGATGCGGGTTGGGCTGGGATATGATCTGAAGGGATCAAAGCCACCAGAGAGTTTCAACGAGTGTTGATGATTGCCCGGACGGAACAATGGAAGGTCCCGTCGCTTGCGCCGCCAGATAGCGACAACCCGATCCGGCAATTTGAGGCTTTCATGATCGGGCTTTCCCTCTCTGATTCAGGGCAGCGACAAGGGTGCGTGTAGATCGGCCCCACACGCAATACCACCCCCACTCCCACGTATTCCACGAGCCCACGCGCAGGGACTTTAACGCTAAGGTAACGAACGAACTCTGGACGTGCGATGCCCTCCCAGCCTCCATCGCCTTTTTTTGCTCCGTCATTGTCAAAATATCCAGCCTCGCAGTGACAACGGATCGCAGCGGAACCTTGGAACGTGTAAGCTCCGAATAGACGGCCCGCCGCATCGACCCCTTAATGATCCCTAATAAATCCCAAATCGGCTCACAGGCCCGGATGGATGGCACTAGCACTGCCACTACTGCCACACGAACCACCGACCCAGCTTTTCCGAGACTACGAGATTCTTCCAGGCACACGAATCATATATTGCGGAATTCGAAATTTGAGTCCGAGGTTTGGGGGCTAAAATACTGTGGACGTGCAGGGGAAAAAGTGACTGGTCAACTCGTGTGGCCTTCTGCTGTTCCTTCTTTCTTCTCCTACTAATTTAGGTCACACTTAGTTATCTTATTCAGCATCTGTCATTCACCGCCACCGACCCAACGAGAGGCTAACGCTGGGCTCTAACCGGGAACGCCCGAAGCCTCCCTCCTTCCCCGACGACGCCACCATTGTGAGCTGTGAGCGAGGCGTTCACAGCTGAGCGGCAGTTAGACGCCTTCCTTTTGCGCCCTCGGGCTCGAAGCACGTGTCCAACGACCGCCGACCGGCCGACATCGCACAAACCTTCTCCTCTCGGACATGTCCGCGGGTTGCCTGATGCCAAGGCGGTCTAGCCCAAAAGAAGTTCCTCACTCATGTCCGTACCTATTCCTTACTTCTCGCCCCCCGACGACGAGCAGAGAGTGTTGCCATGTGTGCCCCTGTCTGTGGCTTGGTTTTTCTAGAATATTCACGGTCTAGACGCATCGGTGGAGCAGCTCTCTTTCTTTCTTTTTTCTCCTATCCCTGGTCTCCCCGGCGTGGAAAATGTTCCACGAAACAAGCCATCGGCATTTCCGGTGGCACAGCTTCTCTGGGGACGGCTTCCATCTCCTTTCTGATTGCCCCGACCCTTTTCCAGTGCAATGCTTCTTTCCGCGGGGATTGATGCGGTACACACGTCAAAAACCCAGTTGCGATCGCATCGCATCAACCACCTCTCGCAGACGGCCCGCGGACCGCCGCCCTAACACCTTGGCATAAACGTCCATTTCGCCTGCCCTTACCCAGACGTAGAAGATCGCCCTGGCTTCTAGAAGGGACAGGGAGTTGCCTTGGAGAGGAGGCCCTCGGCAAATCCCTGTTCGTTGGCGGCGATCAAGCGAACAAACCCATCCCTGCCGTGGCTTGCCTGCATTGCACCCATCTTGCCTTCAAAACCAGGACCGGGGCGTCGTCGTGGTTGGTGGGACGGATGTGGCTGTCGCGCGCCACCTCTGCCGCCACATCGAGCACCCCTACCTCTTCTTGCATGACGATCTAGGTACTCTGCACAAACGGGCGTTTATTCTCTCTCCCAACCCACCACACAAAAAATATTCGCGCGGTATGTCCCGAAAGCGTGTGCGACGAGGCGTGCGGGCATCCCGATCCGTACAGCCCATCCACCAAATAAGCACAGGATGGCAGCTGCAACCACACCGAGGGCTGAACATCGCCGACATAAATCCAGGGGTTTGGATGGCAACCTTACGCAGTCTTTTTCCTCCCAGCTAGTGTCCTATGTGCGACCACAAAACGTACGACTTTTACATGGCAAGCAAGTGCTAGTCCAAATGACATTGGTTGTTGTTGCTGGGGTTTATATTTTCGGATCTCGGCCAGGATTGGTTCCCGTCCAGCACAGCTTTCCGGGATGTTAGGCGCCAGAGCTGCATTTTGTGGACCTGCTTGTGTGCGACCCTAGAAGAACGGCGACCACACTCCGCGGACCTGGTCCCGTCGAGCTGGCACGCTACGCCACATCTACCCGATGATCTAGAACGAGTGCTTTTGGGAATGGGAAATATATCAGGCCACGTTTCGTTCAAATCCAGGAAAGCTCGCGGCGACCCTCCTTTTTAAGCCACCGCTCCCATATATTTGTTGGCAAATCGCTGGGCTGGGCCTGGACAACGATTCTGAGCCTCACCGCCATCTCGATTGAAAAAGACCTAGAAGTATAGCCAAAAATAAACAAGTTTGCCACGTCCTCCGAAGGGCTGCAAAAAAAAAAAAAAAAAAAAAAGCAATCTATGTATCCGCATATTGAAACCTGCACGCACTTGACCTGTACAATATCATCACCACACCACACCGATCCCTTACAGCAAAAGCCCTTGCTACTGGCCGGTCACACGCCGCCACCAGAGGGCTTGGATAACAAAAAAGTGCGCAAACATGCCTCACAGCTTCGGCTTGGGCGCTTCCACCTCGGCCTCACTGTGCCTCAGCCGCAACACGCCCTGCATGAGACGGAACGAGAAGGGTTAGTATTTGTCAGGAGGTGGCTTGTAGATGACCGGAAGCGAGATCCGGGAAGCAGACGAAACCTAAAAAACTCACCTCCTGGAAGCACGTGGCCAGTAGGGTGCCGTCCTTGCTAAAGATCCTCTGCGTGACGACGCCTCGGCCGTCGCCGGACCAGGGGCTCTCCATCTCGCTGAGCATCCACTCGTCGGCCCTGACGCGGCGGGGCTCGTGGAAGTAGATGGTGTGGTCGAGGCTGACCATCATGCCGATGGACGGGCGGCCCACGAACGAGCTCACGGGCTCGCCGTCGTTTTCAAAGTTGCTGTTTTTCGTGGCCTTCCAGTCAGTCAAACCCTTCTTCAACATGCAAGAGAAAAAAAAAAAAAAAAAAAAAAAAGAAAAACTCACTGCATAGTCATGATGTGCTTCCTCACCACCTCATCCAGCCCAGGCACATCCTCAGGCCTGGCCGGAAACCTCCACAGGTTATGGATGCGCGGCACGGTGCCCATGAAGTAGCTGTCGCTCATGTACGCCAGCGCGCAAAGGTGCGCCGGCAGGCCCCCTTGCTCGCTGATCTTGCCCCTGGCCCGCGTCCACTGCCTCGTGCGCCGCTCGTGCACGATCTCGCTGTCCCTGTTCACGAAGGTCATGGGTCCGTGCTGGAACGGGCCCCGCGACCCGCCGGGCAGGAGCGGCTCCGGGTTCGGCCACAGGCTCAAGTCGTCGGGCGGCGGCGGCGGCGCGTCGACCGGGAACGCGGCCGCGTGTCGGACGACATCCACCCTCTTACCACTCCCACCCTCGCTGTCGTCGTCGTCACCATCAGGCTGCCGCACAAGCGAAATGGTGGTGGTGAAGATGCACCTCCCGCGCTGGCGCGCCTGCACCGTGCGCGTGGCGAAGCTGCGCCCGTCGCGCACGCGCTCGACGTGCAGCAGGATGGGCACGTCGGCGGACCCCGCGAGGAGGAAGTAGCAGTGCAGCGAGTGCACCAGAAACTCGGGCGGGACGGTCTTTTGCGCCGCGGCCAGGGACATGGCGATTACGGCGCCGCCAAAGATCCCCCGCGCTCCGGGCGGCAGCCATGGCGGGCGCGTGTTGGTGAAGATGTCGGGGCCCAGGACGCCGAGCTCCGTCACGTCCAGCACGTTCTCGATCTGCGCCCGCGTCGCGTCTTCGGGCGGTGGCCGGACGAGGGTCGGGTACGGGGCTGGGCCGGCGCCGGCGCCGTTGCTGTTGGGCTTGGGCTTGGGCTTGTTGGCCATGCTTGCAGCACAGTTCAAGTGGATTTGGTGGAGATTTTTTTTTTTGGTTGCTGTTGACGCGGGCTGGGGTATGTGGTTTAGCGGCTGTGAAGCCCCTTGATAGCCCCTATAAATCCGAACAATTGAAAGATAGAGCGATAGTAGCTGTCGACGGCCAACTTGCCGTATGTTCTGTTAAAACGACAAAAAGAAGCAGCTCTAAATAATCGACACCGGTTAATCCGACGGCCCGTCCAGACAGTCCGATAATAATATAACCAGACCAGAACCAGCAGTCGAGAGCCGAGCCGAAATGATTTAGCCAAGTTCAGAGGAAGGGCGCGCGGACGCAACGCAGCAGCCAGCCCGTCCTCGCTGAGCCGAGGTTCACGCAACGTGGATCCCTCGATCCAACCAAATGAGCCAAAGCCGTGTTAAAATGAACAGATCCGATTGGGGAAGCGCGACGGCAGCTGCTGACGGCACGGAAAACCCAATGCGACCCGAGGCCTTGGTTGTCGATTCTTGCTGCTTAAATGAGAAATGGTGGAAAGTTCAACCATTGAACACATCATCGAGGGTGACAGGTTTGTTTCAATAAAAGAAAAGGTTCCATCATGCACACGTGATTTTGGCATCACAGGCCTCGGCATCCCCTGCGATGACCCCCCCTGAATTACCCTGCCCATTTCAGGAAAAGGGGTTAATTATGCACAATATGAATGATCAATGGCCAGCGTGCAACCTCAACGACACCTTTCTCGCCATATTAAGCAAGAATTGCCATCCCTATAAAAACGACCTCACTTGGTGGTGTTCGTGCCGAAATAAACCTCAGAAACTTTGACGGCTATCACAAGAATGCATTAAGTATTCAATAGCAAAGACAAAACCTCTGCTTCCAACTATTTTCGCTCGTGCTCATATCATGACACGAACCTAAACTCAAACCAAAAGAAAAAACAAAATAAAATCCATATAATCTCTTTCTCTATACACTGCCCACATACTTTCACACCCCTTCACTCACCGTTGGTGCCCCCAACAACGGTATTGTCACCATCATAATCCTGGTAGATGGGCTCCAGCCCATCCCAGGCACTCTTGTCGCCCTTGCTTGCCCGCTCCCTCGCGGCCCAGTACCTGCCGTCAAAATTCCAGTACTCCTCGCCCGTGATTTCGCACCTGGCCTTGGCGAACCACGCAGGTTTGAACTCCTCCCCTTTGGCCTCCCTCTCACGCCTGCGCGCTCGCTGCGCCTCCTCCAGCCTGGTCTTCTCCTCGGCCGCATCGTCGTACCTGCCCTCCTCCATCGCCCGCTGGTCCGGCCGGAACCTCGAGTCCGTCGGCGCCAGGTGCGGAGCCAACTTGTCGTCGATGTGGTTGAACGTGAGCACAAACGGCGTCAGGTTGAACGGGATCCCCTTGGGCCGCGCGTTGGCTTGCCACACGAGGAAGGCCTTGTTCTGGTCCGTCATGCTGCCCCGGTGCACCGTCTCGTTCTTGTCCCCGCTCTCCTCCACCGTGGCCTCGTACCCGGGCGTCAGCCGCGCGTACAGCTTCGAGTTCCACCGCCCGCCCAGCGACACCCGCACCCGCCCGCTCGCGTCCTCGATCTTGCCGCCGATCAGGTACGCCGATGACGCCTTCCAGCCCCGCGCCTTGAAGTCGACGTGACAGACATCACCTGTCGTCCAGTTCTTGATCTCCATGGGACCGTAGTTGTCCACGACCGGGTTGCCCGTGATGATGCCAATCACAGACGACGTCACCTTCTTCCACGTATAAAAGTCCTCCTTGCCTCCGGACTTGTGCCGCACCTTTAGAAACCATGTGCCGAGCGGGTTCACATCAAAAGATCGTCCGTAAAACTTGGACTTGACCGCCGACTCGCCGTAGTACGTCCAGTTGGGCGACTCGGCCCACGCCGCGCCGATGGGCGGGTGATGGCTGACCTGCTCGATGAAGAAGCGGTAGTTCTTGTCCGGGCGCACGTATTCAAATGTTTCTCCCAGGAGAGGGTTGAACGGCTTGGCCACTCGGTCGATCGTCGACGCGTACACGCTGGCCGCGAACGCCGCCACGTACACCAGCCGCTCGATCGAATCTGTCCTCTCCGCTGCAAGGTCCAGAAGTTCCGCGTACTCCATGTCCTCGCCACAGCGGTAGAGGAGCGAGGTGGGCTCGTTGAAGGTCACGGGTAGCGTCATCTTGGTCATGTCTTTGCCAATCATCGATTTGAGGATTCCCTGTTCCAGCAAAAAATAACGTCAGCAGGTCCAAATACCTTTGATTGAAACAGTGTACCAGGGGATGTGGGTTGAAGACTGACCCAGAGGGATATCTTGGGCCGGTTGTCGGCATCAATCTTCAGTCTCGTCCTGATTCCATTCTCGTAGCCAACAAAGGAGCTGCTAATATCGAGGCCCGATGAAACAATCACTTGGCTGTCGGCGCCGATAGGAGCCGTGTCCGAAGGTGGCATCGCTGGCTCGACATCAACCTCACCCGCATCCACGGCATCGAAAAACACCTCATCGTCGTCCGAGTCCGAGTCGGACAGGTCGGCCACTTGCGCGAGTGCCGTCTGCCGGCGGCTGAAGCTGCTGAGGGCTGGAGACTTGGCGCCCACGGCGGTGATGGCGTAGGTGTCGGGCCTGGGCGTGTCCAGAGACTGGGCCGCAGCGGCTTCGGACTCGATGAGAGCCGGCGAAGACGTCAAGCCAAGTCCCTCGGCCTTGTGGAGGCTCCCGTTATCCTGCTCGTCGAGGGCGCCCGCCTGGATGACCTCCTTGAGCATCCGCTTGGCCGCCTTCTTCTTTTGCTCGGCCTCGCCCACGCGTGCCTGCAGCTCCTCCTGCTCTCGTGCCACCTGAGCCATGCTCTCTTCCCACATGCGGCGCATGTCTACCTCGCGGTCCAGTCGATACTGCCAGTACGCATCGCGGTCCCGCGAGATGCGCAGCAGATCGCCCACGAGACCCGTCAGCGACCGGATCGCAGCGTCGTACGTCTGCAGTGCCTGCACTGTTTGCGGGTCCGACAGGGACGTGCTCGGCGTCCTCTCCGACTCGGCTAGCATGGCGGCGTTGACCTGCGACAGCGTTTCGAGCTGCAGTCGTGCCGATTGTGCCGTGATGTTGAAGGCGTCCTTGGTCGCCGCCGGCGGTCCCTGGCCACGGCCTTGCCCGCTCGAGTTCTCCTCCTCACCGTCGTCGTCCGCGTCGTCGTATATCGTCGGCGCCGTCCCTGTGGCGTCACCGTTGTTGTCGTCGCCGCCTGCCTCGCTATCTCCAATGGTGCTGGGCCCCGCGCGGCTGTTCGACACCTTGGAGTGCATCCTCGACATCTGTAGACTCGTCCGGGGCCTCGGCTCAGCGACACTAGCGTTCTCGCTCGGCGCCTCGCCGATAGAGCTGCCGGCCTGCGAGTGCTCGGCCTTGGCCTGGGCCAGCAGCTCAGCTTCGCGGACGCGCTGCCGGTCCTCTTCCTTCTGCTGGTCCTTGGTCCACTGAATCGAGTTGTTAAGAGCCCAGAACCAGCGTTTTGCCTCGACTTCGTGATTGGCTCTGAGCGTGTACTTGACCGACGACTTGCCGATGATCTCGAACTTGGTCTTCTCATCAGGGCTCATGTGGAGCCTCGCGATGCGCATGTTGATGGCACCGCGGCAGGCGGATCCTGCATCGTCCTGGTGCTTGTAGTAGCTCAGGACGCCGTCCTCGAGCACAAACCAGCGCAGCTGGTAACCCTTGCGGTAGTTAGTCCACTTCTTGAGGTAGCCCTTCATCTCGCGGGCCTCGCGACCTGCCAACGGGTCACCCGGAGATGCAGAGGCGACACCCTGAGAGGCGGCTTGGCCGAGGACCGTCTTCTCCTGAATGCCCCGCTGGGCAGCCACGGCGGCCGGCGATTTCTTGAGCATGGCCTTGGTGACGTCGTCTTTGGTCACGTCCTGTGGCAGCTTGCCCTTGCGATCCCGGCGGAAGGGGTCGGCGCCGTGCAGAAGGAGTACCTGGATAAGCCTATTATCCTTACGCCTTGCTGCCTCGTGCAGCAGGGTGCCGCCAGATTGCACTGTTGTGGGGTCTGAGGCGAACTCGGTAGCGTTGATGTCGAGGACGGTCTTGACGCGGGGCTCCTCGAGCAGGGCCTCGAGGGCCTTGTAGTCACCACCTGCAATCATGTGCTGAACCTGCTTGATCTTGTCGTCGGCGAACATGGAGCGGGAGAGCTGCAGTTGCTGGAATATGTCTGGGTTGCGGGCGAGATCGATGGGGAAGCGGCCCTGGTGGTTTGCCACGGCGTCGTTAATGTTCTCTTGCTCCAGCAGCAGGCGGACGACCTGCGAGCGGCCCTGGATGGCGGCCATGTGGAGCGGGGTGTTGCCATCCTTGTCGCGCGCGTTGACATCTATCAGGCCGGAGCCATCCGAGAGGACGTATTCGACGACGGGGAGCTCGGCACACTGGATGGCTAGGTGCAGAACCGTGGTGTCTTCCAGAGGAGCAGTTGGGCCGAGAGAGACGGCGCTGCCACGGCGTAGGCTGTCGGAGGATTCGCGGATGGCCTTGGATATAGAGGCGGTATCGCCATTCCTCAATGCCTCGACGACGCGGAACTTGCGCACCGATTGCTCGAGCGAGGCACCCTTTTCGGGCAAGGCCGGGTTGGGCCTGGCGGCGGCGATGCTAGGGGCGTGCTGGTACGGAGGTGCGCGGCCGGCAGAGACGCCGCTGATGGACTGCCTCTGACCATGGCCCTTGGACGAAGACTGCTGGGACATGGCAACGGAGACCTGCGAGGGGTGTGTGGCCAGAGAAGGCTGGCCATGCTGGGAGCCGTCGTCCGAATTGGCGTCGTCGTCGCCGCTCTTTTCCTTACGCCGGAGCAGCGACAGCGCGGCGGCAGATCTGGATCGTTTGTGCTGGTGCTGGTTGCTGTGGACACAAAAAAAAGTTACCTTGTCAGCCGGGCCGGGACAGGATATTGTCTCAGTCACATGCAAGTGGGACGGCGGGCCACCGAGACAAACCTGCTGTCACCGGCGTCCGACATAGCGCCTAGCGTCCCTAATGGGTGGCCAGATAATAGGAGGTGGCCTTGGGATGTGCTCGAGGCCGTCGCGGAGTAGGCTAATTCGCGGCTGCGTGTCCACAAATCAAAGCGGTGCCCCTCCAATTCAAGGCCCGTCGAGGGGTGGACTCGGCGAGCTCAATCGCTGCGAGGTTGCACTGGGGCTGCTCTGAAGTGGGGAGATGGGTTTGAAGACGGGAGAAGAAGAATTCCGATAGAGAGCTATGGCGGTTTGGGTGAATTGGCTTATGGAATTGAGGACACCGTTGAGCCCCCTTGCATGCGCCGCCCTGACTACAGCCACCAACAATGGAACAGCTATCGTCAGTTCCCAAAGCACAGCCTCACCCCGCCCAAAAGCCCCGCCATGGCGCGGCACAGGCCGGCCAACTGACAAGGAGCTCTCGGCTGCCTGGGTCGGTAAGCCGAACAACGTCATCATTCCTTGGCGTCACATTGGCCAGGGGGGGTTGTTGGCCCTTGCACATGGCTTTGTGAGAGCTGTTATTCGTGATAAAGTCGCATTTCCATTTTATGATACGAGCGAGGGCTGTCCATTGGCTTAGCTAGACCTCGTATTTCACAACAGTAAGTGCCCCTTTGCTTCTTGTTGCCTGCACAGAAACCGCTGTACTCTGGAGAAGCGGCGGACACTTCATTCTAGAAATGGCTCCCCTCCGCCCGTCGTCAAGCCTTAACTCTCCCCCAATTTGAGGTTACTCAAAGCCAAACATGCGCCATTGCCGCCCGAGTTATCGGAGATGTAAATTCCAAGTACTGTAGAAATAGAGACAAGTATGGCCTCAATCCGGCGGTCTGTCTGTGTGGGAAGGTAGGTAGATAGCAAAATATCTTCCAAACCCCCTGCCAACATGTTCCCGACCAAAACAATCTGCCTCGTCGCCGCCTGGGCTGCCACAGCCGGCGCTCTGCTGCCACCGAAAAAAGCTCACGTCAACGCCTCAACCACCAACTGGACATGGCGGCCCGATCCCACCGTCCCCTTGCCCAAGCCCAAACGATCCTGGCTCGACACTGAGCACCACACCCGAATGGAATGCATGGGTGATTGGGGCAAGTGCAGAGGCGCATGCTTGATCGGCAGCTGGTTCACGCTTGGAATCTCATGCGGTAGGTTGGTGGTTGTGGGCGCCTGCCGCCTACCTACTTAGAATTTACTTCGTCTCACAAGCAACTGACACGGGGTTGTCGCATTATCCAGCGGTCTGTCTTTCGGTGAAGTGCAACGCGTAGGAGAGATTTACGAATCAATGATGGAGATTAAAGCACAGCGTGCCGAATCCATTCAACGGACCAAGTTAAAATTCGGAAAAGAGTTGGCGGGTTTCTTGGACTGTGAAAACACAGGCCTCTTTCTCATTGCTTTGGCCATGTCAAATGCGTCGAAAATGCCAGATATTAGCAACCTCCCAGGTATCATGACCCCATTCATAGCTCTATCTGTATGAGACTCCATTGTGGAGAAGCAACTGCGGTGCTCACGCCTTGGTTTGCCGCGGCAGGGGCAACCATATAAACCAGGCCTGCCCTCCCATATCTACCCTTCGTGTCACTTACTTGACGCCATCTTTGCCCTGCTTGATCTCCTCTATCTGTTGAGTTTTCTTCTTGACCTTTCAGGCCTCGTCCTTGATCGCCAGCTGTTGAGTCTTCTCGCTGATATGCTTGATCTCTTCCTTCATCTCCTCGGTCTTCTCCTTAACCTTTCCGTTCTCCACCTTGGCACACTTGGTCTCCTTGATATCTCCCGTCTCGTCAGCCTTCTCACCAGCTCCATCGACGGCATCAGGCTCACGCCACTCGCCAGAATCCCCTCCACCCCATCCGTCAGTCTCCTCTCCGTCGCCACCTTTGGCAATGTTACCATACGTGACGACAATCTGCGGGTTGGTATAGTCAGGGTCCTGCGCCACCTCCCGAAGCCAGGCGAGGATCGAGTCCATGGCCTTGATCATGATCAGCTCGTTGACGCCCGTCTCGCCCGAGCTGTAGACCGGACAGCCAAACGATGTGAAGCCGCCAACCTTGGGGTTCCCCTCGGCGCCCGAGATGGGCATATCTAGCGGCTCGGCGGAGACGACATAGGCTCGGGCACGCTGGTGGATTGGAGTGTTTAGTACTAGAATAGGTTATGCAGGATGCCAAGTAAAGGGGAAGAGGGAAGCCTCACGTTTCTCAGGAACTCCCTGAAACCGGCAACGCGACTCTGTGTGCCGTCAAAGAAGGCTCCCAGGACGGCAAGCGAGCCGAGGCGCGGACCCCACTTCTCCCAGCTGACCTCCTGGTCGAGGAATTCGTGCATGGCGTCGGCGCCGTCACCGATGCCGATCACGTCGACGATGGCCTTGTCGCCCAGCACCGTGGGCAGGAACTCGTTGAACAGGTACCGGACGTGCTGGGCCGGGTCGCGGTTGCCGGGCACGCGGTTCTCCTTGAGCGTCGTGTAGCCCCAGTGTACGGCGCTGGGCATCGGCACCGCCTCGCGGCTCCACTCGTTGAGCGCCCGCCGGCCCTGCGGCCACCACCAGAGCTGGCCCGGATTGGCGACCACGAGGCCTGGCGGCGCGGCGTTGCCGCCGACGCCGCCAGAACAACCGTTGGATGGGCTGTCATTGGGAGACGCGAGAAGGGCCTTGGCGAAGTTGACGAGCGAGCCGGTGTTGATGCCGCCGGGGCCGCCGACGACGCGATAGGCCAGCACGCCCAGGTCCTGGACAGACTCGCCGACCACGACGACGACTCGGGAGCGGCTCGACAGGTTTGGAGTCGCGAAAATAGGCACATGGGCGTCCTCGGGGCCAGCGCCGAGGGGGAGGCGCAGCTTGATGAGGCCGGTTGCCTCGAGGCGCGTGTGAATCTCCTTCTCGAGAGCCTCTAATAGCAAAGCCAGTTGGAGATGGCGAGTCGGCCGGTCAGTCCGAAGGATTAGGTGGGAGGGAAGGCGCAGGTGGGCGACGTGAACATACCGTGGAAGGCAAAGCGCTGGCGCTCGTTCCAGCGATTGTTTTTGGTGAGGAAGAACTTGTAGTAGAACTGGGGATCCGCGATGTTGCGAACCTCGTCGATGTCGTTGATGAAGTAGCTGCGTCAGGTGGCGCCGTGCTGTCAGTATCTCGTCACCTGCGCGTTCGCGGGGAGGAACCCTACCCAAGCTTCTCGAGATCCGGCTCGAAAACCGGATCTTTGGGCAGGTTATCCCACGTGCGTCGGAACATGTTGGACGTGAGGTCGAGCACGAAGGAGGTGCTTGTTTTGGTTTGTTGGGGAAGTTGCGAAAGTCGACTGGTAACGGCAGAGATTGGAGGTTGAGTACCGAAGTAAGGTGCAAACGGATATAAAAGTTGCTACCAAACAAAACCTGCCCTCTCCCAGGTGTGCAGGAGCCGGACTCGGGCAAACGCCAGATGGGACACCCGAAGACAGCCAGCACATAAAACCAAAAGCAACGCAAATCCCAATGCGCCAGTATCGTTTACAACTTCTTCGTACATGGTAAATGCGCACAATAGTAGATTGAAGGGATGGTAAATCCCCAGGGATATGAACCGGCGGCCGCACTCGATCCGCTGGTTCTCGAGTCGCCTGCCGGAGCAGAAGCCGTTTGCACTTGCTTCAAGCGGCGGTCCGCCTGCAACTGCCCGGGCGGCTGTGGAATAACCAAACCCCAAGGCTCCATCAGGTCCTGAGGTTGATATATCCTAGCATTTTTTTCGTTGATTCCACAACCAAGCCAGCATCAAACAATTCTTCCACCTTCTCTCCTCCTCTACCAGCTAGCCTTCTTGACACCTGGGATATGTCCCGCCAGCGCCTGTAGCCTGAAGTTGAACTGTCCGAGCAAGAAATCCCCGCTGTTAGCTTTCTAAATCACCTCAAGAACCTGCCACAACCTCCCGTGTTCCCGCGATGACCAGATGTCTTCTCCTTACCCTCGTGAGCTTAAAGTCCCGCAAAACACCCCTCGTCTTGCCACCAAGGATACACCTGTTCCGGATCTGCGTCGGCCTCGTATATGCATGCATCTGGGTGAGCTGGAGCTGCGCCTCGGCCCGCATGCGCGGCGGGAGTGTCGTGTTGCGGACGATGTATCGCAGAGCTTGCCTGGAAAGAATAGGGACGGTTGTCGCTATTGTCAGCCATGGGTCCGGTCCGTCCCTGTTTTTGCTTCTCTCCCTTCCAATTGGCTATGTCGCCTCCGTCGCCGGCCGAGCCAAGCCAAACACGAGCGCAACAGGACCCCTAAGGGATCGGGCGATACGAGAGGAGAAAAGGAACGCACCTCTCCGGCTCGAACTGCTCAAAGACCTTGCGCTTGGTGTGGTCTCGCACCACCCGTGTTTTGATGGTGCAGCCCAGATCAAGCTTCTTGGACCGGAACATGGACATCTTGGCGGTGGTTCGGGTATCGCTGGTCGATCGACCACGCCGGCGGGACCGTGTTGTGCTTGAGGATGGACCACACCTCGATGTTTATCCACACTTGCGCAAGTTCCACGGCGGGACGGGACCTCCCGCCGAGTTGTTTGGTCACGTGCAGATAACAGGCAGGCCGAACGTTATCCGAGATTGATCGTGTCCTGCATATTGGCCAGCGAGCCGCTACCAGGTTGCGTCAATAATTTCTTCGGTGACGTGACTGCGATCCGGAAATCTACTGGGCGCTGGCGCAAGGACCGACATCAACGAGGATATTTGACCCCTGAAAAAGGAACGACACAGCCTATAGCTATCAACCTACAGTCGCTAATGGCATCTAATAATGACCTAGCAGCAGAATCCATGAAGGTCCGGCTTTGATCTCATCAGTTTATTAATCTCATCATAAAATAATGTCAGCGTACGTTAAACATAGTCGGCGTCCAACAATCGCACCAGCAACACAGCCAGCTCCTGAAGTTCACAACATGCCAAGGTCCCTTAACTATTTTATCTGGCGACAATCGCCCAAGGTGACGTTAAGGAGCGTGATTCCAAAGATCCAGTGTTGCAAGAGAACCTCCAGCTTTATTAAAGGAGAATGGAAAGGAAAGTTTGGGTGGACACCCAAAATGTGTGATGTGGATAGGAAGTGTCCTTCCACTGTCTTATCTCTCCCGTTCTATCCTCCCCAGTTCTTTGCACTCATCCGCATCTTTGTAGATGCCTGCCCGTCCATCATCTATCGTGAAGGGTTCCAGGGTAGTATAGGGGTACATGTGTAGCCGGGTCATGTTGGGTAGGATATCCTTGCGTATCCGTACAAATGTGATGAAAAAGGGGTATATGGGTATATTAGAGATAGGGTACATAAAGTTACAAGAAAAAGCGGAGCGCGCACGGGAGCCGTTCACAGAGCATAGTTCTCCGTGTGCAGGTAGATCTCCTCGAGCATATCGTCACCCCAGATCTCCGCCTGAAGGCGCGCGACAGTGTTGGCGACGCCGACGCGCATGGATGGGGGCCCACAAACGAAGACGGCGGTGCGCCGGCCCAGGATCCCGCGCCCGTCCGCCCCGCCCGTCGCCCACTCCTTGAGCATGTAGCCAAGGTCTGGCCGCCCATACTCGACGCTCCATCCGCCGTCGATCTGGTGCGGGATCGGGAAGGCGAACCGCATCAGCGACTTTTGGAACTCGGTCGGCGTCTCGGGGAACCCGAACTCGAATCCGGACGGCGGGCCGAACGTCGACGTCGGCCGCGCGCCCCTCTGCAGCTGCGGCGGCGGCCGCAGGCTGTTGCTGGGCAGGTCGGTCCGCAGGTGTGCCAGCTCTGGAGGCCGCGGCGCATCCGTCGACGTGGGCTCACCTTCTTGCTTTCTATCTGGGTCATCGTACGGCTGCTGCTGCTCTATCTGCGGATCAGGTGTAGCATTTCCGTCCGACGTACTCGGTGGCACGAGGTGCTGCGAGAGGCGGCTGTGGCCTGGCGAGCCGGGCGGCGCGTACTGGAATGTGGGCGCATCGAGACGGGGCTGCATGGCAGGGAAGTGGAACTCGCCCTTCTTGTCCATTGAACCCTTGTGGTCCGACGGTGCCTCGCTGGCCCGCTCCGTGCTCTTGTCACGGCCCTCAAGCTGCCGAAGAGTATCCTCCGTCACTGAAGCCCTGTCCCTGTTGGCTGGTGGCGGCGGTGGTGGGTGCTGCTGCCCTTGTGATGGGATGGTGTGCGGCTGCAGGTACTTCTGCTGAGGGAGCGCCGTGATCCTGTCTTCATCTTCGGCACGTAGCTCGCGCTCGCGCTCTGGATCACCGCGCGCCTCGGAGTGGATGAAGGCAGAGTTGCGCTTGGACGCGATGCCGGCTACAAATCCGTCCAGTTTGTCGTGGAACATGTTGCTGAGCGGCCTCGGCGCTCTCTGTGGTTGGAACCCCTGAGGGAGAAACTGGTGCTGCTGGCGCACCGCCGCCGTGACGAAGAACTTGCACGTCACGCTCTCGGGCGGGGCGGCCTCGCGGCAGATGCGAAGCTCCTCACGGAACCAGTCCATCGCCTCAAGACGCTTGAGCGCCCAAACAACCACGATTTTCTTGGTGATGGCCTTGCCGTCACGCATGCGCTTGATGAGATTGAGCAGCTGGGACATGAGAGCAGTCACGCCGCTGCCGCCTGCGATGAGGATGACGGTGTCGAAGGCCGCCAGATCTCGCCGCATACCGCCGTAGGGGCCGTCCAGGAAGGCCCGGTAGGTGTGGAAGGGGCCCTTTTGGATCGCCGTCTCGAGTACCTTGCGAGTGAACCCGCCGTAGGGACGGAAGACCAGCACGCAGTCGCGGTAGTTCTCTCCATACTCGGACGGAAAGTCTTCGCTGCAAAGCGATGAGATGGTGAATGGGTGGTTCTCAAAGAGCGAGATTCCCGGCATACGGAGGTACACAAACTGCCCAGGCTTCCATCGCATCTGCGTTGGGATCGTGATCTTCACGGCATTCTCGCTCATGAGCGTGATGGCAGCCTCGTCGCCCACCATAAATGCCATGCGCCACGGCTTGGACCAGTTGAGGTTGAACAATCTCATAATGGCGCAGACAAAGAATATGGCCAATGACGCATACAGATAGCTCCAAGAGTTGAGAAAGTTTTTGGTGTGCCAGAATAGTACGGCAATGTAGATGAGGCCGACCGGGACGTGGAGCATAACGAAGATTTCATATGCGATGCGGCGGATAAACGGGAGCGAGGCGACACAGAGCCACACGAGGGGGACGAGGCATGCGATCCCGGTACCGTAGATAGCACCGCTGCCTTCTGGGAAGAGCTTCGAGAACACATCGAGGCCGCCATCGTCCCAGACCGGCTGGATGTAGAAGGGGATCGTGTGGACAAGCGACAGGAAGAGGCACAGGTAGCCGCCCCATCGGTGAAAAACGTTGAGCCTCTCAGGGCCGATCCCGGTGATTATGGTGAGGAGGTTTGCCTTGGTGCTAGTGGCGATGATCCAAGGCGTCAGGGCTACAGCGATCATGCCGGCCCTAACCGCAAGCGGTGGTGACCCGAACCTGATGCTCTGCCAGTAGAGCGGCTGCAGCAGGAAGCAGTATATGGCGACGAAGGTGGTGGCGACCAGGACCACGGCGAGCACCGCCAGGGACGAGAAGGTGAAGCGGTGCTTGCGCCACACGATGTCGGGGATCGGTCGGTAGAAAATCCAGCGGAAAAGCGCGAGAGTATCGTTGACGAAACCGACCGAGGACATATGCGCCTTTGGTCGGAACGCCATCTCCTCCTTGCCGCCCTCCTCGGGGAAGAAGTGACGCCCAGATGTCCGCCCTGTGTTTAACCCTTCCTCCTGTTGTTGTTGTTGTTGCTGCTGCTGCTGCTCCTGCTGCTCCTGCTCGATGGCATATGTTTGGTTCCAGTGTTGTTCAACCTCCTGCTTGTATATGGCTTGTCGGATTTTGTCCTGCCAGAAGTGCCACACCCTCGTGAACAGGACACATGCCGTCAACGCAAGGGCGAAGTAGGTCCAACCCAGTCCATACTTCCCCGACTCGGTCCATGGGTCGACCGTGTTAGCCTCGACCTGACCCGGCGGACTGAATGGTGTTAATGGTATGTAGATGCGTTTTGACAGTTGCGACAGAGCCGCCATCGAGCCCTCGAAGAGCCCTGTGGCGGCTCGTGGTTGTTGTGCTGAGTCCGTCATGGAGGAAAATCTGTCGCCACGGCCAAAGATGTAACCACGACGGTGGCTCGAGAATGTGTCTACTTGAAACACACAGATCGGACTGGACACGGAGCTTGGGGTTCAGATCAATGTCGACATGAAGTGCCGTCTCGGCGAGTCTCCGCGTTGGCGGCGCAGCAAGGTTGAGATGCTGGGCCCCTGTTTCTTTTTCCGCACTTCACATAGCGGGCCAAGCCAGGCTCCAGTGCGCCGATAATGGTTTACGTCGGTGTCGAGAGGACAGGCGGAGGGAACCAAACGACCGGCACGAGATACCGGGCGCGCGGTGAAGAAGGCCAGACCCCAGGCTGGCGCACTCAAAAGAGTAGCATGCGGGGAGATTGCATTGGCCGTTGGAAGGGCAAGAAGAAGGCCGGTCGTCTTCGGAAAGATGGAACAAGAATCCGGCCAGGAAGAGTGATGGAGAAATTGGGGGCGGGCCTTGAGAGTCGGCCGGATATATGTGGCCCAAGGGCTTGAAATCGATGAGATGTGTGGAGTAGCTCGATCACATCACACGGCGAACAAGGTAAGAGACCAGGGATAGCCGCCGCTAAATTGAATCGATAGCGCCCGAGATAGTTGCGAAGCTGAAGATTTTAGTGATCTTGAGCTCGATGGCGAAAGTCCTAGTTTCCGGTTCCTGGTGGCCACTCAAAAAGCGCAAGAAGTCGAGCTCTGGTGTCAGCGACAAGCTCGGACTCGAAGGAGCACCCATGGCACAAGTCCCAGCGGCTGACCGCACTTTAATATTGGCCGGTTAGGCTGGTGGCTGTCCCCCGCTGCTGCATGTCACAAAGAGGGTGGCCGGGGGTGTGATGGGAATTGAGGTGACAGTCGACAGGGGTCCAACTCGAGCGGGTCGCCGGGGGAGGACAGAATGAGGGGCGTGAGCAGGGGAGAAGAGGGGCCAACGCTATCACCTCAGTTGCTGCAGCCCTCCGCGTGTGTCCCCCGGAGGAGTGCAGCAGCTTGACGGCCCTTTTAGGAAGTCGACAACAGGAGCCTCAGGAACTCTGCTGCTTGTTGGCTGCGGGACAACAGGCCGCCGATGATGAGAGGCAGGTGGAAACTCCACACCCACTCTGGAGATGCGTGTTATCACAGAAGCTTTGGCCCTCGCGTGCGGCGGGTGAGAAAGGCCGAGAGAGCCTGGGCCGTCTCTTCCGTCTGGCTGATACTGGAGTGCCGGGCAAGCCGGGCCACTTTGACGGATAATATAAATGTTTGGTCCTTTTCTGTTGGAAGCAGGGGATTGGGCAGTTTGCGGCACAAGCAATCGCTGTCAGCGTTGCGATCAGCAAAGTCGGCATGCACGCGACGCGCGCAGCAACCCGAGTTTGGCAGGACAGGGCTGATCGATCTTCGCTCGAGGACAGGAGAAAACAGGAAGAAAGCAAGACAATAACCAACACTCCCCCGTTACACGGACCGAGTCTCAAACAAAATGCGCACGGACAAGGAAGCCGATGCGATGCTACTGGCCACTCGGCGATGCTCCTAGGCAGGGAGGCGACAAGGTGAGTTCCGACGGCGGGACATGGGACCATAGCCAGGATACATCAGATCAACAAGGCCCAATTGTGATATTGGCATGATCAATCTTGCTCGGATGAACCGAATCTTGAGCGCAGGGACCCCGCTTGCTGTCTGTCCTGCCGAGGGGTCAAGAGGAGTACAAACAGAGAACCCCCAAGTCCTTGCCGGCATCACCCCAACAGCTTAAATCACCTTTGGCCCATCTTGGATGCTAGTGTGGTGGGTTGTGGGTGGATGGCAACGGAGAAAAGCATTCTTTGTTGGGGGAATGCCTTGGCCCGCTGATCGACAGCCTATCGCAAGGGAGTGCGGGTGACCCCTGCCGGACCAAGCACGAAAGGAAGGGGCGCCAATGCAAAGAACCGGAGGGTGGCGCTCGGTTGGGGGCCAATTTCGAGAGCAAGAGGGAGATGGAGGTGATGCCGGTGTTGTTGGCCGCGATTGGCAGAAGGGAAAAGAAGGTGATGGCGCTGGTGGTGGACGAAAAGACCCATGCCAGACGTGACCAAACGGCAGAGCGGGGCTTTGGTAAACTTGATTCGCCTGGCGCTTTTGCGGAGCAGGGGATGGGGAGGCCGGGAAGGCGGTTAAATACGGGGTCTGATTGGAGCGTGCAGATCAAAGTGTGCCCACCCCAACTCCGACCCTGCAGACCGTTTGTATTAGAAGTGCAATTTTCAGACGCTCTTTTACGCAGCCCCAATGCCGTGTTGAGGCGATGGTTCTGGGACCTAGGGACGGAATGTGCCTGAATGCTTGGCCTTCCAATCACATTCGTGAACTCAAGGGTCCCTCGTCCAACAGTCGGCCGACTTTGCGTTACCTTATCCTCTTTCCTAGTTCGGACATCTCTCAAGCTTGGCCCAGGGCTACAATCAAGGACACAGAGACAGCAATCACACCGCCTGTGGGGAGGCTGGAGCAGAAGAGTGAAGGGTATCGAGAACAGACGCGCCGGTCCACTGGAGACCCAACCGCCCGCACCTCCCCATCGCCTCCCGACAGCTTGGGAGAACCCGCATTATTTTGGCGCCTATCCAAGAACGTTGTGTCCCTGGCCTTTCGCCTTATGGATCCCGCCAGGTTGCAACCGCCTGGCCGTTGCATACGTTACGAAGTACTTACTAATGTGGGCAACGCAAACCCGGTCACTAGGGTCTCAAGTCCAACCGACAGCATGTTACTCTCGTGCTACCCGAAGCAGGCTCCCCTCTTGTTCATCGCAAGGCACGTGTTAGGAACAAACGGCAGATATCACGCCCCATATGGGTCGTTAGGACCACATTGCCGACGTGCTGACGGGTATCGCACACATGAAAATGACCACGCGCGGCACTTACGCGGTACGGCGCGGAAAGGGGTTTGGCGTTAAAAGTTGTGCTGACAGTTCGTGCAGGGAAATATCCACCCGCTGCTTTGATGCCCACACCTAGTCATTTCCAAAAAGGAAAGCATGATCTCCTTCTTCGACGGATTTGGCGCTTGTCCTTTCGCGTTGCCGCAATATTGCGGGAATTACCTTCAACCGCGGCTTATCCCACAACGCGCACAAAATCGCATCAGCACATTTTGGTCCACAAACCAGAAAAATAGGGTGCTTACTTGCGCTCGGACCGACCAAACAGACGCTGTGAATAGAACACTGCATACCTTAGCTGGGGCTGCCTTTGTCGTGGCATGTAACCCTCTCTCATTCTCCGATTCGAGGAAGGGTTACAATGCTATTTAGGAGCACCCAAGCACGACGTAACATACTCGGGCAGTTCCATGTTCGGTCGCCGCCTTGCTCGTCGATACATTCCGTTTGTGGAAATAGAGCCGCGCGAGGCCCAACCACCGTTGTGCCCCTTCCGGGCCCGAACCCTATGCTCCCGCTTTGCAACCGGGACTGACGGTCGCAGCGAAGGGTGGCCCGGCAGATGCATGGCTTCCGTCACAGTTATAACGCTTACCCCCGTGAGAGAGGTCGGAGATTTTTTGCATGTGGAACAGCGATGGAGCCATTGTGAAAATAACCCATCTAGTAGTAGGCGGCAAAACTCGGAATAGCTTGAAAAATCCAACGTCATCGCCGATGCTCCATGACTGCCCCTGGATCAACTTCTGCGGGTTGGAAGAGGGGGGACCGTGCACCCAGCATAATGGAATCCTTTCGTCTTCGGCTCCAGGCCGTGTCGCCGCCCGCAACATCCCGCACTGACGGCAGGGGCATGTTCCCCGTGGGGCGTGAGCAGAAGGCCTGCTGTAGAACCTTCAACCGCGCCCCCTCGCCGCCTACGCCGTCACTGCTGACAGTTTTAACATCCGCCCATCCAGCCGCCTCCTTGGGCGGCGCGATCATCTCAGGATCGACGAGCAACTTCGTATGAGGTAGGGACGGCGCGGGCCAAGGACATGGCCTCGAGCGCCCGGTTGCTATTTTAATACACACACCGTCGTCGCAACACTCGTGTCTACCGGCCGCAGCGGCTTGTTGCGCAGCGAGCGGCCCGATAGCCCAGCTGCTGACGAGCGGTTTCAAGCCAATGTATCATGCACCGTCACCCGTGTGCCTGCCCTTCCCACTCTGTCTCCGCACCCGCGATATGTTGAGACCCGGCTGCATCCCTAGCCCCGACCATGTCGGACTCCGTCCCGGTCCACGGTAGGGCTTGTCCGTCTCCGAGACGGGATGTGGGAGAAACTGATCCCGGACACACGGTCCTAGCTCCCGGCACCCTCATGCGCGGCTACGAAGCCTCCTCAGGTCGGGGCGCTGGGGAGATGAGATTATTTGCTGGCTGACTCGATCAGGAGAAGATTGAAAGTATGGCCTAGCGTCCACGGGCATGTTACCTTGGGATAAAATCGAGGAACTGACTAAGAGTGAAAACGAGTAAGCAGAACTGCTTTGGATACGATGTCCAGTAGAATGGACGTCGTTGCATTCCCAATGATCATTTTTATGGTCGGATACGGAGTCTAGACCCCTCTGCACGAGGTGTCCTGCACCGGGAATCCTTGACTTCGAGGTTCTGTCAGAGCTGTCCACTCTACCCCACCTGAAAAAAACCGTTGAGCGGGCGTCCACAATAAGATTTTTGAGCCATTTGGGAAATTGCTGGCAACCTTCACATGGCTCGGCGTCTCCAAGCTCCATGGGCTACCACCTAGACTACACGAACGGGCGGGACAGACCAGAAAGATTCCACGGCGTCGGCCTGATAGGCAAAGAGACAGCATAGTCATGGCCGCAAAGGTCATTGTGGTAACCGGCGCTAGCCGAGGCCTCGGCCTGGCGATATCGAAGCAGCTCATCCGGTCCTCTCACAAGGTCGTTCTGGCCTCCCAGACAGAGAGTCCGCTCAAGGAGCTCAAGGAGCAACACCCCTCCCAAGTTGCGTATTTGGCAGCCGACTTGACTGGTTCAGAGGTATGCTTGGTCGAGGGCTAGTTGACAACTGCGTTGGTATGTATTGGTGTCTCTAACAACAATCTACTTATGCAAGGCCGCATCCCAACTCGCCGAGCTCGCCGTCAAGACTTTCGGCAGGATTGATGGCTTGGTTATCAACCATGGCACCCTATCGCCCTTGGCGCGCCTCGAGAATGCCAACATTGACGAGTGGAAAAGAGCCTTCGATATTAACCTTTTCAGCGGCGTTGCTCTGGTATGGCTTGGATATCCCCGAGCGTGATGTGTTTGCATGCTGACTACGGCTAGATCAAAGCAGCGATCCCAGAGCTTCGCAGGAGTCACGGAAGGGTCATATTCGTGTCATCTGGAGCAGCCCTGAAGGGCTACACAGCATGGGGCGCATACGGTGGTACCAAGGCAGCGATGAACTCTCTATGCCAGCATCTTGCCGTTGAGGAGCCCGATGTGGCATCGGTGGCCGTCGGGCCTGGCCGGGTCGACACGGATATGCAAAAAGTCATTCGAGACTCAGGCGAGGGCATCATGGCCGACAAGGACTACGCCGGCTTCAAGGAAGCCTTTGACGAAGGTCATCTCAACACGCCAGAGGAACCAGGCAAGGTCATTGCCACGCTGGCTGCGGAAGCTAAGCTGGACCTGAGCGGAAAATACGTCAAGTAGGTGCTTCGTCCTCGCACCAGCCCTGGCACCGAGCTAACAGATTTGCAGCTGGAATTCTGAGGAGCTTGCGTCGTACCGGGACAAGGCGTAACCGAGCCGACGATGTGAATCTGATGACTGGTCAAAGGGTCAGCCTGGGTGTTCCAGCAAGATTTGGTAAAATGAATCAAGGTTGACAAAAAGGCCTCAGGTGAAAGATGAAAAGTCGATATTTGATTCCACATTTTTGCTTCAGTATTAGCATGGAATATTTTTTTTAATCATCGGCCATGCGTGTGTGCTGCTGTTTGTTGGGACGGAGACAAGGATTCCCTTCCGACATAGGGAAAAGTGTGATTCAAGCCATACCCTACCGTTGTTGCTATTGAGCCTCGGGACGCGAAGGAAGCCTCACCGCTACTCGTAAATATATGACGATGCAACGGCGGTCCCCTAGGTAGGCACTACTATCTGCGTGGGTGGCTGTTAGCTCCTATCGCCATGTCGATTTGTATGCGGGACAACGGCGCCGACCACGGGTCGCTCAGTACTGATGGGTGCGCTCATTAAGAGGTTTCGCAATTGGAAATAGTACAATAGGTTTGAGCATCACGGCAGGAGCCGTGGTCGAAGGTTGGGTATGCAATGGGCGAGGCGTATTTGAAGGGGGGAGCCTACTGAACTAGGGCATCCTGGTTAGCTATGCGTTTTCGCAAGAGAGGGGAGAGCAAGACAACGGTAGGATGATGCTTGGGATCAGTGTGTCCGTTTGGAAAGACAAGTCGTTCACCATGTATAGGTAAGACTGGGGCGACATGAAAACTCATCATACAAGGGAAGCGTGGAGAGGCAATGGAGGAATGCGGGCTTACCAGCTGGAACGGCCTTGACTACCGGCGCCGGAGGGCATGCCCTGAGATGGTTCAGTGAATCAGGAGGGGGCTGCCAGCACGTCCGACGGGTATTTTTTGGAGAGCTCTTCTTTTGGGATTCCTAAAAAGGAGGCGAGGCAAGACAATGGAAGAACTGGAGAGGAAGGTTGTGGAGGAAAAAAAAATCGTCGGGAACAAATGAATGGGCTGTGGTTCCCTTTGGGGTGGGTCCGCCCCACACCATCACCTATCGATAAGGCGCTATCAAGCAGGGATGCCCCACCACGGGCGCCTGCTGCGCGGCGGCGGCGGTTTTTCCATAAAGACGTGAGCCGCCAACGCGTTCAGCCAGAGGCTCCAGGCTCCCAGTCCGAAAGGCATAAATTCCGTCATCAGACATCGAAGAATTCCAAGCCGCATTGAATTTCCACCACATTTAACGTCGGGCTCTTTCTGTTCCCTGTGACCGTGATATTGGTCGCGCATATTATCCATAACTATTCCTATAAACGACAAACGACGGAACATTCATTCTTCTAATCCGCTCTTGTGTCGAGAACGTCCGCCTTCAGCGCCCCTCGCGGCCCCCCAAATCAACATAATCGCCGCTGGCTCCAGCGTGGCCAAGGACACGACATCGGCATCTGGAACACGTCACACACATTCAGTTACCCACCATGTCGGACAACGAGTTTACCGGTATGTGCCCTACCGTCATTTTCTATTTTCTCTAGCTTCTCTGCACGACAACTGGCTACTTCTTTTTCTCGATAAGCGAGTTGCATTTCAGGGGTTGCACAAGGCCCTAAAATCGGACGTTCTCGCACTATACTTTGCTACTGCTTCAAGCACACTGACACTTTCTCTAGGTAACGATGATCTGTCGCTTCCGAAAGGTATGCAAATTTGCTTTATCCATGTCACTAGCATCGTCAGCGTTTTCTTCTATCCGGATAATTCCTAGTTGGCCTAACGATCACGGGGCAAAAACCGTGGCTCAACGTGACTGGGGACCAATAAGACAGTGACCATGCGAACTCGCAAGGCCTTGCTTGCTAGTCGCATGCGTAACCAAAACCTCACAAGCCACCATATTTGCCACGCGGTTGTTACAGGTGTCCCTGGAAGCGCAACCCGGACGTTGGCTGACTGTTGCCTCTTTATAGCGACCGTTCAGAAGATCGTCGGCGAGATCCTGCCGCAGACCGATGGTGTCACGTACTCCAAGGAGGCTCGGGACCTGCTCATTGAATGCTGTGTCGAGTTCATCACCCTTATCTCGTCCGAGGCGAACGAGATATCGGATAAGGAGGCTAAGAAGACCATCGCATGCGACCACATCACCAAGGCACTCCAAGTGCTGGGCTTCTCCGAATACGTGCCTGCGGTTCTCGAGGCCGCAGCGGAGCATAAGGAAACACAGAAGGTATGTGCATACCATCATATTATGCCTGGAGGCGGCGGCGTGTGTGTGCTAACGTGGCATCTCACAGGGGCGAGAAAAGAAGGCCAACAAATTCGAGCAGAGTGGACTGAGCCTCGAGGAGCTGGAGCGAATTCAGCAGGAGGAGTTCGCCAAGGCAGCATCAAGGCATCACTGATTCTCCATCGACTCTCTTAGTCCGTTTCGTCATGCTTGTCTTGCCATGTGATTACAAACGTCTCCTTATGATAGCGGATTGTACGGCGCCGGAATGGGAGGTTAACTGGGTTTGCATCTATTCGGCGCTTGGGCTGGTGTGGTTATTTACTTGCTTTATGGGCATCTAGAACTTGATACGGCGGACGAGCACTGCGTACGATGTCTTGAGCGTGTTCTGCAGCGTCTGCATGTTCCTTATCTGGAATGCTTGGTAGCACGGCATATTGGGTTTATGTTTTTGCAGGCCCCTGGTTGCGAGGCGACGTCAAATGCATTTCGTCGTTTTAAGGACAGAGTTAGGGAAGGAGGATCGAGAATAGTTACGGCTTTCGGGAAAGAATTCCACGAGCTCGCCAAAAGTTCCTGTCATTTGACCGCAGCCTGATGTGTACCCAACATGGCGGAGTTGCCAGCTGAGCGGCGGCTGAGGACAGGGGCCTTGGCATTGAAACTGGACGTGCACACGCATAAGTGGCCATGGTGGCACGGCCAATCGATTTAGTGCATCGCCCATTTGACGTCCACTGTGACGCTGTGGTGGGATGGCCAGAGCAACACCAAGGAAAAGAAAAGGGTCCGAAAAGCGAAAGTCGACATCCCTCTTGACGGGCAAAAACTGATTAGCCGACGGAGGTAATAGCTACTGCCCTCCCTTGCCTTGGACGGCCAAATCTCATATCGAGCGGAGAATCACAAGGCTGGCCAGGGGTTGCGGTAGGGATGCTGATTGCTGGTGGCGAACGGCGAAGCTGACAGTCAAAGCAGCTCCACAGTGCTGCGCTCCGAACATCGCTCTAGTTCACGCCTTCTTCCATGCTGTGCATTGTTGGATGCAGCCTGGACCCTCGATGGGTGCTAGGGAATTGCGAGCCTGCCTGCGACTTCGATGAAATGACGAGGTGCGGAACTGTGAGCCACGAGTGAGAACCAGCGAGAAGTGAGCAAGAAGGGAGGCAGCTGGGCGAGGCCGACACGACGGGCGGTGCGAGTGAGGCGAGGAGCTGCTTCTGCTCGCCAGCCTGCTATAACTCTGGCCTCAGCCCTCCCGACTCTCACCACCCCCAGACACACCTACGAACCGCTGCCACAATGGCAACACGCCCCAGCCGCTACCGGTCCTCGACGTCCGCCTCGAACCCCCCGGTAGTATCCAAGGCCGCCGAGGTCCTCCAGACCCTCCTCGACCAGCTCGCGCAGGCCTCCTCCCCTTCGACCTCTGGCGGCAGCGGCTACCCGGAGATACGCAACGTCGTGCGGTACGCGCGCGAGATCCATCAGCTCGTCGCGGCCAACCGCCCGCCGTGCCCCGCGCAGGACAACTTTCGCCACCTACGCGGCTTCCACCGCCTCGTCGACGTCCTGAGGGCCTTCTCCGGCTTCTACGACCCCTGCGTCCGCACCCCCGCCGAACGGGCCGCCCTCTTCGAGCTCCTGCACGTGGTGCTCGCCGTCCTCTCCGCCACCTTCCGCGAGCACCATGGCAACCGCCGCTACTTTCGCCACCGTGTCGAGGGCGGCGGCTGGGAAGCCCTCGAGCAGGTCCTCGCCAGCATCGGCCTTGGTGGGAGCGATGCGGACCTTTGGACAAACTGCCAGCTTTTTGGAAAGCTTCTCTCCTTCTCGCTGGACGACCAGCGTCTCGACGACCTCTGCCGCTGGGTCGGCTCAGCCGCAGCGGGGGAAGAGACGGCAACCACTACGGACGGGGGCACCGCCGCGGCCTCACACGGGGAAAAGAAGGATGAAGTTCAGGGAGAAGACAGCGGCGGGGAACCGCCCCCTAGCCTCGAGACGATAAAACAGAAGCTGGAAGGAATAGTCGGTGTCAAGACTGTTCTGCACAACCCGGAGATTATGCGCGCAGTCATCGACTTCTGGGAGTCGATACCGCGGGACAAAGGGCCGGAGACAAATCCTGCCTCTGTGCTGGTCCTGTTCACGATATCATCCGTCGTGAGCGCCTCTTTTTTCAACCTTTCGGCGCTGCACAGCACAGGGGTGCTCTCCCGGCTGCTCCGCATCTATTTCGATCCTCAGTCCAAGCTTAGTCCGGGCGAGAAAGAGATAATACTTCCGCTGTGCCGGATGCTCATGTCTCTTGGCGTGAACAAGCTGGCGGATGCGCAATTCCTTCTCACTAGCCGAGATCCGGCTGCGTCCGAGTTCTGCCTCGAGATGACCGAGAAACACAACAGCCCGAGCTTCGTCCAGTTCGATCTCTCACTGCACGGCCACTCCTCCATCGAGCTGCCCAACCTTGGCCGCTCGTTTCCGCCGCAGTCTTCGCCGGGCTACACATTCACTGCCTGGGTCCGAATCGACAGATTCGATCCCAACTCGCACACTACCATATTTGGAGTCTTTGATGCCACTCAGACCTGCTTCCTGCTCGCATACCTCGAAAGAGACACCCACAACTTTATCCTGCAGACGTCAGTGACGTCGCAGCGCCCCAGCGTGAGATTCAAGGGCTTCACGTTCAAGACGGGCCAGTGGTACCACATCGGCCTTGTCCACAAGCGCCCCAAAACGATGGTTGCAAGCAAAGCTTCTTTATATGTGAACGGAGAGTTTGTTGAGCAGATACGGGCTGCGTACCCTGTGCCGCCACCGCTGTCCAACGGCAGCACCGAGAGCTTCGCTTCGTTTACATCCAACGCCAACAAGACGGTGCCCGTCCAGGCGTTCCTAGGCACACCCCGAGATCTCTCAACCCAGCTCGGCTCTGGTGTGATCTTTTCACGGTGGTCGATGGCGTCGGCGCACCTTTTCGAGGACACCTTGAGCGACGACTTTCTCGCTGTGCATTACCGCCTGGGTGCGCGCTACCAGGGCAACTTCCAGGACTGTCTGGGCAGCTTCCAGACCTACGAGGCGTCGGCCGCGCTGGGCCTGCGTAACGAGGTGTTCCACCCCGGCAAAGACGAGAACTCGGACATATTGAGGGCAATCCGCGGGCGTGCCAGCACCATTCTCCCCGAGGCCAAGATTGCCATGGGCACGATGCCGGCTGCCATGTTCCGCACCGACGGCCTGTTCCTGGACTCGCGCCTCTTCCGCTCGCTCTCGCGCGTGGCTGCCGGCAACATGCTCTCCATGACCACTAAGAGTGGTACTGCCATCGCCGTCAATGTGGCCCTACCCTGCGTCAACGACGCCCTCGTGCGCGCCCACGGAGTGTCGGTGCTTTCGGGAGACCCGGTGCTCGCCGTCCCTCGCAACTTTGACGACAGCCTCTGGCGGCTTGCGGGCTTCACACCCGTCGTTCTGAAGCTGGTCGAGCGCTCGACGACACCCGAGGAGCTCCTGAGAGCCGTGGAGATGATGTTTCTCTGCATAACCAAGAGCTGGCGCAACAGCGATGCCATGGAGCGGGAGAACGGCTACGCTATTCTGGCCATGCTGCTGCGCGCCAAGCTGGGCTATGGCGCGTCTTCCCCGGCGGGGGGCACCGGCTCTGGCAGCGACAACGGCGGTTGGCGTCTCAAGTTGACGGCCGAGGAACGAGACCGGACGAGCTTCCAGCTCCTCAGTCTAGTGTTGGCCTTTGTCGGTTACAAGCACACAGATCCCATCGAGTCGTTTATCATCAATCCTCTGGCCTACCGGATCTTGCTGATAGACTTTGACACGTGGAGGAAGTCGGCTCCCATCACGCAGGAACTTTACTACAAGCAGTTTGTGACGTTCGCTGTTATGAGCAAATACCACCAGTTCAACGGCCGCGGACTCTCAAGGATGCGCATCATCAAGAGGCTTCTCGACGCCATGAAGGCAGAGAACATGCCCGAGGAGACGCTGCCGCACTTCATCAAGGCCTTCGATAGCCTCGTCAGGTGCAACTGCAGCCTCGAGGTCAACCGAGCGCTCGCCCGCTTCATCACATACGCGTTACACCCGACGGCCAGTTCTCTGCCGAGGACCCCCAAAGCGCCGGCGAACCTGAGTCGGTCTAGCACGCCAGGCCTAACAACATTGGCGCGCCGGCCGACGGTCGAGATCAACGGGTCTGGGAGCGCACCCAGCGCCCCGCGCACTCTCAGCCGTAAACAGCTGGGAGTCAAGATCCTCGAGGTCTACACGCGGCTCCTCTGCGAGCGTGGAAACATGGCCGACATCAGGAGATTTGCGCGCGCTGTCACTAATAAGGTAAGCAAGCGATAACCGACTACCAGTAGGGAAAAATTCGGCGCTTTTGCAGACGCAGATTTGGCTAATGTGTGTACGCGTACCCTAGTGGCTGCTGTGTCTACTGGCGGATGATGATGCCGAAATAGTAGTGTACGCCTGCAAGATATTGGCACGCTTGCTGGTCACACACGGCTCCTCGTACACATCCAAATTCTCTGCAACCAACAAGACGGGAGGGTTCTGGGTCATGGCCCACAGGTTGAAGCAATGGTGGGAGCTCTCGACGCTCTGGCCGATCTGTTTCTGCATCCTCTTCGGCAAGGATGTTGCGGACGTGGACTTCAGCCGGCCATTCGACCACACCACTCTGCTTGACATGTTCACTGGCCGAGTAATCTACCCAGACGCCCTGCCGATAGTAACCTCCATGTTTCAGCACGGCCTGAGAGATGTCATGAAGCACCAGGACGACCCAGACTCTCCAGCGGGCGCGGGTGCGCTGTTCAAGGGCTCACCTGTCGGCGTTGATGCCCCCGAAGTCAAGCCAGGACCCAGATCCATGGCCTTGGCAGACGAGCTGATTTCTCGACGTGAGTTGACTTCAAGAAGCGGAACCATTGTAGACCCAACACTAACAGTAGTTGCTGTTTGGCCCCTTTACAGAAACACCTCGGCCTGACAAAGAGAGGGTAGATAACCACGCAGTGGTCTTGCATATCGTGATTCGCTTCTTATCAAGCCTGCACACGCGATCGCCAGACTTCAGAGAGTTTTGTCTGTCGTCGGAGTACGTTCGCCTCTTGCTGTCGGCTCTCTACCCCATCATAGTTAGTGCCGATCCTGTCAGCCCAGAGACGGAGCTCAACTCCAAGGACTCGGCCCTCACGTTCGAGGGTGGCGACGTGATAATACGGCCGGTACCAGGATCGGGCACCTCAGCACCGATCGTGAGGACCTCGACCGCCACGCTGCCCGACCGGCCGGGCGCGGCACCGGTACAAGGGTCAAAGGGTACGCCCCTCCGCAAGGCGTCTTCGTTCATCCTCCTCACGGCGCAGAAGTCGCCCCAGTTTCCCACCCAGGCTCGCTTTGCTCAGGTCGTGTCGCCCAAGAAGATGGTGGCGACGCAAAAGGTTAGCAACGCCGTCTTGGACGGGCTACTGGACCTCGTAACGGCCGTGTTCACCGAGCAGGTGCTCGTGCGCAAGGAGTTCCCAGGCTTTGGTCTCTTCCTCAGGGTACCGCCTGGCTTCCAGGAGCACCAGGCGTATTTCGAGTCGTACGTCCTGCGCAGCACCATCTCGCACCTTGAGAGCGCCATTCAGAAGGACCTGAAGCTGCTCTGCGAACCCAAGGCGCTCACAAACGTCGGCCGCTTCACGTCGCACATGACCGAGGCCATCTTCGAGGGCTGGTTCATGAACGGCATCGAGCCCATGCTCGACTTTACCGGCATGCTGCTTGAGTACCTCCAGCGCCACGATATTTCGACGCTGAAGAGCGTGCGGCTCTGCAGCCAGGCCGTGGCAACAGTCCGGCACTCGTTCCTCAAGCTCGTGCTGCTGCGGCTCAGCGAGATTGACGACGATCAGTTGTCGGACGCGGAAGCCTCGTCAGCGCTGCAGCGCATATTCTACTGGCAGACCGTCCTGCTAGGCTCGCTCTCGGCCGACGACGATTACATGAAGCTCGTCTGGTACCAACTGTACTCGAGAATTCTCGATCCTAGAGAGCAGATCCGGCTCATGGCGGCAAGCGTATGGCGCATCATGCTGGTCCAGAAGCCCGACGAGTCCCAAGTTATCCTGCAGCAGTGTGCGGGCCCGGATCAGCGCCAGCTCACCCAGAACTTTAGCAGGCTCACCGAGGTGGACGACGGCAACTTTGTCAAGTGGGTGGACGAGCACAGGCCGTCGCTGGACTCGCTCTTCTTCAGCGGCATGTCACGCCCGTGGGAGGAATTCGTGGCGATAGAGAACCAACGCACGGCGGAGACGGCGCGCTCGCGGCTCAGCAGGCGCAGGGAGAAGCTGCGCCAGTGGCACACCGAGGGATTGGAGCGCGAAAACGTGCTGGTGCGGCACGAGATGGCAAACGGCGGCTGGGCCAAGAGCATCTACCTGGACGAGTACCTACGCCACCAGCGGCTGCTCCAGGACCAGCAGGACGACCTGGCCTTCCTGTCGTCGGCGTTTGCTAAGATGGACCGTGACCTGCGGCGACCGGGTGCCGCTTTTGCCGAGCAGGCCACGATCAAGTGGAAGCTGGACCGCACCGAGGGTCGGAACCGTATGCGCCTGAGACTGCTACCCGACTACGCGCCACGACAGGAGGGGGCATACCAGGCGAAGCAGCGGAGGAACACTGATTCTGGCACCGCCCCTCCGACTGTGCCAAACAACGGCGACAGTAACGCCACCAGCGCCTCTACCACGGGTCAGCCACTGCTTACGGTGCCGACAGTGGCGATCGGATCGTCAAAGCCCATCACAGCGACTGTTTCCGCCGCCAAGGAGCCCACGCAAGGCGCTGGCCGAGGCAAGGATTTTGACTTCTCCACGGGATCGGATTCGGTTGGCGAGGCCGACAGCACAAAGGGAGTTGGGCCAGAGGATGACTTTGAGCTCGTCGAGAATCCGGACGACCCGGAGGCCGAGGACAGCTTCGAGGACAAGAACCGCAAGGTGATGAGGCGGCTGGAGCACGGCGACCAGGTGCAGAGCGTGTACAACGTCTCGCGCATCATCGGGCTGGAGGCGTGCGAGGGCATCCTGCTGATCGGCAAGGAGGCGCTGTACCTGATGGACAACGTCTTCCAGCGGTCCGACGGCGAGATCATCAACGTGTGGCAGGCGCCGCCCGAGGAGCGCGACCTATTCTCCCAGATCATCACGCAGGACAAGGGCGCGGCAGACCGGCGGACGGTCAGCAAGCGCAGCGAGCAGGAGTCGCGCAGCTGGCGGTGGCGGGACGTCATCAGCATCTCAAAGCGGCGCTTCCTCTTCCGCGACGTGGCGGTCGAGATGTTCTTCCGCGACGGGCGCAGCTACCTGCTCACGGCCATCCACCCGGCGATGCGCGACGAGCTCCACGGCAAGCTCATGCAGAAGACGCAGCACAACGTCGGGCCCGGGTCCTCGCTGGCCAGCCCCGAGGACGCGTGGCGGCTCGAGGCACTCAAGGTGTTCGAGGAGGCGCCGCAGACGTTCGGATCCAAGTTCGGCAGCATCTTTAACTCATCGCCCTGGACCCCTATCATGCGGCGGTGGCAGAAGGGCGAAATCTCGAACTTCCACTACCTCATGCTCGTCAACACCATGGCCGGGCGCACCTTCAACGACCTGACGCAGTACCCCGTCTTCCCCTGGGTGCTAGCCGACTACGCCAGTGACGAGCTCGACCTCGCCGACCCGGCCACCTTCCGGGACCTGTCCAAACCCATGGGCGCGCAGACGCTCAACCGGCAGGCCGACTTCCGCGAGCGCTACAACGGGCTGGCCGAGCTCGACGTGCCGCCCTTCCACTACGGTACCCACTACTCATCGGCCATGGTTGTGGCTTCGTATCTGATCCGGCTGCCGCCGTTTGTGGACTCGTACCTGCTGCTCCAGGGCGGGCACTTTGACCACCCGGACCGGCTCTTCTACTCTGTCGCGGGCGCGTGGAAGTCGGCGTCGCAGGACAACGGCTCCGACGTGCGCGAACTCATCCCCGAGTTCTTCTGCCTGCCCGAGTTCCTGAGCAACATTAACGGCTACGACTTTGGCACGCGCCAGGACGGCAGCAAGGTCGACGGCGTCGTCCTCCCGCCCTGGGCCAAGGGGGACCCCAAGGTCTTCGTCACGCGTCACCGCGAGGCGCTCGAAAGCCCCTACGTGACGCAGAACCTGCACCACTGGATCGACCTCGTGTTCGGCTACAAGCAGCGCGGCGAGGCGGCCGTCGAGAACTTAAACGTCTTCCACCACATGTCGTATAACGGCGCCGTCGACCTCGACAACGTCACGGACCCGCAGGAGCGCAAGGTCATCACGAGCATCATCCACAACTTCGGGCAGACGCCGCACCAGGTCTTTCCCAAGCCGCACCCGCCGCGCGAGAGCGTGCACTGCCACATCAAGAGGCTCGACACATCCATCTACGCGCTGACCAAGCTGCCGTATCCGCTGCTGGGTATGTCTCTTCGTCTACATCCTATTTTGCATCTTACTTTCCACCCCGCCCCACTGACCTGAACTACCAATTCGTCACAGAGAGCCACGAAAAAGTGGCGTCACTCATCTACGCCCCCAAGCTTGATCGCCTGTTGTGCGCATCGCCTTTCCGCGTCAACCTCCCGCCACACTATGACAAGTTCCTCGAGTGGGGATACGCCGACAACAGCGTGCGCTTTTACTTTAGCGACAATAGGAAGGTAAGCTAGAAGAACACATACCCGGCCATAAACCGTTGCTGGTGTTTTTTTTCCTTTCAGACAAATAACAGCGTAAAAAAATTGTAAACGCCAAAAAACAAAAGAACTATAAGAAGCATGCTAAGGACAAGGATTCGAAGCTGGCCGGCGTGTCCGAGAACCTGCACATGGGACAGATCTCGTGTGTGGCCTTTGCCGACTCCAAGACACTCATTACGGCGGGCGAGGACGGTGTCGTGTCGGCGCACACGGTTCAGACGGGCGGGTCCGGGAAGCTGGTCGAGCTGCACCTGCGCTCGTCGCTCTTCGGCCACAAGACGGCCGTCACCACGGTCGCCGTGTCCAAGGCGCTCAGCGTGCTCGTCACCGTCAGCCAGGACGGCGAGGCGCTGCTCTGGGACCTGAACCGGCTCGAGTTTGTGAGGCGGCTACAGGGCCCCAACAGCGGCGGTGCCGGTGCCGGTGCCTGGCCGGTCGAGTGCGCAAGGGTCAACGACGTCACGGGCGACATTATGCTGTGCTCGGGCACCAACGTGGTGCTGTTCTCCGTCAACGGCGACCTCATCCTCGACCAGAACGTGTGCGGCCCCGCGGCGGCCCACGGCGGCGACGGCGGGTTCCTGACGGTCGACCACCATCCCCGTGGCGGAAGCAGCAGCCGGAGCAGCAGCGTCGGAAGCCGGGGCAACGGTGTCGGCGGCGGCGGTGGGGCCCACGGGGCAGCGCCGACGGACGATTACGTCTACTCGTGCGCCTTTTACGAGGGCAGCGGGGGCGGCGAGTGGCTTGAGAACCAGGTCATATTTACGGGCCACCGGCGCGGACGGGTCAATGTCTGGCGAAAGGTCGTTGCTGCTGCTGCTACGACGAACACTCATACACCTGGCAGGCGGGGGCACGGGGCAGGGGGCGGCGGCGTGTGGGAGCTCGAGTTCCTGCGGCGGCTGGACCATGTAGACCCCAAGTCGGAGACTGGGGCGAACGTGGACGCGGCCATCACGTGCATCACGCCCATGCCGCAGGTGGTGTACACTGGGGATGAGGATGGGAGGGTGGTAAGTTGCCCCTTTTTCCCTGTTGACAACGAGATCTGGGAGACTGACCGACACTGTGCTACAGTATGAATGGAATTTGATCCAGCGTGAACGATAGAGGCTGGCCGTTGCAGCAAGGAGGCGAGGACAGTTGACGAAAAGAAAAAGGGGTGGCGGGCTGTGCAGGAGACGCATGTTTCTGTTTGTTCTTGATCGTTTTATCACAGCCGTCATTCGTATAGAGAACACATCAGTGGAGCGCTGGAGGCAAGCCGCCCATTTCCGCTATCTGGATCATCATTGAATAGGAGTTTTTAGAAAGAGAGAGAGCTGAGGAGGGCGAAAAAGGCACACGAGCATAGCGACTGAGGAATAAAAGACTACTGTTTCGCGAATAAGCCTGTTTTCCATTGCTCCCAAGATGCAGTCGAAAAGGAGAACACCGTCCTCGTATACACAGTCCAGGCCATCCACACGCGGCAACGCGGCAAAAGTGGTGTTGGTTCTGTTCTCTTGGCCTCCATGCCGCGAGGTCCTCGCATGATTTTTTTTCGGTCTTTTTTTTTTTATTCGATCCCTCCCTTCCGTCACGCACCTTCCGTCTCGTCGCCATAGCCCGTAAGCTTCTTCCTCGGGCCGGTGGGTACTGTGTACAAAAAGCAATCCGCGTTAGTGAACGAGTAGAGTAAAAAGCACCGTTGTGTGCTGGTGGTGGTGGTGGTGGCCCCTTACTCGGATACGTCATGGGGATGACGGGGGCGTCCTCGTCGCCGACCAGCCGGCGGATGGGCGGCACGACGGCAACCATGACGGGGCCGGCGGCGCCGATGATGACGGACCAGAAGTACGCGGGCCTCTCGCGCGCGGCCCAGCGGACGTAGCGGGCGGGGCCGGCCCAGAACCGGGGGGTGGCGGACATTGTGGGAGGAGGAGGGTGTCTTATGGGGATGTTAGTGCCTGGACGGATGACGGCTGCTGGAGATGTCGACTAGCTGCAGGTTACCAGTGTAGTATGTTGAGGTTCGCTATCCCTGCTCGTTGAAGGGTGTCGCCCGGAATTCAACCCCGTCGTCAGGCTGCTCGAGATGCCTGGGTCGTCGTCAATTGAGGCGGCGTGATTGGAGCTTTCCCGCGATCTAGCGACGGCCCCACCCTCGCTGCTCTCAAAGCTGCCGGAAAATCGTTCGGCGGAATCGAGCGCGGTGATTGGGCCGTCCGCTGAGCTCAGTGAAGGAGAAGGGGGACCCGCAGTTTCGAGCTCCTAACCCTTGTCCAAGTTCCAGTTCCTACCGCACCCCCTGCCAGCAGCTTGGCAAAGGTTTACGTATCCAGAGCTCTCTCCACAGGACACGCCGCGGCGAGTCCATGCACCCAAGACATCGCGGCGCTTCCTGTCGCCAATTCCCGACATCCTGAAAACGTCCATTCCCTAAAACGACGAAGAGCGGGATTACTGGCTTCTCCCCCTCCCCACGCCCTCGCTTTTTTCTGTTTCGAATTGCAGTACGCAGCAACCATGTTGCGCCCAGCGTTGTCGCTCCTTGTGCTGGCCCTCAGCTCCGCCGTTGCTGCTGTTAGTTCCAGCGGCAGCCGGCTGCTGGTGGTGCTGGAAGACGTCGCAGAAAAGGACAAGTATTCCAAGTTCCTAGGCGACCTGAAGAGTGCGTTCTGTTCTGTCTCTCTGTCTCGCCTGCTAGCTCTTCATGTTGCTAACCAATTGCGCAATTGCTTTCAGGCAGGGGATTCGATATAACATACAGCACCCCCAAGGCGGATTCGTTGCAGCTCTTCCGTCTCGGCCGGCGCACCTACGACCACGCAATCTTCTTCCCAACCAAGGGCAAGGGTATGCTCGAGATGTCCCCACTGTCTCTAAGCTGCGCGCGCACCCTGGGTCCATGCCGAGCCCCTCCGTGTCAGACCCCCAGAGCTAACCCCTCGCCGTAGGCCTTGGCCCAAGCCTGACCCCGAACCTGCTCCTGCAGTTCGTCAAGGAGAACGGCAACATACTCGTGGCCCTGTCATCCCAGACGGCTGCGCCCAGCTCGATCGTTTCGCTGCTCCACGAGCTCGACTTGCAGCTGCCCGCCGAGCGGACCGGCCTGGTCGTCGACCACTTCAACTACGACGCCGCCTCGGCCCCGGACCTGCACGACGTCGTCCTGGTGCCCGCCCCGGCCCCCGTCCGCCCGGGCATCGCTGATGTCTTTGCTTCTCCCGACGAGAAGCGCCTCCTCGCCTTCCCCCGCGGCGTCGCCCAGACCCTGAGCCAGAGCCCGCTCCTAAACCCTGTCGTGCGCGCGCCCCGCACCGCCTACAGCTACGACCCCAAGGAGCAGGCCGAGGCCGTCGACCCGGACCAGCTGTTCGCCGCTGGCCAGCAGCTGAGCCTGGTCAGCGCCGTACAGGCCCGCAACTCGGCCCGCGTCGCCGTTGTCGGCTCGGTCGAGATGCTGGCCGACAAGTGGTTCGACGCAAAGGTCAAGCCGGCCGGCACCAAGGACGAGGTTGCCACCTACAACCGCGAGTTCGCCAGCCGCATCAGCGCCTGGGCCTTCCAGGAGCTCGGCGTCCTGCGTGTCAACTGGATCGAGCACCATCTCAACGAGGCCGGCGCGAGCAACGCCTCGAACCCGCGCATCTACCGGGTTAACAACGATGTGGTACGTCCAAAATCGCTGGGGGTGGTGGTGGTGGCGTACCCATGTAGTTTCTTTTTTACTCAAAAATCATGTGCTGACCGTCCATGCAGACCTACACCATCTCACTCTCCCAATACGACGGCAAGGCCTGGGGTCCCTTTGCCGTCCCCGCCGACGACGAGCTCCAGCTGGAGTTCTCGATGCTCTCGCCCTTCCACCGCCTGCCGCTCAAGGTCGCGGCGTTGCAGCCGGCGCCCAAGGAGGCGACGGCCTACACGGTCTCTTTCAGGACGCCTGATCAGCACGGCATCTTCAACTTCAAGGTCAACTACAAGCGCCCCTTCCTGACCAACATCGACACCAAAGACACCGTCTCGGTCCGGCACATGGCCCATGACGAGTGGCCCCGCTCCTACGTCATCTCGGGTGCCTGGCCCTGGCTCATGGGCATCGGCGCCACCGTCACCGGCTGGCTTGCGTTTGTGTTGGTCTTCATGTTTAGCGCGCCTGCGAAGAAGGCGTCGGCTGCCAAGAAGACGCAATGAATGGGAAGTTTGGGGTGGATGAAATCTTGCTATGGCTAGGATGAGAGTCGGGAGGGAAATGGAAAGGGAAAATAAAATAAATGCAATAGAATCAACCAGTCACCTCATGGGAGGAAATCACCACGGAAGATCCTGAGGCGTGTCTACGACAACATCCGTCAATGGGTATGTCCATGTCCATCACGTGCTTTGAGGAAAAAGCGATCGCATTTTTGGGAGAATGTGAGCGGTTGACAGACAAAATGGAGACAGACAATGGGTGGCTTTCAATGTCCATATATGCACCAAAGGGTTACTTGTTTCATAGGATCACATGAGATGATTTTGACACTTTTTAATAAGCGAGAAATGGAACAAATTTGACAAAGCCTTATATAGAACAGCCACTGCCCAGGCTTTTGCTATGGTACCAAGACGAGAAAGGACGTAGCGAAGCAAGAAAAAATAACAGAAAATCAAAGTGGTGATGTGCCCTCAGATTAGCTCTCTTCAGTTCTCATTGACCCAGCGAGCGGATGGCCTCGTTCCTCATCCACGCCCGCGGCCTCGCCAACCCCGAAGGGAGTGGACCAGCAGACAAGAACAAAGAGGGGAATTCCATCTGCCCATGTGCTAAGGCCTGCAAATTTGGCTTTTCGGACTCGTTGATCATCACCGGGCGAAATTGGTATGTAAAAAAATTGGGGTGACACGCTCCCACCCGAAAACACTCGTCCCCGGCGGCAGCAAGTCCCAGGGCAACAACCGTCCTCTCTCGAAACCCCCCAAGGACAAGGAAATTCCACCATAAACGAAACCGTGGGGCGTCAAAGAAGGAATGGTGCGGCATACGATTGAAAACTACTGTATTTTCAGGGTCATTGGCATCGTGGCCTACCAGAAGATATTGAAGGGTGTCGTCATCGCCGCTCCTCCTTCGACCGGCGTCGAAAAGGGAGAAAACCTCGTCGCTTTGAGAGGGGACAAGAAGGGGAGGAAGACGCCGGAGCGCAAATGCCCAGAACGCACCAGCACGGGTGGGTTATCGAGGGGATTGTGTCTTCCCACTGGTACCCTGCTCAGATTTCTGTTCTTGAAAGAACTCGCACTATGGCGGCGACAAGGGGTACCATCATTCGACGGGCCTGACGACATAGCCATTAGAGGATTGGAAGGTGTATTGTCTTCCTTGGTTTGTCTTCATCGCAGGGTGGTGGAAGTTTGGGTGAAATATCGGAGTAGGAGTGCGGGCTGAATCAAATTGGGGAAACACCTGGCGGGAGACAGAATGACAAAGAATGGTAGGCGACGCTGCAAGGTGGGCGACAACGCACGTGTCGCGAAACGAAGGCACATGAAGCAAAGACACAGAAGATGATTGTGCGCGTTGGCTTGGATGCCTGGATGCAGAGCGAGCTGATGCGGAGAAACAAGATGGGAGCGAGCTGGTCGTGGGCGTGGAAGAAAAAGCGAGCGGGCGTGGAAGAAAAAGCGAGCTGGGGCTGGAGCGAAGCCAGCAAAGTGAGGTGTTCGCCGACGAATATTGCCGTCGTACAGTGGCGGCCAGTCAAGAAAAGGATAGATAGCAGTCAAGATCTGCGGATGGAGAGCGCTCGACGAGGCTCGACAGAAGATGGCAGCTGAACCATATTTGAGGTTGCAGGTTGCAAATTTTGCTGCAAGAGACGAGCGAGGGAGAGGGAAGTCGAGGTGATGACGAAGGAGAGGCAGTTCACGCGACCGAGCTCTGCAGGACGCGACTTCCAGTTCCATGCAGGGTCCATGTAGGCCCACTCCCCGCCACTGGAGCGGGGCCAATGGCCAACAATCGATAAGAAAACCGTCGCTTGAGCCGCCGAGGCTGCCGTCAATGACCGACAACAGGCGCAAGCTCCGACCTCAGGCTTTCCAGCCATCGCCGGACCGACCACCGACCGCCCCGGCACTTCCGCACTGCGCACCGCTACTGTCTACCTCCGAGCCACGATAGTGAACCTCTCCGAAAGGCACAAAACCCCCATGCCTATCCAGCACGCCATCTTCTATTGTCTAAACCCAGCAACCGCGCTCGGCGCAACGACAACTAGCTAAAATGGTACGACCCCTGGAACCCTCCCTAGTTAGCATCGGCCCCCCGGAGCGCATAACCTAACACACAAATCCCACACCAGGCCCGAAACTCAGAAAAAGCCCAGTCGATGCTGTTCCGGTTCCGCGAGGCGCAAGCTGCGGACCTGGGCATCATCGACGCCGGGCGAGCGCGGCGGCCACGCGCCATCGCGGAGCAGGATTCGGTCCCGGCGTGCGAGAAGTGGCGGGGCCAGGTGCTCAAGGAGATATCGCGCAAGGTGTCGCGCATCCAGGAGCCGTCCCTGTCCGACTTCCAGGTGCGCGACCTCAACGACGAGATCAACAAGCTGATGCGCGAGAAACACGCCTGGGAAGTGCACATCCGCAATCTGGGCGGGCCAAACTACACAACGCGCGCCGGTGCGGGAAAGGTCTACGACGAGGCCACGGGCCGCGAGGTCGTCGGCGCTGGCAGGGGGTATCGGTACTTTGGGCGCGCAAAGGAGCTGCCCGGCGTCAAGGAGCTGTTCGAGGCCGCTGCGGCCAAGTCGGCAGCAGGCAAAAAGGGTGGCAAAGATGGGGATAAACCACTCGAGGAGCGAGATGACCTACGGAGGCAGGGCGTCGACGCTATATATTTTGGCTACGGCCCCGACGAGGAGGACTACGAGCTGCGCGAGTACGAGTTGGCCAAGGAGAAGGAGGCGTTTGAGAACCTCGCGGCTGGTGCTGCCGGAGGCGGCAAGAAGAGCGGCGGCGGCGGCGACCAAGCGGCCCCACCGGGTTGGGAGCCGCTCCCTGGCGACGCGGGCGACGGCAATGCGTGGGAGCTGCCGACGGTCGAGGAGGTGCAGAAGGAGCTGATAGACAGGAGGAAACAGAGGCTCCTGGATCAGCTCAGATGACAAAGCGGCAGCTCTACTTTTGTTCATTTTGTCACCACGTTGTCGTGTTCTAGCTAATGGGCGGCGTCTGGCGTTCTGCAACTCTTCTTTCCTCATTATATGATCCGACATGGCCAGGGCGCCCTTCGCATGGTTGCGGAACATAAATGTCGAAAATGCAGTCGACGGCACATCTAAAGGCGGTCCCTAACGTGACAAACAACATCCCCTTTCACTCCTTGATCAGTACCTCGACATCCGTCGTCCCGGCTGTCCCGCCATCATCCTCCACCTCCTCATCCGCCACGTCTCCCGCCTCAACAGCTGTCGCGGCCGTCTCGCAGTCCCAGCAGAACCATCGCTCTTGCTCCTCCCCGATCCCATCCAGCACCCCACCGGCCCGGCTTCGTCGTGGTTGGCGAGGAGCCCCGTCCGCCGCTTGACTGAGCCACCTTATGATGCGAAGAAAGAGCTGAAATACTTGTTTGTGTTCGTTAAAACCGAGGAAAGCAAGAGAGAAGAAATGGAAGTGATGACATGCAAGTCGTGGTGTTTCTATCTGCCTAGGCCGACGAGAATTGGAAACAAAGAACCCGACCAGACCTATAGCCCAAAACAAGCGCTTTGCCGGATATGGCCATACGTGAGGGTCGGTACTCAGGAGGTAGCCGAAGATGCCGCTTGCCGCCGATGAGGACCCAGCTTGCGTCATCGCTAATGTCAATATCTGACGGCTGGTCTTCGGAGAGAGCGCCGTTTCTCAATGATTGACCTGTACTGCCCGATGGTACCTGCGGGTTGTAGACGCTACGGCCGGTCCGGAGCCCATCTTCACCCCATGACACCCAGTCGCCTCGGCGCTCGACCTTGAGCTGCTTCTGCAGACACACACCCGTCACCGTGTCCCAGACCCACACCGTGCAGCTGTCAAACACCGAGGCCACCCGTTTGCTGTTGGGCGAGAACGCGACCACAGGGTAGCTAACCGAAAACGTTGCCGAGGAAACCCGTTCGACGAAATGACTGGGGATGGGCCTAAAGACGACGGCGACGGCGCGGTCGGGGCGCTTGAGCGTTTGCAAGCAAGCATAGGCCTGTCGCTGCATCCCAAACCCGCACCTCGTCGTCCAAGGATACGGAGGCCACCTGCCTGCCGTCGCGCGAAAAGGCTACCCCTACGACCCCGTCACTATGACTTTCGAATTTCCGCAAACGCTGGGGCTGGGCCGTCGCCGCATCCCAGATCCGTACCGTATGGTCATAGGACGCCGAGGCCCAATACCTGCCGTCGGGCGAAATGGCTACCGAATTAACCGGATTGCCATGTCTTTCGAGCGTTTGCAAGCACTGGCCCGTTGCCGCATTCCAAACCTGCACCGTGCTGCTATAGGCTGTTGAGGTTGCCAGCTTGCCGTCGGGCGAAACCCCTAGCGAACAAATATAATCGTGGTGTTCGAACGTTTGTAAGCATAAGCCCGTTACCGCATCCCAGACGTGCACTCTGTGGCGTGCGGTCGAGGCCACTTGCTTGCCGTCGGGCGAAAAGGCTACGCAGGAGGGAACCGCGGAGCGTTCGCCTTTGAAAGTTTGCAGGCGCTGGCCTGTCGCCGCGTCCCAAATCTGCAACATGCCGTCCGTTATGGACGTTAAGGCCACCCGCCTGCTGTCGGGCGAAAAGGCCGGGGACGCGATTTCGCGGCGGTAGTCAAGCTGGAACGTCTGCAGGCGCTGGGCCGTCGCCACATCCCAAACCTGTATTGTGCCAAAATAGGACGCCGAAGCTACCCGCCTACTGTCAGGCGAAAAGGATACCGAACTAGGGCCGCCGTCGTGTCCTTCGAGCTTTTGGAAGCACCGGCCCGTCGCCGCATGCCAGACCCGTACAGTGCTGTCATCGGACACCGAGGCCACCTGCCTGCCGTCGGGCGAAAATGCTACTGACCGAACATAGTGTCGGTGGCCCTCGAGTGTTTGCAGACATGCGCTCCAAGATTCTTCCATTAGCGGCCCCATTGAGATCCACTCTGCTCTCTCTTTCTGAAACAGCTTTTTTCACCACGCTGCATGTCGGACTGAAAACGAGAGCTGAGCAGTATACCTGGAGCGGGCTAGCCTCCACTCCCGTCTTGTGGTAACGCATGAACCTCCATGCACCGTGCGCCAGCCTCGCCAGACCCGACTCCCTGGAGCCTTGCTCATCCTCAATGGTGCTTGTTTGTACCAGGGATGACAGCTTCGCCGTCGCCGCAATGCCCGCGCCTAGGCTTCCGAGGAGACTGAGGGCTTCGAGCCAGTGCAGGAAGTGCTGCTCCAGGAACTCGTGGATCAAACGCCCCTATCCTGAAGGTCTCGCCTGTCTTGTCTTGCCGGCCCATTCGCAATATGGTCGACCCAGTACACGCACGCGTATCCCATTGGCTGCAATGGGTCAGGGTCGGGCGCCTCAACATCATCGATAGGAAAACCCGGGCGACGGTAGCTCGTAGATGTTCCGCCGGAGCGTCGTCGACATGGCTCGGACTGATTTGTGTCGCGATAACGTGGTGCTCGTTTTCGATACCTCCGGGAAAGATCTTATCCGACACCTTGCTCACGAGAAAGTCCTTCCCCGACTGGTGAACGAAGTAGACGGCGTCCTCTCTCAGAGTTAGGAAAGAGCCGCACAGTTCGACGATCTCATGCAGCGAGTCGGTGTCATGAGGGAACTCGCGCGGTGACTCGACAAGAGACAGCAGCTCCCTCAAGCGGACGGGCCGATAGACGGCCAATGCAACCCGAAGAACCTGCCGGCACAGCTCCGTGTCGTCCGAGGCGGATATCTGCCTCACAATCCGCTCGTACAGCGCGCCCAGTTCGGGCGGAAACGCTTTGAGCTTTCCATCCGTACGCCATCTGCGGAGGTTTGCATCACCGAGCTACCGGCAGACCAAGTCCACCCACAAGAACGTGTCGTTGGCGTTCTGATTCAAGTAGTCTCGAACCTCCTTTCAACATCCACAGCTGTTAACAATCTGGCTATGGTCGGGGCATATAAGGGCAAAGCAAGCAGTGCGCAGCAGCAGCAAAGGGTTTTTGAGGCTGAATGCCGACAGCGCTGCAAAGGTCACTGTCTTCGCGCACTCAAGCACGGACCAAATCATAAAGTGAGGGCATACAACGGGGCCAGATATTAATCCTAAAAGCGACAAGCTAGATACAATCTATATATTCCATCCCATATACGCAATGCCAGACTACACGAAGCCAAAAATATCAAATCACCCTTAGCAATCGCCCTTCCAGTTCTCCTTGATCCACCCGGCTATCATCTCGGCAAATGTGCCATCGCGGTAAACATCCACGTCCTCTGGGCTGTAATCACCGCCCGCGAACTTGAGCGCCAGCAGCACAAATTTCTGGATAAAGTCTATAAACACAATGTCCACCGTCTCGGGCTGCTGCTTCTTGCCGTTGCCGTCGGGCTGCGGGAAGGCAATCTCGGCCTGAACGCAGTTGGGCACGCGGTAGAAGGACAGCGGCGAGTGCACCGCATCATCGCCGTCGTCCGAGATGTCGTCCTTGGTCGTGTAACCTCCCACAAGATCCGGCTTGGCGTGGTCCTTGTTGCCGCCGCTGCCGAGCGGCCTCTGGTCCTCGTCGAAGAATACCATGTGTGCCGAAGATCCTGTGTCCTCGTCCTCCTCCGACGACACGACGACGTCTTGCCTCTTGAGGTCAAACTGCTCGGGTGTGGCCAGGAACCTCACGTCCAGGCCCGTGCCTGCAAAGATGGGCCCGCCCGAGTTGAGGAGCTTGATAACCTTTTGGGCGACGCCGTAGGGGACGTCGCGCACGTAGTTGAGACGGTTGACGAAGGGGTTGATGATGAAGGTCGAGTCGCGCGTGAAGGCGCCCTTGAAGATGTCGAACCGGATCCCGCCCGTGTTCAGGATGGCAAGGCGGGGAACCTTTTTGCGGTCCTCCCTGACGACAATGGCTGGCAGCACCTCGGTCTCGAGCCAGGTGTAGACGCTGGCGTTGCTCGGGTAGGGAACGCGGTTCATCCACAGGTCCCTCGGGACGCAGCCGTAGCGGTGGTCGAGGCCGAGCTCGGACCGGGCGGCCGTGATCATCTCGGACACCTTCTGGCCCTTCTTGGTCGGGAACGTCTTCTGGTCCAGGCCGGTGTGGTGATAGAGGCCGAGCAGGTTGTTGTCGATGTAGCGGCGCTGGAAGGTCAGCGGGACGCCGGCCTGCTCCGAGTTCTTGAAGAGGCCGTCGACCGACATCCAACCGATGGTCTCAAAGTAGCGGCCACTCGCCACGGCGTAGGCGCGCGAGTCGTACTTGACGGCGTCGCGAACGTGGGCGTGGCCGCCGAAAAAGGCTATGGGCACGAACCAGTTCTGCTTGCGGATGGCGGTGAAGATGTCGCGGAACTCCTGCATGCGCAGGCCGACGTGGCCGACGATAACGAAGATGTCGGGCTTCTCGCGGATGGCCTGCTGGAACCATTCCTCCTTGATGGTCTCCTCGACGGGCTGGACGACGGTGTTGTTGGCGTTGTAGGTGAAATCGAAGAGGAAGCCCATGGCTAGCACGTCGACCTTTTGGTTCTTGGTCTTGAAGCGGCGGAAGCGCTGGGCCATGGGCTTGCGGTGGCCGGACCCAGGCTCGATGTAGTCGAGGTTGGAGGCGATGTATCGGTCCTTGAAGTTGGGCACCGTCTGGTTCCACTCGCGGTCGGCAGCGTCGAGCTGGTACAGTTCGTGGTTGCCAGTGCAGATGATGTCGACGTCCTGCTGACGGAAGATGTCGTACGTGTAGCGGCCCTTGGGGCTCGAGGCGTCGTACAGGCCGTTGCCCTCGATGCGGTCGCCCGTGTCGACGAGCAGCAGGTCGCGGCCCTCCTTGTCGGCGCGGGCGCGCATGTGCTCGGCGAAGGCGACGTAGTCGCCCCAGTCGGCCGAGTACTGCGACTCTAGCAGGTGGCCGCCGTGCCAGCCGTGCGTGTCGGTCGTGTGCAGGAAGTTGAGTTGACCCCACTGCAGCTCCCGCATCGGCGCCGCCACGGGTTTGGCGGCCCCGGGCTGCATGGCTTGGCCACCCGTGGCCAGCAGGGCGGCGCACCCGAGCAGGGCGGCGGAGAGCATCGTCGGTGGGCTGGTGGATGCGAAGGGAAGGTGGTGGATGGGTTTGTAGGCGGCTCGGCTGCCTATCTAATCATGACAGTGATGCAGAAGAAGCAAACCAACCCAAGCTCGTGCCTCGATGACGGCGGTGTGGTCGAGAGGAAGCTCCTGGCGTTGAGCTCAAGGGGCGGGAGCTCAGGCTGGAACAGGGTCCGCGATAAGGCGTCAGCTGCAGCCTGTAGGAACCCTGATGGTTGCCCCAGACACTCGGCTCGGCTCCGCGCCGCATGACGCATCACTGTGGAGACGGTTCCTCCCCACCTGCGTGTTATGAGCTCGGAGGGAAGCTGTGGTCGGGCCGGCGCTGGGCGGGCGGCCAGTCAGAGTCGATGGTCGCATGAATCTGCGTGTTCCAGATGCGGTTTTGCAATAGGAGGTCCAGATTGCTGCTGGAAGGTTGTGCCGTTGGCCCTCCATTGAGGACTGGAGCTTGGCCCCACCTTTGGGTGCGGGCTTCGGAGGTCTGGGCCTGAATTCCATTGTGAATCTTGGGCCGGGCTCAATCGGGGCGACCTCAACGGCGGCGTCGGTCCACACCCATCAATCAATCCCATCGACTCGTGCACCGTGCGTTGCGCAATGGAAATTGGAAGAGCGTGATTCCTGGTTCCAACTGAGAACAAGAACGCAATCACGCCCCAAGTATGGACGTCATGGAAGCGTCGACGATCTGACACTTCGATATCATTTTATGTGATACATTTTTAAACCCCTATGTGTAAGCGGCAGGTGTCTGCGATCTATACGAGCTTGAAAGCTTGTAGAGGACATATAGGTCCAGGAAAGATGGAAAAAGCCAAACCCAGCTTGGTTTCTGAGGGTCTCGCCTTCGAGCCGTCGCGAGACAGAAGATTTAAAAAGCAGTGTTCCATAAGAGCAGCCTCTTATAACCATGTAGTGAGCAAATCGCCCAGGCCAGAGTAAGGGGGAGCCACGGATGGCATCAAATGATGACGTGGAAGGAAACCTGAGGCAGTTTCAATGGATGGGTGAGATCGGATGTGAAGGCGTTTTGAAGCGATAAAAGAGTCCTTGGTGCATGATGTGAGAGATCACGCACGTCGAGGTGCTCGTGGCCCTTCTTATTCAAATCAGACGGTCCATGTCTGTACCACAACGGAACCAGGAACGACGAGGCTTGGGCACAACCTTGACAGGCCAGCCAATATGGCCCGAGTCATCGATACTTTCACTTGTAGAGAAAGCGATAGCGGCGATACGTCCGTAAATCACACCATTCACGACCGGTTCCGCTGTGTGCTAGAACGCAACAAGGTATCAGGTCCTCAGACAGCTGCCTACACCCGAGCCGTCGCTCCTCAAGTGCGCAATGCCATCACTTTCTGAGCCACCGAGCCGTAGGATCTACTCTGTATCTTTGAAGGTACTAGAGTACCGTGCAGGGCCGAGAGAGTCGTGGTGTTTAGCGCAGGTGAGTAAATCCCGTGCGCCATCTTCACGTTCATCCGGTCAAATGCCACGAGTGAAGCCATTCGGGATTCTCGGGGATAGCCAAGACTGCTCAAAGGCTCTTGGTCATCGATCTGTACAAGTAATGAGGCCTGATTGGGACAACTATATATGGTGGACGAGTGTGAGGAGACGAGCGGCACGCTTCCAGCCTATTTAAGGTGGCGTAGAAACCACGCTGAAAAGCCCAGCATCGCAAACTAACAGGCTACACAAAATGCGGAGGCCGAGATCATGGACGGCAAGGGGTGAGGTTATGGGATATTTAACATGAGGAGCCGTGAGCTGTTGGCGCCTTGGTAGGCCGGTAGGTAGGTAGATAGCTCCGGTCTAGGTAGGTACTGCTCGTTGGCCACGGGAAGAAGCGGATTACGCCACATCTATGCAGCGGGAGAGAACGCCTATACGGTTACACGTCTATCTATCTAGGTCGGTGGCCAGGATATGTTGTCCGTGGTGGGTTAACCCGTCGTTATTTATTTGGAATCCTGGAAGCGACCGGAAGGCGAACGCATAGTGCGGTAGGGTTAAGTTGCCTTTGCCTATAGGTACCGATATGTTTTCATACCCTACACCAACTCAATAATTGGCGGACTCGGTTTCTCCACCTCCTGTCTGCTCTGCCTTTCAAGAATTGGCGGACTCAGTTTCTCCATCGTGGCGGGCTTTCTTCCCCCGCTGCGCCCCACGGCAGTGATAGCGACTCAAAGTCGCGGCGATCGATGACTTCGCACACATCCGCGACGTCTGTGAAAACGAACACATCAGTGGGCGGCCACTGGTCGCCGCCAGGGCTCCGCAATGCCGTCCGGTATGGGAACTCGACTTCGAGCGGCGACCCGTGGTGGGAACTGTTGGGCCCATCGGGGCTTCTAACCTCCACCTCGAGGCCGAGCACGACGCCGGCGTAAAACCCGGCCAGTGACGAGAAGGAGCCGCCACACACAATAGCCTTGGTGGCTCTGTCTGGTGTGCTGGCGAGCCGGTGCATCAGCAGCAAGAGACGAACTGTCGACGTGACGGTGTGGTTCCACACCGTCCTCGCCCCGTGGGTCGCCGTCTCCAGCACCTCGTCCACGCTCCGTATTTCCCATCGCGACCCTTCGTCATCGCCACAGGCTGCAGACGCTCCGGCCTCGCTCGTCGCCGTGGCTTGCTCGCTGCCGTGCCGTGTGCCGCGCTGGAATCGACCGTTGACGAGGGCGAGCGACCCGGGGACCTTTGTCCGGTATACGCGCTGCCAGATCCCGCGGTGAAGGTACCGGTCCAGGGACCACGATGGAGCGCCGGCTAGTGCGCTTCGCGCGCGCTCGTTCGTGCCTTGGATGAGGTACAGCTGCTTCAGGTCCTTGTCTCGAAATGCAGCGACGATTGTGTGCACAAAGCACTGCAGCTGATCCAAGCTCGGCACAACCGTCGCGGGGACGGTGGCTATCATGGCATCGAAGAGCGCCGAGAGCAGTTCGGCAAGCCAGACGATCCGACGCCCCTCCTGACCGGCCTGGTATCCGGCAGCCGGGCGTTGAAACTTCCAGAGCACAATCAGGAGCCCTAGCAAGTTCTCGCCCGCTCGGGTGTGGATGCAGCGCTCCAGGATTAGCGAGCATGCGAAGCTCCGGCGGTTCTCGAGGCGGTACTTGCGGTTATCCTGTATCCACCGCTTGAGCCCGACGCGCAGGGCAGGGGACAAGGGGCAGACCTCACCCAGAAGTAGTAGGTGGTCGAGCGTCTCGAACCTGACACCGGTCAGGTCCTCGAGGAGGGCGCTGGAGAAGCGGCCTTTGGCAGGCCGCGGCGCCGACATGGCCGTCAGGTACGCGTGTACCGTCGTATAGTCCAGTCGGACAGAGTCCACCTCGCTGCCGGTGCTGCTTGCCTCTGCCGCTCTCTGCTGCGCGAGCAGTAGTTCCATCTCGAGGTATCTATTCCTCCATGGACCGAGAAGTTTCTCGTCATGGGGCCACTCGTCTTCCCGATGACGCGAGCGGAGAGTCAAAATTCGCCAGTCCAGAAGGCTCGGTAGGCGGACGGGGGCGGAAATGGTTTCTGAGATGCTGTCCAAGACATCTTGGATGGGCATCATATAGGCGCCTGGCTGCGGCGCGTCGAACGTGGCAACTACCACACCGCAACAACGACGATCGACTATCACCCATGAACCCGAGTCGCCCTCCTCTGTTACTCGACAATTGTCAGCATCCAAGTACTTGTTTTTCCCGGGAACCCATCCGCCAGCAACTGCTCCTGGAGTTGCTGCGCTTGTCACGTACCCAACTCTCCGTCCGTGTAGACTTGCAGCGGAACGAAAGTTGCGCCATCGAGGGATACCGCTGCGGCGCCAGGCAGGATGTAGCCCGGGATAATGGCGTAACTGGTCACCACCGCACATGGGACCATGCTAGTCGCCAGGAGACGGCTGATCAATTGCGCCTGGGGTAGGATCTCGTGCACGAGGTTGGCACGTAGCGCATCCTCGTCTCGGCTCCCGATCTCGCCGTGGCTCTGACGTGGCCATAAGTTGCAGCAGTCTTCCAACGCCAGGTCGACTATGATATTCGGTGGGATCGTCTCGGCCCAGTCATCCCGCAGCTCGACCAAGGCCCAGTCCACAGAGCGCTCGAACTGACCGTGCTCAGGCCTCTCTTGGCTGGGATACATACTCTCCGCTATCCGCCCACGAACCGGTCTCGGCCGCATGCTGCTGTCGTCGCCGGGCCGGGCCGAACCCGACAGCCCCACAGGTTGCTTTCCCTTGCCGGCGAAAGCCCTGTCGACGGCCCGGCCTTGACGCCAAGGCCGACGGAGTATGCTGGCGCGTTCCCTCATCACGTCTGAGAGCACATCCTCATCCACTCGCGGTGTCCCCTCTGCCCTCTCGCGTGAAAACGAAGTCGGCTCCCCCGCTCGGCCCGGCTCTGTGCCCGACCGTCGGCGACTTATACGGGCCAGTCCATGCCCGGTCGCTAACCCGTAAAGCTTCCCGCCGACCAGGATCATGCCGCCAATCGTCATGCGCGCCGACATGACGCGGTCTCGCCTGCTTGAAAACCCGACGACATGGACCTGGGTTCCCAACGAAGAGGTTGGTAATAGGCCAAGTAGCACATCGGCCATTTCCCAGTCTGCCGGTAAAGCCCCTAGCGCCGACTGTTTAAAGCCCGAGACGACCTGTAGGTCAGCGAACTGGCGCTCTGGGAGAAGGTCCCTAATACACATCTTATCAACCAGCCTCTCCATCCGGCCGCAAAGGCTTGGCGGGGTACAGCGTATCCTCAGTATCTTTGCATTGTCATGCGTCCGTTTGACGGCCTCGAGCGTGATGCCATAGTCCTCCGTCAGGCTCTTGATGCCCATGCGATAGTCCTTGGGGTTGATCAAATCGAGCTGCGACTGAAAGAACCTGCGATCTTTCTCCCACTTCTTCTGCTCGCCAGGACTCAGCGGGACGACCTTGTTGCGCAGACAAGTCAAGAATCTACAATGTTGGTGGATGAAATCATTGATAATGGAAGAATAGTCGCCAAGAAAACGCGGGAAAGGTGGGCTATTCGCCTCTTCAGCCGCGATACTGGCGGGATTCATGGCGTGCGGGAGGATCGGGATGTTATGGGTGGTCTGGAAGAGACGCACCGAGACACGGTTTAGCGGAAGAAGCGGCTCCCCTTTATGTCGCGGTTTCGCGTGCAGAATTTCGGCGCCAAGCCAGCCTGCCTTCCTGCAAGCGCGCTCCGGCCCGGCGATGTGGCTGGGAGATCGGCGTCAAAAATTGGTCCCTAGGTCTTGCTCCAATAAGATCTGGCCGCGGCTCAGGGGTTCGTGTGACCAACCTCGGCTCAGCCGCACACCCTTCGGAGCCCAGCCCGAGCCTTCCCTAGGAATGCGGACTGGTGCCCTCCCCGGTATAATCTGGTAAAGCCATCAAGATATCATCTTCCAACGAATAACCACTTGGCGCCGAGGCAAAAGACCTCAGGGTCGTAGAGCTGCACAGAATACATCATTCCGTGATGGCTAATCTTCAGCTATCCGATGAGACCAAACAGAGGGTCATACTGAGTCTATTCCAGAGGAAGATATCATACGACGACGACGAAATCGGCGAGGATGGTATAGCCGACGGCCGTCGCTACGAGGAATTTTTTGTTAGCCTCAAATCTAAGCGGGACGTGGAGTTGAAGTCGCTCATCGGCGTCATGTCCCTCCCAGACCGAAACGAGCTGACGGACGAGGAAAGGCAAGGCCTGACGGACGAGCAGCTGATCTCTCCACAGAACCCAGGCCTCAGCGATGAAGAACTGGTAGCGCTCATCGAGAAGGCAGTCGAGGAGATGAAAACCAAGCCAGAGGCCACTCACGCCGACGTCATTGCAGCTATCGGCGCCAAGATGAGGGAAGACAAGCCGCGGAGGCCGGACCTAGGAAAACGCCCCAAGCTAGAGAAGCTACTAAACTCGGCCATCAGCCTCTGGCTCATGATAAACCCCAACTCGATGCGGCCGCCATGGACGAACGCGGGCGTCAAGCTCTGCGATGCCGTCAGGGGCGCCTTCTACCCTCCCATCCAGCCGAGGCCCATGGTGCTCACAGACGAGCAGCTAGAGGCGGAACGGCTCGGCGAAAACACCAGCATCGAGGCACTCCTCAGACCGCGTCTGACGGCGTCCAACATCACGCGCCTTACGAGCATAGCTCTGGACTGGGTGGATGAGCTGGACAGTCACCTCGATTTCAGGGAGAGCGAGGGCTCCAAGACGCCCTCGAGGACGGTCAGCATATTCGAGTACAACTGGTGGCTCCTGGATGCGTATTGGATGGCGCTGCGCCAGAAGCAGAGGCAAGATGCCGCCGCCCCGCCCACACCGGGGGCTGGGCAGGCTGCTGCTGCTGCTGCTGCTGCTGCTGCTCCTGGCCCACCGCCGGAGATGACGGCATTTCCCATCCCTCTCCAATTCCTCGAGGAGGCGCTCATGAGCCTTGATCTGCTCCTCCCAGGCCACCAGCCGGCGACCCGACAGCTGCTCAGCCGGGAGGGCAAGCGGACCCTCCTGAGCTTCCGGGCCGGGTTTGTGGAGGGCAACGGTTATTACGGCGGCGGTGAAGGTGAAGACGACGCCGCGGCGCCCGCCCTCCTCAGCTGGGACCCGCGCGGGCGGCTGCGGCTGCGCGACTTCACCTTCTACAACGACCGGCTCTCGGAGCTGGCGCGCGAGTACCTGAACCCGCCCCGGGACTGGACCACGATCCGGCGCGACCTGCGCAACCCGGTGCAGTATTACACTTTTTGGATCGGACTCGTGATCTTTGTGGCGACGCTCGTGTTCGGCGTCGTGGCGAGCGTGCTGGCGGGGGTACAGTTGCATTATGCCCAACACCCCGTGGCGCCGCTGACTGGATAGCGGGGGAGGTCGCAGGGGCGATGTGAGGATAGGGAAGGATGGTTTCGGCAATCTTGGATTCAGCACTACATAGTCGAATTCAAAGAGTTTTTTTTTTTTGTCGTTCTACGTTCTCACCATCGCCTTTTGCTGTCCGTCGCCCAGTCCGCCCTGCTACGCCGTGTGCCCGGCCTGGAAGGCGTACAGCCTCAGGTGCTTCTGGGATGCGTTTTGGCAGCGCCTTCAAGTGCCGCCCTTCTCCGCCTGCCCAAAGAAATGCAGACGCTGTGGTGCTTTGTGCTCTCTGCGGGCCACCTGGCGCTGGGCGAATTGGGCGCTGTGCCGTGAATAGAGCGCCCTATTTAAGCTGCGTATTTTTGTGATAAAATGGGTTATCTGCTGCTTGGATGACGGCGTCGGGACTTGGTGATAGTGGGAAGGCGGGCAGTGCAGCCGTTTTCTTTGGGTAGGCAAAGCGCAGATCTTGGCTTCGTCTGGGCCTTCTTATTTTTTGCCATGGCGGTATCCCAATATGTACCTACTTGCTAACATAAAAAAAAATAAAAAAAAATACGGGGACTTTTTGTGGATGCCAATGGAGAAAAGGACCCCAAGATGGCGCTGACTGCGGTGTTATTGGCAGGTCACAAGGTCCGATGCTTTAAAGCTAGCGCTGCTTGCCTTGCAGCAACACAGCCCCACGGACTTTGCGTGTGGCTCTTATACCACTCTCGTGGTATAAGACGGCACTCATGTCCCCTTTGCCAGTCCTACAGTGGCCCGCTTTTGCCACGTCCACTGTCAGCCCAGCCGCTTCAACATTCCGCCCGAGATGAACATCATGCCAGACGTCGAGGAGCTGGACGGGACGTCTCCTCCGTCGTACAGCGACGCCTGCCAACCGGGCCAAGACATTATCCCACCCGCGACCCTCGTCCTCGATGGCCAGCATATCCGCAAGGATGCGGCGCCCGAAGACGCGCCGCCGCTGTACACCCTCAGCTTAGGCCTGTCGGGCGTGTCGGCCATCACGACCGAGGTGGAGCTGTCGCGCGTCGAGCCCAGGCGGGCCGGCCCGGGGCGCGAGCGGCACATCTATGGGCTGCGGCAGATGCGCATGGCGGTGGGGCGTCACGAGCGGGTGCCGCCCGAGTCGCCGCACTACTACATCCAGCGCGCGAGCGCCCGCGTGCCGGGTCCCGCGGGCGTCGGCATCAAGAAGAGCCGCTCGCTGATCCCGGGCAGGCCGGCCAAGAACACGGTCGTGCCTGTCGATCTGTCCGGCAAGAGCAGCGAGTTCGGCATTCCGACGTTCGACAAGAAGGCCGACGCCCTGTTTGCGAACAACGGGCGCAAGTGGACTACGTGTCCGCAGGGCGAGGTCGTGGCGCTCATGCCCGACGATAAGGACGCCAGCCGACACACGCTAACTGTGACGGTCGCCATGCCGCGCGCCCAGTTTGAGATGCTGGTGGCTCTGTGGTGTTGCCACGTCTGGGAGTTTGCCGTGGCTCGTGCGCCAAAGATCCACGAGGGGATGGATGGAGGTAAGCATCTGCTTGTCTGTCTAGGTTCCTAACCGATCCCTGTTCCTGTCCCTGCAAGAGAGTGACGTGCTGAATTTGATGCCGGGACGTCTAGTGGCGAGGAAGCTGAGGGCGGCTAGAGAATGAGGACGGACGCCGGCGGCCACGGGACCAGGTACTGCACGAGTATTTATACATCCAGTTTAGATGCTCTTCTACTCGCTTCACTCTCCTGGCCACTCATGCTTCCACACCAGCTACTCCACCCCAGAAACCATATTCCATATACCCCGGCATAAAACTACACCATACGTGCAGGCATCTCAATCCTGTATTTACACGCGGCAGAGCTGGCCGCCAACCTCCTTCCAGCCCTCATTCCCGACGCAAGGATGGCACCACAGGACGTCCTCCGGGTCGACAGACCGCTTGATGGACCGCAGCCGCGCGTAGTTGGCGCCCCAAAAGGCATGCTGCCAGTCGGGCTCGTATGGATTCGCCTGCGTGTATTGCTGTCAGCCAACACAACCCGGTCAAGGTAAAGCCTCACTTCCAAGCACGGGACATACCTCATTCACATAAGCTCCCATGTCAGGCGCCAGCTCACGCAGCGCCGCAACCCGGTCTTGCAGCGTCGACACAGCCGCCGCCTTGGCCGACGCGTTCAGCGGCGGGAAGCCCACGCCCGTGACTTTTTTTTGGGTCGCATCCACCCCGTCGTCAGCACACACGATACCGAGTCACAAAATAAAAGAGGGGTTCGAAAACACTCACTAGGGTGAAGATACGCCTTCCTCCAAGCCGGCAGCACAGCAGTGCCCCCACCCCTCGGCTTCGCCTCCATAACTCCCTTTCCACCAACGAAATTAAGCAGCGCGCCTTTTCCCTCACCGCCGATGAACCGCCCCACCGCCTTGGCCGTCGCGTTCCGATCGTTTGTCAGCGCCTTCCCGTCCAACAGCCAGCTGCCGAGGATGGTGTGGCCACCGGCCGGGCTCGTGTCGTAGTGCAGCTTGAACCACGACCACCAGCTCGCGTGGTCCTCGGGACCCGCCGCGCCGGTGGGGGCGGGGACGAAGAACACGCCAGGCCAGGTCCGGTTGACGTGCGCCGCCAGCGGTTCGCAGGCCGCGACCAGCGCCTCGGGCGTGCCGTACGGCATGGCGAGCGCGCCCACCACGCCCGTGATGACCTGCCCCGCCGGCTGGTCCGGCCGCGGGTCCGGGAACCGGTCTGCGAGCTGCAGGTAGCCCGCGACGCCGGCCGCGCTCAGACGCGGCAGCTCGCTCAGCACGTAGGCGACCAGGTCCGGGAACGCGGTTATCGCGGCGGGGTCCCTGGGCGACAGCGCGACGATGAAGACGTTCAGCGAGGGCATGCGCGGCGTCGGGTGCGTCTTCATCGAGATGGAGGTCAGGATCCCAAATGTTGAGCCTCCGCCCTAGGGCAGAAACGCCGTCAGCTTTTCCTCCTACGGGGGCTTGATCATTTTGCGATCGAATACTCACCCCTCGCATCGCCCAAAACAGATCCCGGTTGACGCACTCGTTCAGCGTCAGGACCTCGCCCGTCGGCGTGACGACCTCCATCTCGAGCACCTGGTCGACCCCGAGGCCGTGCGTGGGGCTCAGGAGGCCGTGGCCGGCGCCCGTCACCCAGCCGCCGAGGCCGACCGTCATGCCGCCGCCGCCGACGATGGTCTCGTTGAAGCGGTCGGTGAAGCTGTACGCCTCGGCCATCTGGGTGCCGGCCTGCGCGGTGATGTGGCCGCCCTGGATCTTGACGTCAGCGCCGCAGCCTTTGGGTCTGAAGACGCCGCCCTCGCCGCGCCGGATGCCTTTCATGTGGTGCGTCCAGATGGACAGCGCGTTGGGGGCGACGGAGCGACCAAGGAAGTCGTGGCCCGTGTTTTTGACCATCAGTCTGACGTTGTGTTTCCTCGCTAGCACACACATCCGTCCAAGTTCGTTAGCAAACGTCTACATTACACGTTATTACATATGCAGTTGGGCAGCGACAAAGAACCAACCGAACTTGACCCCGAGCCGGACGTGCTCGGACCCCGTGGCGTTGACGACAAAGACAGGGTATCCCTGACCGCTGCACGGATAAGAAGGCTCAGGAAGGCAGGTGTCGTTGTTCCAGTTGTCGAGCATGGTGGACACGGGGTCGGCGGCGTGCAGCTCGCGCCCGGACCACCCGGCCCGCACGCGGGCGCAGGCGCCGTCGTCGTGGGTGGCCTGTCCGGGATGGCAGACAGCTCCCGGAGGAGTTGCGCGGATGAGCCTTCCGCCCGTCGACTCATTGAGCGCCCGCCACGCGGCGTCGGACGGCCACGCTGGGGTGCCCGGGATGGCTTTGCACCTGGGCCGGGGAGTCGTCTGCTCCCGCTGGTCTGAGGCGGCGGTGACTTGGAGGGCGCAGAGGAGGAGGAGAAGAAGGTGGAGGGTCGCGTGGAGGGATGGGATGGGGAGGGCACGGCGCCCTTGGAGTGAGGTCATGGTGCTGGACACAGATATACAAAAAACTATTATGTGCAAGTGTCTAATCCCGAGATGTGGTTGGCTCAAAGGGTTGCAGGCGGGTGAGAGCTGCAGGAGCAATCACACATCAAACACGATGCGTACGAGAGGCTATTTATCTTTGATATATTCGCTATCTTCCTCCCCTGCTCGCCATGCAGCCTCGAATACGACAAATCCGAACGAGGAGGCCGATGGGATCATGCTACTCCACACATCACCGTTTTGGGGCTTTATGTCGCGAGCCGCGTGGCACTAGCCGGGTCCACGGGTGGCCTTGCCGATCTGGCTGGCCGCTGTTGGTGTTGGTCACAATGCTCAGCCCCTTGCTTGATCTCGAGATATGCGTTCTGCCTAGACCTTGGGGTGGGCCTTTCCTATTTGGGCCTTATACCACGAGCCAGGCCCTGATTAGGCCGTGCTAGCTCGCCCAGCCCCAAATCCCATCGCATCCATCGTATCTGCACGCGTCGCCCAGTCGATGTGGGGAGAGAATACTTGGACAAGTGCCTACCATGTTTGTGGGCCTTGCATCGGAGGGAGCCGGCCTACCTTTTGCCTTCCCCTTCGTCAGCAGCTGTGATGGCCGGATAATCGCAAGATTTCCACTCGCGCTAGTTTTACGCGACGCGACATCCTTCGAGGGACTCAATTGTCCCGTGATGACATGGAAATATTTTTCCACTTCCATGGTCATAACCTCGGAGAGTTGCGGGGTGGCTGAACCGTCCACGCAGGCATCGCCAGCCCCGGAAGTGGTACCCCAGTCGCTCAACCCGGAGCCATATCAAGCTTCAAAGCTCGACCTAAGGGCGCCGAATTTGATGCAAACTCGTTCCGAGGCAAACGCCAGAACTATGCGCCCCTGGAGCAGAGAACACCGCGGTGAAAGTTGTTCAACTCCTCCACCAAGGCCTGCCATCATGGTTCAGCCATTCAGCATGGAGGTGGGCTGTTCCAGGGTTTTGCGCAAGCCCGTAACGATAACATTGTCATCTAACTCCGCCAGGTTGAATATGTAAGATGTAAAGAGTAGAAATTCCCTGTTGTGGAAACGTACGGTCACTCAGGAGGGGCTCTTGCAATGGGGTCAAAAAAAAAAAAAAAAAAAAGACTGCATGTCTTGCCCCTGATAATTACCACGAAGACATCTATTGAAATCGTCCCTGGCCGTAGAGATGATGGACAGCCTGGTAAAGTATCTCCTCCTGTCGAGAGTGCTTGGTGCCACGCCATCACCCGCTGCGCCAGAGGCTTCGGTCAGGGCCATTGCCCGCCGGACCACGACGGAGCCGGCCATCCCCGAGGTCGCAGATGAGACTTGGGCCAACGAGAACGCAGAGCCGGTGGCATGGAACAGAAAGAAGTTCCGACTCCAGCCCCAGCCGCTCCCGGTAAGAATTCATCCACCACCTACCTCAAACAGGCAACTGTTCTCGTGTCAGCTAACTTTATGTCCTTTGTTGCAATAAAAAAGGCCATGTGGGCGGTCAAGGTCGACAAAAACACCCCCATGGACCAGACCAGCTTCGAGGTCGACCAGGACGACACAGTCGCTGTGTCGGTAACAAACGGCACCCGCTGGAACAACACGAACATCGCCGTGTCCAAGCTCGGGCGCAGCACCAACGTGTATAACGCCGAGGCCTGGGGCTTCAACTCGGCCGTGCACATTGTAGGCCAGCCCCTGAGCCCCGACGTAGCGAAGGATGTGTGGGGAGGAATGCTAAACAAGCGATTTAGGCCAACGGCACGCAAGCCTTTTTGGACGATCTCAACGTCACGTCCCACAACGGCGCCATCGGAATATTTGCGTACGGGAGCGGCACACACGTCCTTGCTCAGTCGGGACAGGTGGCCAGCACCGGCCCCGTCGGCCACGCCATCGTCGCCGCAGCCGGGGCGGGCGTCAAGGTGAGCGGGCTGACGATGGCGACAGGCGGTATGCGCAGCTCCATCGGCGCCACCTGGGGCGTGGGGTCGAGCCTGGACATCCGCGAGTCGACGGCCAGCACCGCGGGCCTCGGGAGCCCCTGCCTCTACTCAGGCAGCGGTAGCGTGCTCGAGGCCCGGAACCTGGTCTGCGACGCGATGCAGGCGCCGTTCCTGGTCATGGATGCGACGCGCGGTGGCAGGAGCAAGGCCAAGGGGCCGACAGTGTTCCTGGACGGCGTTGACGGGTCGGCGGGACGGCTTGCCGCGGTCCTGATTTTCAGCAACATGTCGAGCGCCGTGAACAGTACTATGCCTGTTGCGAATGTCACTACCAAGGCGAAGGCTACGACCACGGCCACGGCTACTATCTGGGCTAACGCAACGACGACGACGAGGCCCAAATCCACGACCATGGGGGCGGCGACGGCCAAATCTACGGCCGCGTCAACAACAAAGACGAATGGCTCGCAGCCTTCGGCCAAGGCCAAGGAAGTAGTCGGCCTAGCGCAGGGTCAACTCCACTCTCCCGCAAGAGTGGTCATCAAGGACTCCGAAATCAGGATGAAGGACACGGCAGTCGCAGGCATCTGGATTGGCAACTCGTGGGCGAGCGTGACCATCTCCCGGTCCAGCCTTGTTCTGGACGACGATGCGGTCGTCGGGTCGTCTCGCGTGTTCGTCAGGGCCGGCGGCTCCGTGCCGACGCGGGACATGGTCGGATTCACCGAGGAGCCACGCAGTCCGCAGCAACGGCAGCGCCAGCCTCACGTGATAAGAGCGGAGGAGTCCATGCTCGAGGGCGACGTGCTGGCGGCGGGCGATGGCAGCTGGGTCCACCTGCGCCTGATGAACGGCTCTACCTGGGTCGGCACGGCGGTACAGAGCGGCGAAGGGAGCATGGTCGACATCTCCCTGACGGCGACGTCGTCGTGGACCATGACGGGCGATGCGCACGTGAGACGGCTCCGACTTGGAGGCGATGTGCCCAACATCGACAGCCGCGGGTTCATGCTGTATTATAATGCCATCATTTCGGGCATGGCTGGCACGTTTGACTTGCCGGGCGGTGGCAGAGCGGTGGCGGTGGACATGTAAGATGGGTTCTTTTTGTTTGTCGTGGAGATTTCTGGTATTTATTATGATGTAAAGCTGGGGTGAGGTGAGTGGGATGGAGACGAATTGATTGCACTGTATCCGTACTGTCGACACTGTGAAAAGGAAGCCCCAACCCAAGGGAATAACAACGCCTAGGCCAACATCTCCGGCATTATTCCTTTTCCCGCAACTTACGCGGCCGACACACTAAGCTAGGCACCGTCCCGCGATGTTTGGAGGTCAATGCCAAGGTCCTGTCCACTGAGCTTGCTGCCCGCGTTTGGACCATTACGTAGCGTAGACGGAAAGATGCGCGCGGGTTTGTATATGATGGCGTCATACATTAATCACCCTCAATCAGCGCGGACCTGATTTGTGACTAGTACCTCCATATTTAAGTGACTGTTCTCCTTCCGTCTTCGTCTTGCTCAATCTCGTCTTGAGCGGCGGTTCAACAACACGCCAAGTATCATCGACAGATTGAGGAGTTACCAAAATCCCAGTCTCACTTCTCTCTGTCAAGACTTTGGTATCTGCTGAGCGCCCAGACAGCTGCTAATCATGGCTTTGGCACGCCACGTAAGCGCAACTCTACTCACAAGTTACCCTCTTCAATTCGCTGACATGCAACTCAGGTCGACCCTGATGACATCATCAGCCGCCTCCACGGCGCCTCATTCTCGGAGCAGGAGGGCAACGACGACCCGCGCAGCCAGGCCGCCGTCAACCACCTGACTCCCTACACGTCGCGCTATTCCAGCCAGGTCAGCCTGCCCAAGTTCAAGATCCCCAAGCATGGCGCCGAGTCCGACACGGTCTACGCCATGATCAAGGACGAGCTTGACCTGGACGGCAAGCCCAACCTGAACCTTGCCAGGTACGAGACTGGATAGATATGTACTCGCTGTATCAATGAGCCAACTCTGACGGGCACAGCTTCGTCGGCACATATGTCGAGGACAATGCCAAGTTGCTCATGATCGAAAACATGACCAAGAACCTCGCCGACTCGGACGAGTACCCTGCCATGATCGCCATCCACCAGCGCTGCGTCAGCATCCTGGCCCATCTCTGGGGAGTGCAGGACGGCGAGAAGGCGGTAAGTAACGTATGAAATGTATATCACATGACCCAGGCTGACACGAGCAAACAGATCGGCAGCGCCACCACCGGCTCGTCCGAGGCCATCCAGCTCGGCGGCCTGGCCATGAAGCGGCGGTGGCAGGAGCGGCGCCGGGCCGAGGGCAAGGATTCCAGCCGTCCCAACATCCTCATGGGCGCCAACGCCCAGGTCGCGCTCGAGAAGTTTGCCCGCTACTTTGACGTCGAGGCCCGCATCCTGCCCGTCTCGGCGAAGAGCCACTACCGCCTGGACCCGGACCTGGTGCGGGAGAACATTGACGAGAACACCATTGGCGTGTTTGTGATCCTGGGCAGCACTTACACGGGCCACTACGAGCCCGTCGAGGAGGTCTCGAAGGTGCTGGACAAATACCAGGCCGAGACGGGCATCGACATCCCGATCCATGTCGACGGTGCCAGTGGGGCTTTTATCGCCCCATTTACGCACGCTGGAGCTGGCGGTCCCAAGTGGTAGGCGGCTTTTGCCCTTTTACCTAGCTGGAAAGCCGCGCTGACTGAGTTGTTGCAGGGACTTTCGTCTTCCCCGGGTCAAATCGATCAACGCTTCCGGTAGGTAGTCTCCCTGCCCACACTCGGCATGCAATAATGATGCTAACCACTGCAGGCCACAAATACGGGCTGGTGACGGCTGGTGTGGGCTGGATCGTGTGGCGCGACGAGTCCTACCTCCCGCAGCACCTCATCTTTGAGCTCCATTACCTGGGAGGCACCGAGCAGTCCTTCACCCTGAACTTCTCGCGCCCGGGAGCTCAAATCATCACTCAGTACTACAACCTGATCCACCTCGGCTTCGACGGCTACCGCAACATCATGGAGAGCTGCCTGGCCAACGCGCGCCTGCTCTCCAAGAGCCTCGAGGCCACGGGCTGGTACACGTGCGTGTCGGACATTCATCGGGCTGTCGAGAAGGACTCCAAGTCCCAGAAGCCATCATCCTCGTCCTCCAAATCATCCCCCTCGGTTGGTGGCGAGCCCTTGCCGTATGATGACGGCAAGACGGCGCACACCATCGAGAGCATGGCGCAGAGCGTCAAGACGGTCATCGCCAAGCCGACACCCGGCAAAGACAAGGACAAGGACAACACCAAGCACGGAGACGAGACGTCGGCCGACTACGTGGCGGGCCTGCCGGTGGTGTCGTTCCGGCTGTCGGACGAGTTCGCGCGCGAGTTCCCGCACGTGCGCCAGGAGACGGTCTCGCTTCTGCTGCGGGCGCGGCAGTGGATAGTGCCCAACTACGCGCTCCCGCCGACCGAGGACGCGACCGAGATCCTGCGCATCGTGGTGCGCGAGAGCATGTCGCTCGACCTGCTGGACCGGCTCGTGTCGGACATTTGCGAGGTCACGCAGCACCTCATCGACGACGACGAGGTCGACCTCGAGATCCTGAAGCGCGGCAGGAACCACCACGACCAGCCGCGCGCCGCCAAGGCGAAGACGCCGGAGGAGCGGGAGAAGGCGAAGCAGGAGAGGAAGGAGAGGAAGAAGGCTGGGGCTGGGAAGAATAGGATGGCGGAGGGGATTCATAGGTCTGTTTGCTAAGTGGGCAGGTGGGCAGAAAGGGTGATGATGATGACGAAGATGACGACACGTTTTGCCCAACTTGAGAACAGATAGCCGGCTAGCATTGCGCTGCGAGATTGACAACCAAACGTATAAAAGTTCATCTGCTCCTAACTTCTCTACTACTGCCTGTTCTGCGCCCCGTTCCTCGCCTGCGCTCCCGCCCTCGCAGCACCTCCACCGCCGGTCCTCTTGGCACCTGCACCGGCGGTGTTGCCACGACCAGCACCTGCACCGGCGGCAGCGAACGGGTTCTCGTTGCCAACGACGCCCTGCAGCACCGACTTTGCGCCAATCCCCTGCACGACGCCGTCGCCGCCCTGCATGATGTTCTCAAAGTTGTTGGCCACGAGCTGGATGCCGCTGACGAAGCCCTTGCCGTCGAAGGCGCAGTGCCCGCCGTTGGGGGTCGCGTCGACCGTCTGCAGCGCGTTGATCTGGGCCGTGTCCAGGCCGGCGTTGGCGGCCACCTGCTCGTACGCGGCGATGCTCTGCGGGATCGAGCGCTTGAGGCTCGTCAGCTCGTCCTGGCTGCTCTGGAAGTGCATCTTTGTCGACGTCACGACCGCGTCCGCGTCCACGAAGTCGACCTGGGGCGGCAGCGCGCCGCAGTCGAGCAGGACGCCGGTCCCCTTGAAGTTGGTCATGTGCGCGGGCACAAAGAACCCGGACATGACGAGCGCGCCGCCCGACACGCCGGTAAAAAAGACGTTGGACCGGTTGAAGGCGGCCACCTGCGGGAGCACCTGCTGCACCAGGTCGTTGACGGCCTGCGCGTCGGCCACGCCGTCGGGCCGCTGGTCGCCCAGCGGAGGGCCCTGCCGGATGCCCCAGAGCAGGTTCTCCGAGGGTGCGAGCACGGCCACGCCCATCAGGTTGCCCTGCACCGCCTGGTTCGGGAAGTCGAAGAAGGACTGGCCGCCGTCGCCGTGCAGGAGCACGTTGAGCCCCATGGTGCCCTGCGCGTTGGTTTCTTGCGTGCCGCCGGGAACGCCCGAAGCGGTGGTGAACTGGTCGGCCGGGCCACTGATCTTGAAGCGGATGTCGGCGCCGCTGGGGGGGGATATGATGTTAGCTTGGCATGCACCTAGCCGGGTGGCGGTTGAAGGGGAAAACATACTTGATCTTGGCTGTCATGTCCAGGATCGTGGACCCGTCGGTCGCGGTCGAGACGCCCTGCTTGACGGCCGCCGCCTGCTGCTGCGGCGTCTGCCGGGTCGCGCCGCCTTGTCTCTGCCTCCTCTGCGCCTCGGCGCCGCCGCTGAGGACGCCGAGGGCCAGGAGCAGGAGGAAGGAGGAGAAGGAGCGGACGGACATTTTGCGCTGTTACAGGAAAAAAAGAAGGTGAAAAAGGAAAGCAACCAGGCTATGCGAAGTGAAGTGAAGCTATTTTCAAAATAAAAATACAGCCCGGCGAGAATCCAGTCCCGCGTGGTAGCCAAAAGAGAAGAGAAAAGAGAGAAAGAAAGAACGAAAGGTTTTTTTTTGTTTGGGTTGGTTAAGCTTGAATATAGATAAACACAACCATTCATCGACGATCAGCCACCCTAAAACAAAAAATAGGCGACGAGACATGGGGGGTGCAGGGGCCCCAAACAGACCCTGGACCGCGACTCCAAAACATCTTGGCGAAAAAGATGCCCGGCCGCTGTCAGCGTCAGCGATCGGATCTGGGACCGTCGCGGGAGAGAGGGGTGACGTTTGGGATATCGGACAGCGGGGGTTTGGGGGTTCTGCAGGGCTCGCGTGTTTCATCGACGCCTTTCTTCTACCTAGCCCGCCCCCTTGGTCGCTTTGCTTGAGGGCTCCACTCCACAGAACGACGGGCCGGGGTCTGTCAGCTCGACCTAGCCGTCCCGTCCCATCTCATCCCAGGTTTTAAAGGCGCAAAATACCTAAACAGGATCAAGCATCTCCAGGCCGGTCGGTCGTGAATCCGGCGGAAATGCAACTGGATTTACCTACCCATCTGACAGCATCCAAAACGTGACTGTTTCTCTTGGCGGTTTATATGCATCTATATCCAGAACCTGGCGTGCTCACGAGGGGGGAAACATCAAATACGCAAAACCAAAAGAGAAAAAGAAAAAAAAAAAAAAGCTGAGAAAAAAAAAAAAAAAAAAAACTACAGCTTGGAACCCTGCGCCCGCCTCTTCTCCCGCTCCCTGTCCCGCAGCAGCCTACGCAGAATCTTCCCACTAGGGCTCTTGGGGATCTCGTCGACAAACTCGACGCCGCCCTTGAGCCACTTGTACGACGCCTTGTGGTCCTCGACGTGCTTCTCGATCGCCCTGATCACTTTCGCCTCGTCCGCCTCGGCCTTCGCGGCGGCCGACCGCACGACAAACGCCTTGGGCACCTCGCCGGCGCGGTCGTCGGGCACCTGGATGACGCTGCAGTCCTCGACGAAGGCGTGCGTCAACAGGTGCGCCTCGAGCTCGGCCGGCGCCACCTGGTGGCCTTTGACCTTGATGAGCTCCTTGATGCGGTCCAGCACGACGAGGTGCTCGTGGCCCTGGGGGGAGAGCGTCACCAGCACCTCGTCGCCCGTGCGGATCCAGCGGCTGCCGTCGGCGACGTCGTACACAAACGTCTCGGCCGTCGCCTTTTCGTTGTTGAGGTAGCCCAGCGTCACCGAGGGGGACTGCACGTACAGCTCCCCCGGGGTGTCGAGCGCCGTCACCTCCTTGCCGTCCTGGTCCAGGAGCTTGGCTTTTGTCATGGGCAACAGCGAGCCCGACGACCGGGTCACGATGTCGTGCTCGCTGGTGCTGCAGACCACCGTCGCCGTCTCGGTCATGCCTGTATTTGCGGAAAATTTTCGCGACGTCAGCAAATCTCAAAGTTTGTATTTATGTGCCTGTAAACAAGGTAGGCACCCACCGTATCCCTGCGTGACTAGCCAGTTGGGGTAGATCCTCTTCAGATCTGCGACCGTCTCCTCGCCCAGGGGCGCGGCGCCCGAGAAGACGCCACGCACAGAGCTCAGGTCGTACTTTTTGCACTTGTCGGCGTTTCTGGTGAGCTGAATAATGATTGGCGGGACCTGGCGAGAAAAGGAATAGCCAGTCAGTACCGTACCAGGCAAGTGAAAGTAACCCAAGGGAGAGTCAGATGCCAAAACCTACGACATAGAGCTGCGAGATCCTGAATCGCTGGATCGCCTCGAGGAACGAGCCGAGCTCAAACTTGGGCAGCGTGATGATCCCGTCCCCGCGGTACGTTCCCGCGTGCGCAATGACGACTAAGCCGTAGATGTGGCTGAACGGCAAAAGGCCCAGCGTCGCCTGCGGCCCCAGCCCGATCATGTTGGCCCCGTAGCTGCAGTAGACGGTGAACTGCATCACGTTCGCGATGACGTTGCGGTGCGAGATCATGACCGCCTTGGGCAGGCCCGACGTGCCGCTCGAGAAGCACAGGAACGCGGGCTGGCGCGCCCCCTGGCCCTTGGGCCAGACCACGCGCTCCAGCTCGGGCAGCCGGCTTCCCTCGTCGACCAGGTCGTCGACCGTGGCAAGGGGGGGCTGGCTGCTCGCAGGCTGCGGCGGGCCCGGCATCCACATGACAAAGACGCGGTCACGCGCGATGCCTGCTGCCTCCGCGGCGGCGAGGGCAGTCTGGAGCAGGGGCACGCACGTGACGAGCGCCTTGGCGCCCGACGCCGTCAGCTGGTGGGCCAGCTCCGGGACCGAGTAGGCGGCGTTGGCCGGGGTGGCGATGCCGTCGAGGCGGTGGACGGCGTGCAGGACGGACAGGTAGTCGATCGTGTTGGCCGAGAAGACGCCGACGACCTTGTCCCACGCGGTGCCCTCGCGCGGGCTCCAGCCCATGCGCCTGCCCAGGGCGCGGGCGATGTGGTCGGTCCGCCGCGTCGCCTCGGCGCTGGTGTACGTCTTGCCCGTCAGGCCGCAGGTGAAGGGGTTCATGCCCTTGGAGGCGGGGACGCGGCCATACTGCTCGTTGGCCATGAACTCCTCGATGCTGATGCTGTCCGGGGGGTCTTTTTGGTCAGGGGAGGCCAGTCAGTTAGTAGTCAGCGTCGACCACGTTGGGCATCTACGCTGACACTTACCAAAGGGCAGCTGTGGCACCCAGGCTGGCGGGTAGAACACCATCGCGGCGGTTGGCAGAGACTCTCTCTCTCTCTCCCAAGACAGGGTTTTCTCCGGATATAGCGTCACAGAATGGAGTTATCGAGTCGTGAGAAGTTCCAAAGATCTCGCAACGGGCACGGTGCTTATTTGGACGTTCCGTGTTGTGTTGACTTCATGTGGTGTGCTGGTGAGTACCAACCAAGTCGAGCCTAGCGTGCCGCGACGCAATCTTTTGGTCTGTTCCGTTTCGGAGTGCAGGCTTAGCGTGCGGAGGCTGGTTTCTTGGCGGTGGGTACTTATCAACCAGTCTTTACGCCTCCCCTGTTGTCGTGGTGGTTGGTGGTTGGGCAGATGGAGCGAATCACAGACCGAACCGCTTTCACAATTGTGAAAACAGAAAAACTGAGATGGCTGGACGGCCGTCACTCGGGGAAGGCAAGTGGTATTGAACGGCCAAGCCTCCATTGATTCTGGGCCCGCCCACCACCACGGTTATGCATGTCATTGGTGGATCTCGGCTTGGCTCTCGGCTCGCCTCCACGAACGGTAACCTCAGGGGATGCGACTTGGTCATTGCGATGCTGAGATTGGTTGAGATTGGTTGTTTGCGTCGTATTCTTGCTACCGTACGCATCCATCTGCGATCCTTCGAATCTCATTTAGTCGTCGGATTAGGGTACGTGCATTACTCGACGGCCACCGCTTTTGTATGACCGTGATCTGACGAATCGTCTTGCCGAGGTCACGATCCACTGCACGTTGGCTTGGTCGAGGGCTGGGGTTGTCCGCCCCACAGACCCCTAAGAATGGAAGAGAATCCCGCCAGCGTTCCATCCAATCTTGGTCGGATTTTGCTTTGTTGCCCTCTCGTCTACGTGTGTGCTCAATGTGCTTCAGATGAACTTTACAAACACTAGCGAAAATGAGCCCAGAAGGACGGGATGAAGCCACTCCTTTTCCATTGTGCGGTTCAGAATTCGAGCCGCCTCTGATCTTTTCTGGTCTAGCGAGCACAGTATTGCGACAATCAACTTCGCGAGATTCGAGCATTGCGGCTTGTGCTGAAGACATTCCCTGACCTGACCGACCTTTGATGTTGACCATTCATACTAATCACGGCATCAAGCATCCTGATCATCTCCCCTCACCCCTATCCTTTCCCTCATCGTCACATCTCTCGTCGTCGCTCTCCCAAAAAAAAGACCAAGACACCGCGAAGAAACAAAGGCAACAAATGCCGTCCACGCAGAGTCCACCAAGACGCAGAGGACATCCAGCCTAGATGACAGCCAAACGCCCTGCTGCTGCCTGCAAGTACCACCACAGGAGAGAATGGAGCTTCTGCGGCCACCACCGCGATCCACGACTAGGGCGCAGTGCAGCAGACTCCATACCCAGCAACGACTTCCGCCCCCTAACTCGCCAAATCCCAAATCCAGGCGCCGCAGCCGGCGTCTTCGGGACCGAGCGGATCCTCCGCATCGACATCGTGTGCAAAGGGTGTAGAGGGCTGTCTGAAGCGCGTCTACTGTGACAGGTGGCAGTGCGGCGACTGCGGCTTCGTCCGCCGCCTTACCCGCTTGCGCTGGCGAAGGCGGAGGAGAACACCAGGATCCCCACTGCCACTGTCGGGCGACGCGGTGTTGTGCCGAAGCCTACTGCGGACTGCTGCGTGCCATCGAGCGCGGGAAACCACGACCTGTCGGTGTGCCTGCCCAAAGCGCCATCGTCAGGAGGAGTAGGATGGCGGATAGTAAGTACGCAGGTGACGTGGCGGTACTTCGTCCCGCGGTCCGAGATACCTGATGAGAGAGAAGTATTGGCCGGGTGAGCTGTTCCGGGAGCTGGACGGCGCCCCTGAGCAGCTCCGACTCCAGGTGCTGGGCTGGATCGTAGACATGGCTTGTGGAAAGGTGGATGGTGAATGTGCTGCGACTACGGTTTTAATGCTGCTTCATTCTGGGCTGATCTGTTGACTTGTATAGGCTGTCAGCACAATTTGCCTTCACAAGATATAAAGGGTGCATCTTGCCCAAACAAGGCTGTTTCAATATTGATAAGCCCTGCTTCGAGACGCTGGAGATGTCGCTTTGAACCGTCTATCTAGACCATATCTTACACGCTTGTGATTTCTATTCTACAAATATACCGTCAGTCGCCAGTCAGTGGCATTCTACGCCCAGTAAGCCACCATCTTCAGCTCCCCGGCGCCTTGCCCGAAACGAGCAGAACAACGCTCCCAAACTGCCTCCGCAGGTCCTCCTTCTCGACATCGTGCGTGTCCTCGACCTCGCCCCACCTGCCCGTCTGCCAGCGCACCTCGACACTGACGGCCGCGGTAGCCTCCTCGACTCCAAACTCGTCTTCCGCCTCCTTCTCACCCTCACCCTCCTTCTGTCCGGTCTTGGTCTCGAGCCCCGTCTCGCTCCACCGCGCGACAAGCCGCGCTGCGACCAGGACCGACTTGCCAGCCAGCGCGGCGCGCTCGACGCCCGCCAGATCAAAAGCATCAAGCTCCTCCAGCCAAGCGCGAACGGCGTCGTGGACCGCAGCGTCCTGCGGCGTGGGCAGCACACCGCCGCCGTCGAGCGCGGGTCGCAGCCGGACGGCGCCGCCGGGCCAGACGCGAGCCTCTAGGTGCTCCGTGACGGGGCGCGCGGCGCGCTCCTGCAGTTGCCGCAGCGTCGTCTCGCCCGCGGCCGCGCCGTCTTCGTCGGGCGGCGCCCAGCAGAGCAGGCCGTCCGCATCGAGGTAGCGCATGGCCGTCGCAACCGCCGAGGCGCGGACCGGCGCTACGCTGCTGCTGCTGTTATCTCCGGCCGCGGCCTTGTGCGCGGCGTCGTCGGCGCCAATATCGAGCGCGCGGCAGATCAGGCTCGTCAGCGGCACCATGTGCTGCTTAGACGCCTGCTGCACCGACTCGATCTGGTCCCACTCGTTGGCGAGCGCGTACGCAAGCTGCGGCTTGGTGGCCGGCACCCGCACGATCTCCTTAGTGGTAGGGTGCCGCAGGGGCCTGGTGTCGAGGTGGACTTCCCACAAGCCTGTATTCCCCCGGGGTGAACGATATTTGTCAGTACGCCGAAGAGACGGGACATTGGTAGAAAAAATTGTGACCGAAAGATTGGTGGGCTTTACCATCAACCTCCCGCACATGAACCTCCTTCCAGAACCGCTTCCGCAGGCGCTTAGCCCTCTGCAGCTCCGCCAGCGACTTGAGCCCCGCGGCCTTGACGTCCCTCGCCGCCTGGATGATGATTTCCTGGCGCCTCCTCTTATGGATCACGCGCGCGTCTTCTGCGCTGCTCCTAGTGCTCTCGGCATCATTGGCGGCCCGGGGGTTCGGTTTCGGGTTATTGGGCTCGGACTCGGTAGTATCGGCGTTGACGTTGTCTTCGCGAAAGGCCGGGTCCGTTGCGACGGGCGCTGCTGGCGGCGCGCCATTGCCCTTCACCGGCGATACGACTGCGGACTTGCTGGCGGTGCAGTGTACGAGACGCGCGGCGGCAGTTGGTTTTGGCGCTGCTGCTGTTGCTATGGCTGCCGATGCTATGCGCCGGGCGCCAGCGAAGGCCAGCCGTGCGGGGGGCTGCATCTCTGCGTGGGGTTTGCTGATTTTTCGACCGGCGGGTAGAGATGCGAGGAGAAAGAATTGCAAGTTAAAACGAAGTCAATTGGATACTTCACATAATATCATGTGAGTTTTAAGCACCAGAATCTGGCTGATAGCTCTGCTGGGAGATGTGAAGGCGATGTGAAAAACGGTCGAGCATCCTTCTCTCAATCTCTGAGATGGAAATTTTGAGCTCTGCCCGCAATCGCAAGGTCGCAGTTGCCCGCTTGCAGGGGTGCAGCTGCAGGTCTTCGGTGGTTCCACGGAAGTTGCCGCTGGAGAAGGCAGGGGCTTCCTTGCACCGAGATCGCGGCCCGGATGACATCACCAAGTCGCCAGCTTCTTTAGGCGGGTGACTGTGTGCCGAACCCAAGTACTAGTGATATTTGTAGGCGTGATGAATTTACATAGCCCGTATCAGCCTGGGCATTGGGCAGTTTTAACTAAAAGACCTGGGGATATATACCGATAGCGACGCCGGGTCAAATGGTAAAATAACTTTTCAAGTCCGAAGAAAAAAATGGCTAGAAATAGTATAAGATCAAAAAGAGATAGAAGAAAAACCGACAAAGGAAAGGATGGGGATTAAACGGTTGGGCGAGCGTTGCCGTTGCCTCAGTCTATATCAACGAGTGCTCCCCCTTGACAAACGAGAAGAAAAGGGTGAGATAAAATGTGAAGTGTAAATGCCAGTCTTCCCTCTCGCCCCCCCAGACAACAGCAGCATCCATTAAAATCCGGAGCAGCTCACAAAACAACAGTAGAAAAGTGCCATCCACCTGCTCCTCGCTGCTCAGTTGCCTGCCGAAAGGGTATTCCCGCTGCCTGCTTTCGTTTGGTTTATAAGATAGAAAAGGCAGACAAGTGACCCAAGAAGAAAGAGTTGACTTTAAAATAAAGAAAGAGTATCATGCAGAATTGGCATAGAAATACAGCAAGCGCCCTGACGAGAACTCAACAACTATAAAAAGATAGCCCGTGTCAAAAGAGAGTCACAAAAGAAAGCTGGTGGATTTGATCCTTTTTGTCCCATATTCCTCCCCACGTTTGCAACCATGCATCTCCGTTTCACTCAGTAAGGCGGCCGCGCAACGTTCCCAAGGCTGTGCTCCCCAGCCTTGCTGTCAATGCCCGACAGGAGCGCGTTGAGGTCCAGGGCCGGCATGGGCACCGCGTCCTCGCCGAACCCGCCGACGCCCAAGCCGCCAGCGCTCGTGAACGGCCGGTGCTCGCCGCCGCCCCTGCTCTTGACGCTGCGAGTCTTGGCAGGACGGATCGCGCTGTGGTCCTGCGTAACCGGCGGGAGCACCGGCGCCTCCTGTTGCGGCTGCGGCTGTGGCGACGTCGACGGCCGCGCGCCCGCGCTGCGCCCGCCCGTCGGCGGCGGCGACACGCCTTGGGGCAGCGGCGGCACCGGCGGCACCGGCTGCCCGTCCTCGTACCCCTTGGCGCCGTCGACGTACTGGTGTTTCTCGCCGCCGTTCGATCTTGGGCTGCCGTTGGGGCTCGAGTTTTTCTGGTCCCGCGACTGCGACCGGTCCCGCGTCCTCGGCGGCGCGCCGCTCGACGTCTGCGGCGGGTTGAACGACAACTCGGACGGTGCGTAGTCGCAGCTGACCATGCTGTCGGTGCTGTCGTCGTCACCATCGCCAGCTCCGACCGCCCCGTGGCTGGTGTGACTGCGCAGATTTGACGCCTGCGCGTGGCCCGACAGCACCATCTTGAGTTGGTCCACTGACGTGACGCCCCCGTGCGGGACCGTGCTACTGTCCGGCGACGGGGTCAGGTTGCTCCGAAGGCTCGACTTGCGCAACCCGCCTACAGGCGCCATCAGGCCGCCGTTCTGGGGCGCCGGCTGTGACTGCGGCCTGAGGTTGTTCTGGCTGCCCACGGGGGACCCGTTGACGGCCGCCGCAGCCAACCTGTTGTTCCTCCCGGCCGTGCCCATGGTGCCGGTGCGGGAGCCGTTGAGGGAAGCCGACTTGCTGCCCGCCTGCACCAGCGCTATCACCATATCCCGCGACCACTCGGCGCACATGTCCTCCCTGAAACGCGCCGGCACCTCCCTATCCGCCTCGGTCACGGGTGACATGGCCTGACCCAGTATCGGATGCGTGAAGTTGCGCCCGGGCGAAGCCGCAGGGCTGCCCGGCGGGCTCGCCATGGTCTCCTGGTAACCCGAGCAGATGCACTCGATCAGCGCGAACCGATCGTCAAACGGAAGCAGCGCCTCGGATTCTATCCTATGGAGGGGCATCTTGGGCTGGGGCCGTGCCAGACCTGGGGTGCCCACGAGTTCCAGCAGCGGGGCCGGGACGTGGATGCCTTCGACCCAAAAGTTCTTGCTGCGCCGGCGCGAGATCTCGTTGTGGATCGCCCGGCCGACGACCGAGTTCTCAAAGTCGAACTGGTCCGTCATGAGCCAGAGGTAGCCGTGCACCAGACTGCCCAGGCGGACCTTGCAGATGGGCGCCTCCACGTCCTGAATGTCCTCCTGCAGCCGGAAGATCATGGGCAGGCCGTAGCGGACCGCGTTGATCCCCAGCTGCGACACCAGCTTGGCCAGCAGCGTGTGCAGCAGCACCAGATCGGTCTCGTAGTCGAGATACTGAAGCGCGTTGTCGTAGATGGCCACGTGAAGCAGGTTGAGGAAATGTGACCGCGGAGGCTTGGCTTCCTTGCGCGTCGAGGCGCTAGACGCGGCCCTCCTCGCCGGCGCCACGTTGAGCATGTCCTTGGCTTCTTTGGAAGAGCGGACCAGGTGCCGCGGGTTGGGGGCGCTCTCGTCCTTGGCACGCAGGTCCATCTTGGTCGTTTCCCTATCGAGCCAGAGGATGACGGCGTCGGCGTACGCTTTGCGCACGTGGCCGTCCGGGTCGCGCAGGAGCCACTGCGTCCCCTCCCACACCTGGATCGGCACTTTGCTTCTCGCCAAGCCGAGGTTGCCCGCCATCTTGGTGCGCGGGTTGGCCACGAGCAGGATCGACTTGATCGCCTTGAGCGCCGCCGTCTTGGCCACGGTCAGGGAGAAGAGCGACTCGACGTTGTTGTCGTCCGCCAGGTTCGTCAGAGAGCCCGTTTGACCCTCCGCTTTCTCTCCCTGGGGGGACGAGCTCGCAGGGCTGCCGGACCTCGCGGGACGCAGCCGCAGGAGAATGGCCGAGATCATATCGGAAATCTGGTCTGCGTAGTAGACGTGCGTCGCCAAATCGCCGATTGTCTGCTGGATGCGCCCGAGGAGCTCCTTGCGACGGGAGGCGCACAGCTCCGCGGCCGTCGAGGCGGCAATAACGCTGGCCGACCTCGGATCCGGCTTGCCCGGCACCAGGTTGTTCTCGGCCTCCCGCCCGCCGCTGGGATCTCCAGGGAGCTGCACCAGCCGCTTCATGTGCTGCATCAAGCTCAGCAGCACGTCCATGACGCTCAGGCCGATGAGGTTGACGTCGGAGCGCAGGAGGGCGCCCATCATGGCAACCAAGACTATGTGCTGCGGCAGCGTGTCGTCGGAAAGCGGCATGCGCACCAGCGTGTCCATGGTCGTGACCAGGATCACGTATCTCTCCTGCACAGGGGCCCAGCGCGATATGAGGCCAAACACCTTGATGGCCCATCCGCTGTCGCGGCCAGTGCCGGCATTGGTCCTGACCACCCTCTCCTCCTGGACCACGCGCTCTTCGATGAAGGTCAGCAGCGCCTGCGTGGCGGCGTGGATCTGCGAGCGGTTCGGCGCCACAAAAATCTGCTTCAGGCAGACCATGGCCATGACGCCAATGTCCTCCTCGGCGAGCTTGTCCACGTCCATGGCCGTGCCGGACAGGGCGATCGGGTTCGGGTCGGCATTCACGGTGGTGTCGGCGGTGCGGACGGTGGCAATGCTCGTGCGACGCCTGAGCAGCTTCTCCGCATCGACCTTCTCCTCGACCTGGGCGCGCTGCAGCAGGACCTCGAGGAAGTCCTCGTTGTCGGTCCACAGGTTCTCCAGGATCATGGGCACGATCACCTCGTACTGGCGGCCCGAGACGGACGCCAGCGCGTCCGACGACGCCACGCTCCTGATGGCCTCCAGGCCAGTGTTCCGCCACCGCATGGCCACCGGCTTGCTCGGCTGCGTCTTCCCCGGGCTGCTCCGTGTCGAGGCGAGGGAGGCATACTGGCGGACGATGGATTCGTACTGCTTCATGTACGCCTGATCGGCAGACAGTGACGAAGCATCGTGGTTGGCGCAAAAGGCCTCAAAGGTGGGCGTTGACGACTCGACCATGGTGATGTCGTTGGACTTGAGCACGAGGTCGAGGATCTTGAGGACCGAGGTGGCAAAGAGAGGCAGGTCCTTGGGGTTCTTCTCGATCAACGCCTCCAGGATCTGGAGCGTCACCTGCACGTTCCTGTGTCGCCATGGCTCGATATGTTAGCCAATGTGTCATCGAGGTAGGTAGTTCAGCGTATGCTGCGTTGCACTGCTACGCGCAAAGCCAGCCAAATAAAGGTCGGTAGGCATCTGTGCTGCAAGCTCCGGAAGCACCGGACGTGCTCATCTTGCTTGGGCCGCCGAGGCCAGGTTTAAAGGGAAGCAGCAGTGAGCACAAGGAAATGGGAATTGAGACGAACCCGATTCTTAAACGCCAGACATCACTGGCAGTCTTCTTCTCGAGAAACGAGCCGACCTTTTGGAACTTGGACTTGCGCGACGCGACATAATAGAGCAGGTAGCTGAGCTCGCTCGAGTTGGGCTTGACATCGACGGCGCCCTTGGTCGTCCGCGGGTAGCACTTGAGAACAAGGACCTGGTGCTTTGGCCGGCACTTTTGTTGGAGAGCGTTCATCACGCCGGCGTGTGCCCCTGGGGGACTTGTTGTCGTTTCCTCTCTCTCTCTTCCGTCCTTTACAGCCGTGATAGTAAATCTCTTGGGGGCTGGTGGGCTGCGCTCGAATCGTATCTCGGGTTGGTTGGGTCTCGGTTAGGTGGTCGTGGAAGTTTGGTGGGAGATTTGTGCCGTCGGACTGAGGGCTCGGAGGGAAGCTTGTGAAGGTTCCTGTCGTCGATGTTTCCGTTGCCGAGTCCTAGTCGGGGTTATGTCCTCGCTGTCTGTCGCTGGCGACTGTGAAGAGCGCGTTTTGGTCTTGGACAAGAAAAAAAAAAAATTGGGATGATCAGAAGCCACCAGAAGCCACCAAGCACGGCGACCAGGGCCCGAGATGTGGACAATAATCCTTCCTGAAGAGCCACGAACCACAAGTGATGTGCGGTCCGCGCGGCGCGTGTTTAGTGCGTGATTGCGCTGGCAGTGGCTTGCTTGCTTGTCAGGGCTGTGTGCTGCTGCTTATTTCCCACGCTTATGCCTGGAGCGAGGTTGGGCAGCCCAGGTCCCTTTTTTTTTTTGTCGCTCACAGGTACCTGTACCTGTCCCTAGCAACGCTCTGCGGCTGCTGCTGTTGGTTGCCCGTGTGCCGGCTCAGGAAGAGAGGAAAATGACGTGCCCCGGAAGAACGGGTGAGTGGCGATATGGTGGACTAGAAACACTGTTTTCCCGCATTGGATCAACTTTTGTGTGAGGGAGCACTGCTTCTGGACAGGGAGTCTGGAGCAACTCGCATCATGTCATTCATTCATGAGGTACGTGCCCGTGCAGGCAGCTCAGGCTCAATCGGTGGAGTTCGCCCGTCGATCATTCGAGACGGCTGGGTGGGCGCTGGCTTCCCCTTTCGCCTTGCTGACTGGGGTCCAGAATTAAACAGCGACAATCATGCCGAGCGTAGTAAATGGATGCCCGAACTGATGGAGGACCGAAGCTCAACGTCTGCGTTCGAGTCAACCAATTGCGGCTGGTCTGACTGGCTTGATTTTATCGTCTTCGTCCAGCTTCTTATTTTTCCGCGCTGGTGACGGAGAAGTCGAGCATAGCAATCGGAACCTAAGCTCAGGCAGGTGCCTCCTGTACCCGCTCAGCCCAGACAGACGGGACTCGAACCCAAGCGGGTACGTACCCAGCGGGGTTTTATTGCTTTGGATGACGCTGATGTGTCCCGATCTATCCGGATCCAGTCAAACGTGTGTGCCGACTCAAATAAGCTGCCTTCCGACATCACCTATAATTTAACGGCACGAATGGTAGGGCATGGTGTGCAGGCGAATGGGGGAGAGTACGTCAGAAGGCGCCGTCGACTGCCCGTCTGCCCAACCCGACCTCGCTGGATCGCATCCCTCCTTCTGCTGCCGCATTCGTCCAATTGGATAAAATAAGGGGTACATGAACCTCCCTCCAAGTACTGTACATAGACAGACGACCCCGGGTCCCGCACCCCCGACCTGCCGACCTTGAGGGGCTGGAATCTCTTTTCGGGTAGCTACATGTTGTCCCAACAGATCCAAGACATGCAGGTTGAGTGGGTGCAGAGGTCCGACGAGGGCTGCGCGTTAGCCCGGCTTATTTTCCAGCAAACGGCGACTCAACCCGCAGCCGGGCTTCCGAAATTAGCATAAACCTGCACACACAGACGAAAGCCAAAAAAAAAAAAAACGACACAAGAAACGGACGAAAAAAAAAGGGAGCCCGTCTGGTTTCGAACCTTCTTTTTTTTTTTCCTTCCTCTCCTCTAAGTCGGGTCTCACTTGGGCCACGTGCCGCCGCGGCAGCGAACTACAACACAGTCATCCGTACCCAAGTCACTCGTGATATCAGACGCCGAAAAGGATGGGCAATTGACAGTAACAGTAAGTGATCCTTCCTCGCCATCTGTCGGGGTCGTTCATGCACGCCGAATTTGATGACCTGCGGAGGGCTGGGTGACTTGCGGGTGATCGGGCATGTTCCACCTTGGGTGCCTCCAGCCTGGAACGATAAGACAAGAAAAGCACCCAGGCAGCTGATGTGTTGGCCTCCAGCTCTTAGCTGCAGGGCAGACTTGACCGCGTCAGGGTCCAAAATCCCCGCAGAACAATCAACACTGCCTTACGTAGGCGTCCTCAATCCCATTCTTTTCGGACTCGAAAAGCACACGTCGGCATCTGGGTTTGCCTCCTGGGTGGATTCCGTGAATCGAAAACCGACACTTTTGCTGTCTCACCGCAGGCATCCGGAAACGGGCGCTACCCAGTAAGACGGACTCCTTCGCCTCGTAAAAGCGGCTTTAGAAACTGAAAAGCGAGAAAGCAAAGCAAGTTTGGGGTGGATGTTTTTTTCTTCACTTTTTTCTNGTGTTTTTTTTTTTTTTTTTTTTTTTTTTTTTTTTTTTTTTTTTTTTTTTTTTTTTTTTCGCATGCTGCTGGGAGATGCGGCAAGTCGTAGCGGTGAATCGCACAGAGCTCTTTGTAACCGGGTTAGGGTTACCAACAAGCTACATCCATGGAGGCTTCAAACGGACCTTATCAACAGCCATCACTCCACGCATCCGAATAGCCGACCACGTAGAGATCGACGAGCCCTACGTATGAGGGGGAAAGTGTTTCCGCTGGCCATCAACGGTATCCCTGTAACAAGCCTCTGCTTGACCACTTACAGCTCGACCCCGACATCGGCCGGTCGGCTTAAGCACCACCACCACCACCACCACCACCATCAAAAGCGTTCACGACCAGCACCCCGCCCCAGACCTCGACGACCCCCCACCTCTGCTCCCGCCAGGTCCTGGGCCTACCCGCGCCGCGCCAGACGCCCACCTCGTCGAGCAGCACCTCGACGGCCCAGCAGTACCTCGCCGGGCGGCCGCCATCCCCGCCAGCCGGCAGCAGCGCCGCCTCGGCGTCCTCGCGCCCGCGGGGCACCAGCGTCGCCAGGAGGTGCAGGTCCAGCAGCTGCGTGAAGACGAGGCCGTAGACGGGCTTGTTGCGGCGCGTCATTGCTGCTGCTGCTGATGCCGCGACACCAGCTTCTCCATCATTATTGCCGCCATGGCCGTAGTAATAATCCGGGGCGTACGGCAGATTGAAGATAGATCGTAGCGTCGGGTCCAGTGGCCGCTGACTACTACCACCACCACCACCACCACCACCACCACCGCCGCCCCTATTCCCACCAGCATCTCCCTCGAACCGCGGCGGCGGGCTGTCCTCTCCCTGCTGCTGGTGGTGGTGGTGCTGATTCTGCTCCCCTAGCGTCTTGATAGGCGCGTTCGTGCCGTTGAGTAGCATAACGAGCGGGCAGCCGTACTCGGGTAACCGCGAGACGCGCCGCAGGTGCGAGGCTAGGAGCTCGAGCATCGAGTGCGCCGACTGCTTGTCGCGCCGCCGGAACAGCGCCGTTATGAGCGTCGACATGTGCGTCACTAGGATCACGTCAGGGGTCGTCGAGATCGGCGCCGGTGCCGCCGTCTTGTCGTCTTGGCCCACAGTTGCTGGTATTGCTGGCTGTGGTGGTGGTGGCGGTGGAGGAGGGGAAGCTGCCTCTACGTCTGACGGTCCGCTTGAGGCAGGCGGCGGTGATAGTGACGACGATTTTGACGATGGCGGTTCTTGTGTTTCGGTAGGCGGTCGGTGTGCATTACCGTGCTCCACGATATGATCGGCCCCAGGAGGTGGTGGTGAATCTGGAGGTGATGAGAGTTCGGAGAAGCCCGAAGACAATGGGCTCATTTCGTCCTCGCTGTCCATGATTTCCGTTCTTCCCGCCGCGGCTTCGGCTGGAGGCAGTTCGGAGGGCGGAGGCGGTCGCTCAACGGCCTCGCCTGCCCCTGATTCCGCTGCCGGACGGCGTGACGGATCCTCCGCAGCACCCCCACCCGGGTGTGATCGTGAGATCTTCTGCGTCTTATATGTGGCAGAAGCCGAGACACCACCACCGGCATCCAGATTTACTGTTTCTGCTGCTGCTTGAGGCGATGGCGACACGCTCGCATCACCCGGAGCGGTCAGGGGGACTAGATCCTCCTGCAATACCTCCCACAGCCCCTCGAGGTCAAAGACGCGCGAGATGGAGATCTGCTCCAGACACGCCCGAGCAACCGTCCTCGCCCGTGCCGGATCCTCCTCCCCGCCGCCCGCGAGCAGAATGCCAGCCTGGGCCTCGAGCACGCTAGAGAGCGTGGGCAGTAGCGCGGCCATGTCGAGCGTGGTGATGATCATGGCTCGGGGCCTGGGAGCAACCGGAGGCGCAGGCGCCGGTGTAACCAGCTGAGCAGCGACCAGCAGCCGCGCGATGGTCTGCAAGCCAATCTACAAACATGACCAATGCCGCAAAAGGATGGACCCGGAGCAAAGGAAGCCCCCATCATGACAACAAAAGTCAACATCTGCCATCCCATGACGCCGAACCAAAAACGGGGGGGGGGGGGGGGGGGGGGGGGGGCGGAAATAGGACGCCCCATCAATGGGGCGAGCTCATTGGTCCCTCACCAGGAGTCCAAAATCTTCCTGCTCGGCGCTGACGCCCACCACGCAGCCCCGCTCGAAGCCGCCGCCGGCCAGGACCTCGTCGTCGAGCTCGCCGCACCCGGTGGCGACGTTGCCCTTGATCAGGAGCGAGTCGCGCCGCGCGGCCTCGCGGCGGTAGAGTTCGAGTCCGTTGACCGGCTCGAGCGCGAAATGCGAGCTCGCCTGGGGCTTGGGGGGCGGCTCTGCTGCATCCAGATTCATGGTGGGTTGAATTGGGTGATGGGACGTTGGCTGTCCGTCGTCCATGTTCCATAGGTAACCAACCCCAGAGCAGCACGGGCAAATCGCGGTTGAAGTGGATCTAACCTGTCGCGACATCATGGGCGGCCTCACGTGACGACACACCCTAGGAGCATCGCCATCAGGCCAGAAGCAACCAAACGTTTGGGGTACGATTGGCAATAAAGGACACAAATAAGACACACGCCAAAGTTGTTCAATGTAGAGGGTCTTGATTAGAACTATCTGGGTGACGATTCTTCTGCGGCTCTTCTCGATGGGTAAACAGGAGCACGTCGTTCTCTCTCTCTCTCAAAAAACGTCTCGACACAAAACAGACAGACCATGCGCGATCGTTCACTGCCGCTCTCATTAAGGGAAAGGAGGAGAAATGTGAAAAAGCCCCGTCGCACGACACGATAAAATCGAGAAAAAAAAAAAAAAAAAAAAAAACTGTGGTAGACTTAAGGAGATACCAGCCCTAGCGGATAATAAGCCCATGGTGTTCCTTTGTGGCGAAGCGGAACCAACGATCCGTTCTTCCAAATGTGCCGAGAAGGTATAACCGCAAAGAAAACCAGAAGAAGAAAATAAGAAAAGAAAAAAAGGAGGTATGGGAGGGAGGATGACTGCTCTAAAAGCAACAAGGCCGGCTAATTCTTGCGGCATGAGGGTTGAGGAGCGAAGCCGATATGGAGGCCATGGAGGAAGGGGAGAAGCCACGTCCGTTGCGGGAAACCTGAGACCAACCCCCAAAAGTGTTATACATGAACGTTTATGTCCCAAGAGCTGGACAGCAAGTGACGTCCCATTTCATGGCCAATGCTTTTAGATCATGAATTCTTAGCATAGACATGTTAACTCGGCCAAGAAAATATGCATGTCCTGCTCGATCGTCATCGCGCAATGAACGCGCGGGCCCCGCAGGTGTGAAGCAGGTTCTGCTGCTGGGGCCGTGTCTAGCGCCTAGCACAGAATAACCCATCGACATCCTCGGTCGGCCTCCAGGGTAACAAATTCTCTATATGGGCGTATGAGGTGGGATCTCGGAGGCCTGAACGTTGGTGGACCATTGCTAGCTATATCGGGAAAGGGGCGCTTGTGCTGAAAACCGGCAAAGCAGGCGGGAGCGGCAAATAAGTGGACGAAATCGAAGACGGAGACGTTGGCCGTGTCAAGAAAAACCCTCCTGAGCAAGGACCGGGGGGCCTAGTTGTTTGACTGGTGGTATTGGGGTCCGTGCCGTACCGACGCGTCCCTACGCAGCGGTACCGGGGAGAACAGGGGACGGCTCGCCCGAGCCGCCAGAGGGTCGCCCCCGTCGGCCACCCTTCAGGGACTTGACACGTGCCAGAAGGCCACCGGCGCCTTGCCTGGGAGTCTGGTCATCGAGGGGCGTTGCGGCACCGACGGAATCGGAGGTGGTCTTGCGCTCCAGGGGCGGCATGGGATTGGTTGGGGACTTGGTCCTGGGGTCAGGCCGTCGGACAGTGAGCTCGTCTTCGCCGCCCTTGTCGCCGTACTCGTTGAAGAACGGGTTTCGCTCCGACCTCGAGCTCTGGACGCTGGAAGAGGTATTCGCACCATAGGCGGCCGGCGAACGGCCGGCTCCATCCGGGTTTGTCATGCGACCACTCGGCTCAAAGTCGCGGCGCCTATCGCGGTTGATGCCGCGGATCCGCTGGGCCAGCGACTTCTTCCGTTGCAGCCCGCTCTCCTCCTGGCTGGCTGCCATCTCGGCCTCGCGCCGCTGGATGACGGTTCTCGCCGCAGGGGTGCCTTCAAGGAAGGTCGAAGTTCCCAAGCCCAGCGATTCGTCGCCGTGCAATATCGAGCCTCGGCTGGTGGGGTCAAACACGGGCATCACGACGCGGCTGGATGAGCCCTGCTTATCGAGTGGGACGGCGTACTCCCTGAATGCCTCGTCGGTGGAGTTGCCCATGAAGGTGGCATGGTCAGGGCGGGCATTCACGGGTCCAGATCCTCCGAGAACGTTGTTCAGCGAGTCTTTGGGGAACGCCTGCATCGGAGCGCGGCTGCTGCCCTTCTTGTTGCGGTGGGGGTTAAGGGCATCGAAAGGTCCATCGTGGTGGAAGACTGCAGGCTAGTGTTAGTCGTGGAAGCATCCGTGCGTCGTTGCGGACTGAGACCTACGGCCTGTGCCATAAATGCTGGTGGCATCCAGCTGGTCGATGATATCGAGCTTCCGGTTTGGGGGCCTTGTCGTCTTGTCCTTGGAGTCCCGCGAGCGGTGGCGGCGCTCGCGCTCCTTGCGTCGCAGGTCGCGAGCCTTCTTCTCCTCCTCCGTCAGCGTCTTGTCCTTATCAGCGCTGATGACGGACGACTCTGAGTTGCGGCGCTGGCGGCGCTCGACGCGTCTCCCAGGCGAGTTCGAGGAGCCACCGGGGCCGCCGCTGCCCTGCATCCTCCGTGCGCGCATCGCCTCCTCTTGGGAGCGGCTAGGGCGGTGGTGGGGAGGCGGGGGTCCACGTCGTCCTGACGGAGGCACGTTCTCTCCTCGAGGACCAGGCGGCCTGGGCGGTCGCGAAGATGGCGGCGGTGTGCCCTTTTTGCTCCCATCATCGAGTGTCAGGGCGTCCTGCAGGAAGAAAAAGCCAGCAAAGGCCGCTGGTTAGTCATTGAAATCCTGGCTTGGGCGGATGGCGCCGACCAGCTTGTTTCTGCTGCCCAGTGAGGAGCAACGACACTGCACGGCAAACAGTGCGCGGTTTAGAGAAAATGGCATTCATGGTATGACATGACATACAAAGATCTCTTCGGCTGTGGGAGACCGATTATCGGTTTTTTTGGAGTCCATGTCGTCCGTCAAAATCAAAAGCTGCTCGGATTGCGACTGAACGGGCTTGTTTGCAGGATCGAGAAAGGGATTTCTCGAGGTAGGACGGGGAGGAGGCACCGGGTCGTCAAAAGGCGAGGCCGGGCTCTGGGGAGGAAGGTTGGTGGGGGAGACGGCGCGGTTGCGGAATGGATTGTTGGATGAGAGATTGAGTGACAATCCCGATCCCACAGATCGATGACCTAAATCAGGCGAAGAGCAGAGGATTGGGGGTCAGCGAAAGGGAAACCCGAGGCGGCAGGCGGCCTGATGATGGGCGTGATAGGGGGACATGAAACAGCAATCTCCTCTACATGACACAGCAGGCTCGACGGCTAAAGTGGACCAGAGTGGTGATTCCAATGCCCAACGAATCATCCAAACTCTCTGCACACTGTCCAGCCACCCCCCAGCGGCTGCATAACCGCGAAAATAACAGGGAAACGGGAGGTGACGGGTTGGCACAGCGGCCAAGACTCCCGTCGTCATCCATCGGACGTGCCGTTATCTTGCGCATGTTTGTTTTCTTACTCACCTGGGTGGTCCGACATGGTGAAATCAATGCCAGCGACAACGACAAACGATTAAATAAAACAACAGTGGCAGGGCTCGCCGATGCGATGGGTTCCCGTCTTGCGGTTCTGATTCTTTGCTGTCAGGAAGACAACAGGGCCGAAGTAGTGCACCCTCAGGCTCTCGGAGGAATGTCTCGGTGACGCAAATTTCTGTCGATCAGCCCCGGCGTCATACCAAAACAAACACTCGCTCTCCCGCCCCGTGCTTTGTCCGACCGCGCGCGGCGAACCAGACAAAATAAAAACGGGGGGCAACCTTGGCTGCTGCGGGCTGGATGGAGACGACCACGTCGAGCTCGTCCCACGGCGAACAAACAAGCAACAAAAAAACAATCAACGGATATTCGGCTGCGCCCTGAAACAGAGGGGCAACGCCGTGCGACCCTGCGGCGCAAAAGATGCTTGTGCTATCGATACCTAATCGGTAGGGGCAGAGGCGGCTGGTCCGCTTCCTCCGGCTGTGCCTCGCTCAGTCAGGCGTCGGGGTCCACGGGGGCGAGGGAGGAAATGACTGCGATGCGTCGGCGAGGGCTCGTCGGCTGGGGTACGGTTCGCGGTGGTGGTAGGCGCCCCCAACAGAGCGGAATAGAGACAATTAGGTTTAAAGCCAGCCGAAAGCTACTCTTTACTCGCTTGTCGCTTCTTGAAGTTTGTCAAGCAGCAGTGGCGTCGTCGCGAGCTTGTTTCTGGCACTGCTACGATTTCGGAGCGCAGCGATCTAGGAGAGTTGAAACGAATGGAAGAAGGATAAAAAAAAAATGGATGTCAGTTGAAGGCTACCCGTCGCCCCGGTTTTGGTCTTGGTAGTGGCTTCTCGCGCTGGGGCGTTTTTTTTTTTTTTTTTTTTTTTTGCGTCGCCGTCAGCGGGCGGGAACACGGACCAGGCGCCTTTGTTGGGTGTGTTGCTGGGCGGCGCGGAGACGCCGTGCACTGGAATCGGGAGCGACGTGAACAAAGAAGCGACGGCACCCAGGTCGCACGGCCTCTCAGTCCGTGCCGTTAGGTTTGGGAATTAACAGGGTGCGGCGCGGGGCCAGAAAAAGAATAAGAGGAAATATGCGGTTATGCACGCCGGGAGATAGATACCTAGTGATGCGAAAAGGAGAGAGAAAAAGGAGAAAGAAGTTGGGATGCGCCGTGCGAAAGGGGGCACCTAGAAGAGGCGGCGTCAATCTCGACGATTCTCCTCCGATGGTCGACTCCCCACTTCCAAGCTGCGGAGCCAAAAGGGGTGCAGATGGCGGATGAGCAGGAGGGCAATGCGAATTGGAGGCCCTTGGCCAGCCCGGATGGGAATTGAGCGTGCGGTCGACGGCTGGACTATTTTTCCCTCCTCTTATTATTATTAGACGACTTTTTGCGCCGGCTTCAATGCATTTTGTTCCTTTTTTTTGTTGGATCGACCCAGTGTGGGTGACCTGGGGATGTTCAAGGTCCAGTCCTCCTGACCCTGGTTTTTCCTTGCTGGTAATAAAGACTCGGGCTAAGGCGCTGCTGTCCGCTTGCATTTCCCGCCTCGAACCAAAGCCAAGCGAAGCGAATGTCAAATTAGGCGGGCGCTGAAGGGGTCGTTCTGCGGGATTGGCCAGGAAGGGAAGGCGGGGGTTTGCCGGGCTAGTGGTTTTCTCCCACTGTGCTATGCCCGCCCCTACACCAAACCGCACAGGAGGAGGAGCGTGATTGCGGCCCGGCAGCACGGCAGGAAGCGGTCAGGCAGACAACCCTAGCCGCTGTTGGGTCCAGTCTGGTGGGAACGCCCTTGACTCGCCTGGGTGGCTGGCTGCACGCATTCGGACTGCACGCACAATCCAGCTCAGATCAAGGAGCAGGGAAGGACGATAAGGGAGGAAGAGTGGCGTGCCGGCCTTGCACTGGTCGCCTGGCTGTATATCGGGGATTTTATATCGATTGGGGAATACGAAAATCAACCCACCTCCAGATGATGTGTGTTTATTTTATCGTCACCTGAGAACGCCCCGAGCAGGGACTCTGTCACCAACAGCCTGTTTGGCTGGCCGGCCTGAGACGGCTGGGCATGTCCGCCCACATGAACCTTCCTCGTGTCGGCGCCGCCCGAGCTGCGCGCTTTGTGCAGCCCGTCTCGACATTGATTTTCTGTGTGCTCACGACTAAACTGCACCTGGACAGAGGCACCTTCACCTAGAGTGAGCTAACGCTTTCAGGGGAATCCTGATCGTCCGAAATGGCTCTCCACAATGGCTCCTGCCGCTATGGAACGTGGGACGGATTTTCAGGGGGGGTTTTTTCTGTCCATTCCCCCGCGAATCACAATCCCCATACCTTTTCTCTCCCTTTTTCCATTGAATTCCCTGAGCAGGGACGAAAATGTCCGACGGGAATTGAAAAAATAATGCTTTCATGCTGCTGCCGCTTGGATCCAATTCATGTCGCCAAGGGTTTCCCGAAGCCAGTGTCATCGATGTTTATGCCTACCACCCAATATGTGCGCCAATAACATCGACGCCTCAACTGACAACGGCCCCCGGGATGTGACCAACTGCCAAGAGCCCCGTGTTCCGCGGATCCCTGAGAGATAGTGTCTGGCACCTGCCTAGGTGGTTGGTAGTCGTTACTTTTTCAAGATTTGTGGCGCGTGTTTTCCGCAGACTAGCCCAGCTGGATTTGGGGGCTCTGAGTGGGCGAGTGAGACGTCTCTTCCTTCGTGTCTTGCGCGACGCCAGGAAGCGAGATGCCTGCATCGCATCGCAGGTTAGCGTCCTCAAGGTCAGGGCGCCACGGAATGACACCGTTGCGGGGCCGGCAGAGCGATCTGCTCTGATAATATCGCTCCTTTGCGGATCGTGAGCTTTCACTGATGAAGACCTTGCGCGCATCTCCTCATGTTTCTTTCACGCCGTCGTCCGAGCGTCTAAAAGAGAACCAAGTCGGTACAAATGCCGTGACATCATGTCCCGACCCCCTGAGACCCCTAATATACCTCGGTATTTGCCATATTGGCCTCTGGAGTGGCCGCCCAATTGTGGAGTGTTGGCTCCTCATATTGAACATGTCCCAGTCCGGTGCATTGCCTCTGCGATTCCCCAAGATTGTGCCCGCATGAAAATGTGTTGGGAGAAACGCGGATATTGCGTACGATATGGGATGGGTGTGCCATGGGTGCCAGCCGCCGCACGACCTGACGCGCTTCCGGGTCCGGCTCCACCTCATTCTCCAACAGTGTCTGTGCAATCCATTTACCCGGGGCTGCTTCCCCGCTTACCCCCAACCCCGACAGACCGACCGCGGGCCCGCAAAAAAAGAGGTTGGCCGTTAGGGGTAGCCGTAGAAAGTCGGTGGCGGGCTGAGGAATCGCTGGCTTCAAATGTCGAGATGCTGGCAGAAAAGCCCGACATTAGATGTGCACAATGAGGAAATGAGGCCAGAATGGTTGCCGGGATTTCACCAGGACAGACGCAAGCGGGTGGCAGGCGTTGCCCAGGGCCGTGCTTATGTACATACATCCCGAGTACCCCCTCGGCCGCTAGAGGTTATTTATTGTCCAACCGTCTCCGTCAGTGCGCCCCAGGGCTGAAGTTTGCCGGTGTGTGCTGACGCACTGCCGCTATCGTCCCAAAACTGCTCGAAGTCGACCCAGCTTGGTCTTTTCGGTGCATATGGAGCCCGGGTGCACGATGGAGACCATAACCTCGCTGTTTCCGGGTCCAACCATGTTGAAGGCGGCCTGCTGCTGATGCGCCTGATGCTCCCGGACTCGGCCTAGACCAGCAGGTCTTGGAGGCAATTTGGAGGTATTTTCAAGGGTGGCATGGATCCGGTTTCTTCTCTTCTGCTAATATTCCTGCCGTGTTCTCGCCCTTTTCTCTGCTGCTTCCAAATAACAATTGGGCCATCCAAGCTGGTCTCAGCATGGACTCCTTGCCGTGGTGCAGAGCGGGCTGCGTATACCTTTGGCCCTCTGCGTCACGCAAACGCAAACACGCCCGAGTCGCCACCCCGCAAGCGTGGCATGTGTCTGACCGGTGCTCACGGACGTCTCTTCTGAGGGTGGCTTGCGCCAAGAGCAAATCCCGCCCGCTTCTAAGCTGCGCCTGCACATGGGGTAAACATCGCGGCGGATCGGTTAAAGATCAACGTGGATTGCGAATCAAATATCTACATGCCAATTTGCGCAAGATCGACCAGAAACGCGGGCCACACCAACCGACCAAAAGTATCTCGAGACCTCCTCCTTCCAGACTTCCACCAAGGATCGCGTGCTGTTCCCTACCATCTAACAAGACACCCCCAAAAAGGCAGCACGCGAAAGAGGGAATAGAATGAAAAGCGAAACCAAAGCCTTAGCCGAGGGGAAACAAGGGGAGGCGAGGGTATCCATCCGGAATGTCATGCCGACGCACGCGCCCTGCTCCGCGTACAGCGCCGTCAGCGATTCCTCAGTCCGTTCTTCCTCTAGACAACAAGGGGCATGGGCACGGAGCGGCTCTGCTTCGCGGTCCCGCCGAGCTTTTGGATGGCGCCGTCGATGAGCGTGGTCATCTGCCCGATGCTCTGCTGGGCGATGGCCTGGCCGATGGCGGGGATCTTGGACACGACGGCCTCGCCGAGCGCCCCCGCCGCCTTCTTCTGGTCGTTGAGCGTCGTGAGCGCCTGCTGGGTGGCGCCGATCTGGTCGAGCACCGGCTTCTTGGCCACCAGGTCGTCCGTCACGGCCTTCACCGCGGCCGTCAGGGGCGTCGCGGCCTCCTGCAGGCTCAGCGCCTCCTGCAGCGACAGCACCTGCGCGGCCTTGATATCCGTCGTCGCCTTCTCCGTCGCCTGCTGCGTTTCCGTCGACGCCTTCAGCAGTGCCGCGGCGCTGTTGATGTCGGTCAGGGCCTGTGGTGTTTTTATTGTTGTTAGATTGTGTTTGTGCACGCAAGCGTCTTACCCTCCTCGCCTTTTTCCTGCTTGATGCTGGTGCCTACCTTGACAGCGGTATCAAGCTTGCCCAGAGAATCCTGAACCTGCTTGATGCCGGTCTGCAAAACCGCGAGCTGGGCGAGGCCGGAGCCAGCCAGAAGGGCGTTGACGACGATGGTCTTGATCTGCATTTTGGCTGAATCGGCTGTGTGAACGAAGCTGCGTCGAAACGTCGGAGGTGTGCGTGGAGGATGTATGGGGCGATCAGTAGGCTTTTATATGCTGCTGAGTTGAGTTGAGTGGTAGAGTCCCTTGGGAGATTGCTGTGCTCGTGCTTGTTGAGAGAGTTGGACGATTACTTTCTTCACGGGCACTCGAGGCGATTTATATCCGCAGAAGCATGGGCGTATGCAGAAGTAGATGCCGTCATAAGACTACGCTGCCCAGCCGTTTACGATCCACTCCTTTTTTTGCGTAACACTTCCGCCCACTAGGCGCCGACACAAGGAGAATCGGGGACGGATTCGTGGGATGCGAATGGGCGGTCGGGTGTGTTACTATTCTCGCACATTCTACGTCCATCTGAATAAAAGATCAGACTAACTCGGCACGCCCGGGAACCGTTCACAGAAGAGGTGTGTTGCCACCGCCTGAGAGCGAGAGGATCTCATTGCATACCTCGGCACTCAGCCCTCCTCCCGGGTGTAAGAGAAGGCCGGCTAGGCCGGCTGTTGGTCCGTATGTAGCACACCCACTTTTTGCTGCAAGAGCACAGACGTGGGCCGCGTTTGCGACGGGCTCGACAGGTCTGGCAGCCAAGCAGAAGATTCATGAGTCGCTGATGGGACGATGGCTGACGTCTCCCTCCGTCTGAAGGACTTGCGTCGTATATTGGCGTGTCGCCCCGCTTGGTTTGCTTCCAACATCGAGCTTGGCGATCGATCAGACACGGAGAGAGGCAGCTCCAGCCTCTGCCGGGCGGGTCGGTTACGTCGGAACTCGGAAGGAGGCGCGCCTCCGCGGATCTCAGTGTCCACACGGGGACACCCCGCCAGGTTGGGATGAAACAGAAACACTGCCTTTCCCCAAAGAATCTGAGAACGGATAGACGGGTAGACCCTTGGAGTCTAGATCGTGATTCCAACGCTGCGCGTAATGATGAACCGCCAGCATTGACGTAGGCGACGAGCCATGGTCAAGGGTCCGAGACTGTGAATCCAATCGCAGGTCCTGTTTCCCATCGAGATTCCCAGGCCGCCCAGGCGTCTTCGTTGTATACGTTTCTAATCCTGGCGACACCTGACCCTTCACTTGTTTCCTGACATTTTTGGCGAACCTGTTTCTTTTTCCTATGCGCAGCGCAAACGATCAACGGTCGGACAGCCGCACCACAGACGTTTTCTCTGATCATCAGCAGCACTCGTACATGCAGGAGTCCAAATAGGCTAGGTAATGTAGTTGGAGTCAACGTCTCTGCGTCATGCGCGGTCCGTTGGCGCGCTTTCCGGCGGATCTGGCTGCTCTATTCTGGTCCTGGCCGTTCCATGCTCGGGGGGTGCCGTTTGGATGTTGCCAGACTCGGGAACAACTCGTCCCATCCCGTACCCGCGGACGGAGATCAGCGATACTGGTTGTCAGGCGCCGTTCGGAGTCTCCGCCTCGATTTAAGGTTCGTCTGTTTAAAAATAATTAGGTCCGTAAATTGGTGATGCAACAAATGAATCAATGGGTCAGCCAAATCTCAGCCTCGTGGCATGACAGGAGTCTGGAAGCACACATAGCATAGCCTGCTATGACGAAACCGACCGTCCTTTCTTCATCTCGCGGTCTGAGCCACCACCATAGTTGTCAGTTGTCTTTAAGCCTCCAGTCTTGGACGAATAACTACCTCGGTGACTTGAGACGTCGAATCTGTTCTACGCCTTCGAAACGACTTGTGTAGGTTTAAGAACTTTTTAATGATTTCAAATACTCCAAGCTTAAAAGTACCCTGGAGGCTCTCTACTTGTCTGTTGTAGGAATTACACCTTTGTATGGAAATTACTTGGCCTGGTTCTAACTGCTTTAACCTAGTAAGTCTAATTCAAACTGCCGGTTCACAACTGAAAGCCCTAATGAGGTAGGGCGCTGGTTCTGATACATTACCCAATGGGCCCAAACGGCTTGCTCATTCTGGGGTAATCTTGCCGTGCTTGTTTAGCTCAAGCACTGTCGTCGAGTATCGCCTCTGGTTCTAGTGTTTAAGTACCTAGGCATTACAACTGCCGATCGCCTTTGTTTATTTTCGGAGTCTCCTGAATTCTTTTTTGCATCTTCTTTGAATGCCTTCACATTTTCGCAACGTCCTCCCCCAACGAAAACGAGCTCGAGCTTGTAGGCCGGAATATTTATTATCTCTACTTCTACCTGGCATATACCGCCTTCGCTCATTTTACAATCATTTCAGTCACATCTTTAGCTTCACGTCCATTCCGTCGTCTGCTTATTTCTGTGCCTCTGAGCGTGCCTAGCACACTCTTTTGCCTGGAACCCAAGGCAGTCACCATCTCTCCACCCGGCCGAAAGGGAAGGCACGACCAGCTGCCTGCCCGTGGCAGCCAACGGGCAGAAGAAGGCATCCATGACGTAGTTGGAGCAGTTGCAGTGGGGCGGCTGGGACTGAGCGACGAAATTTTCTTCTATACAGGACCTCTTCAACTTCTGTCGCCGACCTGCAAACCTGAACCTCTCCACACCATCGCCATCACACCACCAGCACCTAAACCGCGAAGAAGCACACCCACAATTGCATCTCTTCGCGCCTCCTTCCTCTTCCAATCTTCTCCCCCTCGGCCTATTGCGAAGGCAGCCAACCCCGGAGCAATCGTCACCGAGTTTCCTGGTCTCTTCAGTAGCGGTCGGCCGATGGCCGCCGTGAATGCGATAGACCTTACCTTTGCACGCCGTGATCCTCGCGTGCGGAATGGTCGTCTCGACCCCCTGTGGGCTTCCTATGGGGGTGTTCATGGCCTACCTCCTCCGCACGCGCTGACGCTATCGGTATCCCCGGTCAATCGTCAACTGCACTCGCCGACGAGGTGATGCTTTCGTGTCTGGCCGTATCCGGGTGACCAAAAGACGACTGACCTCTCTCGAAAGCGCGCTCGACGCCTACCGGAACCGCCCGGGAGAGCCCTCTGGACTGGACTGGAAGATGTGCCTGGCCCCCCCCCCCCCCCCCCCCCCCCAC
>PYSS01000064.1:193667-223661 GCA_003049465.1 Magnaporthiopsis rhizophila | reverse complement strand
AGCTACTACAGCTGACCGGGTCGCGCCCTGAGCTTCAAGGGCGAGCTTTGCTTGAGCGCCCGCGCTTTGCTCTACAAGTCAGCCAGCAGTGCCTAGTCGCCGTGACTGATGGCTTAAATAACCAGGCGAGAAATCAGCTCGGCGACAGATTGACGGTGTTGCAGTTGGGGAAGAAGCAGCCGAGTGGACCAGATGTCTCACTAAAGCCGCCCCTTCCCGCTTGCCACCCGCCTTGATCTTTAGACAAGGGGCAGGTGGCCTAGCGGCTCCACAACCACGGTTGATCCTCCAGTCCTGATGATGACCAACGCGTGACCCACCATGACGCGGGGAGACAGCGCGGGGCTGCTCAAACTGCGGGGAAGGCCACCTGAGTGACGCCTTAACCGACTTGGTGTGGATGCCTGGTGTCTCGGTCTGGAGTACTGCTTTTCGGCGAGAGCTTTCTCCGCAACTTGTCTCCGCAAGACAGACACATGGACCACGTGTGGAGTGTCAGGAGCTTGCATGTCAAGGCTGCATGAGGCAGGTAGGGAGAATACAAAGGTACAAACTAAACCACCACTCAATTTACTGTGCGCTTGACAGAGACACAGCAATAGAACACCTACCTGTGCGACGCATGGATTGTGTAGTTGCCGCCAGACTTGCCACAGGACGACGACGGCAATGTGCCCGACGGCGTAGCCCGCAGAATAGCAGCGCTTTCTTACCCCCGAAATTTGCTCGTGTCAACTTCAATGACTAAGAATCAGGGGCTACCACCAAAGAACCAAGCGAGCCCGGAGGCTTCCCTCCCGAAGGCCCATCCCACGTTCTCCTCTTCTTCCGACCAGAACTGATGTTGTTTTCTACCGCAAACACATGCTTAGTGTTTACAAGCACATCAGCAATGGCTCCCATTCGTGGAAATCTGGCCTCTGCGCGCTGCAGTCGAATGCTGCCCTGCCATTATGCCTCGGAAACACGGCCCAGCAGCAGAAGAATCAAGTACCATTTTGTCTTCCGAGACTGCAACCTGCAAAGTCCAAATCTTCCGTCCCGCAGACATCCGCTTGCTCGTGCCGCTGTTCCCAAGCTTTCGGGCTCGGAATGATGCAACTGTGCCCTGTGCCTGGCCTATATCAAGGGCGTCTCCCGTAGCCCTGATGTCACTTTGTCGTCCCCGCCACAGCAACCGCCTCCCTCATCCTCCTGGACAGTTTCTGGTCACTTGTCCTGAGGGCCTTCGAACATGAGGATCCTCTCCGCTCTCCCGCTGCTCGCTACAGCGGTAGCCCCCATTCAGGCTGCCTTCACCTGGAAGAACGTCAAGATCGGTGGAGGTGGAGGCTTTGTCCCCGGGATTGTCTTCCACCCGACTGCCAAGGGGGTTGCGTACGCGCGGACCGACATTGGTGGTCTCTACAGGCTCAACTCGGATGACTCCTGGACTCCAGTCACTGATAGCCTTGCCACCAACGCCGGGTGGTATATGCCTCTGTTTATATACTCTCAGTCTGGGAAGAGCATCGACTGACCAGCACTCAGGAACAAATGGGGAGTCGACGCGGTTGCGCTTGACCCTAAAGACGCCAACAAGGTCTACGCCGCCACCGGACTTTACACCAACAGTTGGGATCCCGATAATGGCTCGATTATACGCAGCTCCGACAAGGGCGCCACCTGGTCCGTTTCCACCCTTCCCTTCAAGGTCGGAGGCAACATGCCCGGACGCGGCATGGGCGAGCGTCTCGCCGTGGACCCCAACAACGGCAAGATCCTTTTCTTCGGCGCCCGCAGCGGCAAAGGCTTGTGGAAAAGCACCGACGGCGGCGTCACCTTCTTCAAGGTGACCTCATTCACCGCCGTCGGCACATATGTCCAAAATCCGGCCGACACTTCCGGCTACAACAGCGATATCCAGGGCCTGGCCTGGGTGACCTTCGACCCCACCTCGCCCGTCCTGTCCGGCTCTGGCGCCACGTCCCGCATCTTTGTCGGCACCGCGGACAACATCACGGCTTCCGTGTACGTCACCAACGATGGAGGAAGCACCTGGGCCCCCGTCGCTGGCCAGCCCAAGGCCTACTTCCCGCACAAGGCCAAGGTCCAGCCCGCCGAGAAGGCGCTCTACGTCACCTACACGGACGGAAGTGGCCCCTTCGATGGCAACAAAGGCGCCGTGTACCGGTATGATCTTGCCAAGTCGACGTGGAAGGACGTCACGCCCGTGTCGGGGGCGGACCTCAGCTACGGCTTCGGCGGCATCGGCCTCGACATGCTCAAACCTGGCACGCTCGTGGTCGCGTCCCTGAACTCGTGGTGGCCGGATGCCCAGATTTTTAGGTCCACCGATTCGGGCGCTACATGGTCGAGGCTGTGGGCGTGGGCCGCATATCCGGAGATGAACCAGTATTACTCCATCAGCGCTTCCAAAGCCCCGTGGATCGAGACGGGCCATCTTTCGCAGGATTCGAAACGCCTCGGCTGGATGATCGAGTCGCTCGAAATTGACCCGACGGACAGTGACCACTGGTTATATGTAAGTCATACCTGCTGAGGAGTTTCCAGCCCCTGTGTTCGCATGTCAGTAGAGGAGACGTAACAGACGCCAATGCCAAAATCACTTTCCAGGGCACCGGTCTGACCGTCTTCGGCGGCCACGACCTGACAAAATGGGACACGGTCCACAACGTCACCATCAAGTCCCTGGCCGACGGGATCGAAGAGACGGCCGTCCTGGAGCTCGCCTCAGCCCCCGGCGGCTCCGAGCTCCTGGCCGCAGTTGGCGACGTCGCCGGCTTCACGTACAAGACGAGCGCCGACCTGTCCAAAAGCCCGGCCCGGCCGTGGATGGCGCCGACCTGGGTCACGTCCTCGGGTGTCGACTACGCGGGCGCCAAGCCGGCCAGCGTGATCCGCGTGGGGCAGACGCAGGGCCAGCCGATGCTGGCGACCTCCTCGGACGGCGGCGCCACCTGGAGTGCGCACCCGGGCGCCGACACCAACTACTACGGCGGCGTGGCGGCCCTGTCGGCCGACGCGTCCACCGTGCTCTGGGCCACGACCAACGGGCCCATCGTCCGCTCGCAGAACCAGGCCGCCTTCTCCGCCGTGTCGGGCTTGCCGTCCTCCTCGCCGCCGCTGTCCGGCACCGTGTCCGTGGCGGCCGACCGGCGCAACGCGCGCCTATTCTACGTCGCCTCGACCGGCTCGGCCGCGCTGTACGTCTCCACCGACTCCGGTGCGACCTTTGCGCGCGCCGCCGGCTCTCTGGGCGCCGGCACCAGTATCCGCTACGTGGCCGCGCACCCGGCCGTCGCAGGCACCGTGTTCGTGTCCACCGACGCCGGCGTGTTCCGCAGCGCCGACTCGGGCGCGACTTTTACTCCCGCCGCTGCGGGGCTCACCGACTCGCGACATATCGCCATCGGCCAGAGCGGCAGTGCGGGCGGCGGATGGACACTATACGCGCTCGGCAACGGGCCCGGCGGGCAGCGGCTGCACGCCAGCGCCGACGCCGGGGCCGGGCCGTGGGTCGACATCCAGGGCGACGCGCGCGGGTTCGGCCGCATGGAGTCGGCGCGCCTGGCCGCCAGCGGCAACGTTCCGGGCCAGGTGTACGTCGGCACCAACGGCCGCGGCGTGTTTGTGGCGCAGGGAAGCGTAGGCGGCAGCGGAGGAGGAGGAGGAGGAGGTAGCACCAGCACCACCCGCGTCACCTCGGCCACGGCGTCCACGTCCACGACCTCCTCGGCGCAACCAACCACAACCAGCGGCGGCGGCGGCGGCGGGCCAACGGTCCCGAGGTACGGACAGTGCGGCGGCATCGGCTACATGGGACCGACGTCGTGCGCGGCGCCGCACGCGTGCACCAAGCAGAATGACTGGTATTGGCAGTGCCTGTAAGGTGTTCTCGTAGTCGACGGAAAAAAAAGTCTGTTTGTTGAATGGCAGTCAGTAAAGAGCAAGGCACGAGAGGCCATCTGGCAACCTCCGTTGGTTTTTCTTGTGAATATTTTTTCAAACCCTTCATGTATATGCCCGGTGTACACACACAATCTGACTTGGAAATAAAGAAAAGAGAATGCTGCTCCCTTTGGATATATCTTACTGGTGGCCGCCGATCCCGCTGGCCCCTGGGTTCAGCTTCAACGTGCAACTCGTCTTGCTACCCTTCAACTCCTACCTGCCAAAGAGAGTGATTCGGTTCCCGCCAGTGCAATATATGATGGCACGCACCTGACTCTCACTCTCCTAATCTGACGGGGGCGGTCGCCATCACACCAGTATTCCATGTTCCTCGACAAGATCCAAGCCAGACGGCTTGGTCCCGCCACGGGGCCGCGGGTGTCTGACCGTGCCATCCGACCCGCAGTTCAGTCCATACAAGTCCTCGACTCCAACACCGCCCTTTGTATGGTCGAAGCGCAACTGAGCCGTGGTGCAATCCCGCCATTTGTATGGAAGACGCCTGCAGTGTCTTTTTCTCGGCCCGATATTCAGGAACCTCAAAAGCATCGTCGCTGGGAATCCTTCGCCCCGCTGCCACGCAGGTGGGAATGTAACCTCCGTTATATTTTTACACTAATGGAAAAGAACAGAGTGGCCGGCTCCAAATGTTCGATCCTGTCAGGCCTGAATCCTGATATCCCATGCGTGTATCTTGCTTATGCTCCACCCTTCCCATCGATCTTCCCCGAGATCTAGGCATATATCTGACCCCTTTCAATCTCCGTCGGGATGGCAAATGTCCGGTAAAAAAAACAAGGCTCTGTCAAGCAAACAGCTCCGCAACTCTTCGAGAAAGACATATATATGCAGTCTTCTCCTCATATCCTCCAGTCCATGATACAAGACATGCCGAGATCTCATCCTCCTTCCTCAAATACATTTTATATCGCGCCATCATCGGCAAATTCTATGGGTGGCGGCTCAACATACCACTGTTTCTGGCCCGGCTCGTCGCCAAACGCCCACCTCGCACACTCGAGAACCGCCTCGTGATACCGAGCTCTTGACGGCAGATCTGGAAACATGTAGAACGCATGTGGAAGTCCCGGAAACACGTGGACTTTTGTCTGAACTCTGCACATAAAGAAGCGGTGCATCGTTAGTTGTAAGCCACGAGCCAAGAATGCCCCTCTGTCGCCATGCGTGGACATGAATGGCTGCACTTAAACAAGGTTGAGAGCATCAAATGAAGAAAAAGCTTACCCTAGAGACTTTAGCTTGAGGGCATACATGAGCCCCTCGTCGCGCTTAACATCCATACCAGCACTCACGAGAGCGGTTCTCACTGTACCCGTGAGCTCGTCCTCGCTGGCCTGTGCGAGATTGGACAGGCGATCATGGACGTCCTCGACACGCAGCAGATCCGTGAACAGATCCGCCCTGGGCTTAGGGGTGACGGGAGCCCAGAGGCACTGCATCGTCGAGGCCCGGCCGCGGTCGCGGAACAGGTGATAGGGGTAAGCGTCTCGGTGACAGAGCCAGGGGATGCTGAGGACCTGGCCTCTTATCCTCGGGCTCTGCTGCCGCTGGACGCCATTAGCTCCAGATGTGGCTCCGCCCCGCGCCGCGAGGACCTCGCGGTACGTCACCGAGGCCGCCAGCTGGCCGCCCGACGAAATGCCACCTACGATAAGGCGGGAGCGGTCGACGGCGAGGTCTGCGGCATGTGTGCAGATAAAGTCGAAGCCGTCGTGGGCGTCGTTGTGGGCCGTCGGGTGGGTGAACTCGGGGGTGTGTCGGTAGCAGATGTGCAGGACTGCACATTGGAGCCTGTGACACAGCAGACCACAGACGTATGTCTCTGTATGGCGTTCATATTTAGTAACGTCATACATATTTTTGCAGACACTTTGACGGCAGTATCCCCCAAGTCATGAAAGCAACGTTGCCCGCCGGTAAGGCAACGGAAGACGAGAGGAGAGAAAAAAAAAACGTACCGCCGTCTAAGCTCCCAAAAAGGAAGCCTCCGCCATGGAACCACACAAGCGCCGGCAACGGTTGGTTCTTGGTGGCGCCAGTCGGACGATAGGCGCGCATGGTGACGGCACTGCCGTCTCTTGTCGGGATCGTATAGTCGGCGGTGGTGAACTTATCGGCGAGGCCCTCTTCGGCGATGTGGTCCCGGCCGCGCTCGATCCGGACGGCATTGCCTTGACGCTTCATCTCCTCGATGGAGCTAGGGATGGGAGGCACGATGATGGCTGCGGGGTTTTGCGCCACAAAGCTCTCCCACTCGCGGCTTGGGAAGCCAAAGTGCGAGAAATCCATGGCTGCTCCGCCTGCAGGGCTGGTGACCGCAGCGGCGTCGACGGCGGTGGCTGCGTCGGGGTTGCTGCTGCCCTCCCTTTCTCGCTCTTCATCCCCCCGTCGTTGCCTCGCCTTGAGCTCCCTCCGCGACAGCGACTTTGCCCGAGGGTTTTTATCGCCAGCCTGACCGGCGACGACGGCGTTGGAGGTGGGCGACCGCAAAGGCGCCAGGGACCTGGCGGACCAGGGCGCAGAAGGGTCCCCACGAGACCGGAGAGCGGAGACAGTCATGTCAGGCAGGGGACATTGGAGGGTGGCAGCACGTCTTTGGTTTCAAGCATCGCTCAGCACCGAACCTCTCTCTCTCTCTCTCCTGAGGTGGAGGGGCGGGAGTTTGACGTTTACTTGTACGCCCTTGGATTTCTCAATGCCATACCAATTAGGTACGGCTCAGAGTGGCCTGTCCCTGACTCTTTCTCTCTGGCTCCTTTCAGGCCTACCTACCTAGGTAGGTACCTAGGTATCTCGGTGTATGGGATGGATGGGCAAATATCTCCCGTGTTCCCCCATCGGACTTTAGCAAGGGGTAAAACATACTATCTGGGCCACCACCCATACCGCCTGTCAGCCACGGCTGCTCGGGATGTGGTAATACCCTGTCCTGGCCGAGGTAGGGCCATTAAAATGATAGCGACTAGTGTGACCTGTTGGTTCGTTTGGTCAAGTCGCTTTTCCCGATATGGATACAAGAAAAGCCAAGTCAAGCAACGTGCAAACGAGAGAAGGGAGTCTCTCCATCCGGACTTTTTTTGGGGAAGGCCAGACAGGGAAGGCAGAGCCCATCCATGCCCACACACTCGCGTCAGCACCTTCCCGATAACCACGGGCGAGACGCTCCACATGCATCAGTGAAATGCAACGACGGAAGGTACGGCTGCAGGATTGCGAGTGGCAGGCGCCCGCCTGGAGATGCGCCTATCAGCAGCAGCAGTGCAACAATGGATAACTGGATCGCAGCCGCCCGCAGCAGGTGCAGCGCATGTGCAGCGACTTGCAACATGCATGTAACAATGAAAATAGCGCTACGACGGCAGCGCCAGCAGTGCGCATGAACCCCGCACAGCAACCGCCGAACCGGCCTTGTTTTTTTTTACGGACGAGTCGCTGCTGCTGCCGCTGGATTTTGTGAATCATGAAGCCACCAATTTAAGCCCGGTACTTTTGTTGTTGCGGTCAAGAGATAGCGCCCGCCAATGTCGGAGCAAAGCGAGCGGCGACCAAGTTAGACTTGTCCGCCCCCATTGTGTAAGTGGCCCACCCATTCAGTGAGACAAGAGCCAGCTCGGCGTGCATGTCGGGTCCAGCGCGGCACAGTCAGGAAACGAAAAGCAGGCTGAAAGAGCCCCCTCCCGGAGAAAAGACTGCGCTGATCGGGACACAACATGAGACCGCCCGCCCAGCCCTCGCACATTAAAAACCCGAGGCCCCCCTAGCCATGCTCGCCGCCTCGCTCTGTCGGTCTCCTCGGTCGCTTCGGCTGGCCGGGACCGTAGCAGCCTTCAGGGGTCCGAGCCACACCAAGCTCGGCACCCAGCCGGGCCCGACGCACAAGGCAAGTCCGCGGCGTCTTCGATCAGTCATGCTCCGGCGTGACAGGGTGACCTGTCACGGCATCTTTCCAAATGAGGAGAAGTGTGCTTTCGCCTTTGTCCTGCATGACCAAATCTGCTACACACAGATAAATGCCGGCACTGTTAGGTTGAAAAAAAAAAAAAAAAAAAAAAAAAAATAGATGGGAAAAAACAGAGAAAAAGCACAGTTGCACGAAACAGGGATATGTTCGGGATAATTGGGGGGTTCCATTAGCGTTGCCGGCTTTTGATTTGCGCGTGGTCACACCGCCGTCACACACACTCTCTCTGTAAGACCGACCTAACAATCAAGGAAAACGCTCAGCTCCTCCTCGCCCGGGTCCGCCGCACTGGTGCATCGGAGAGATATTTCTCCGGGCAGCCCGAAGCTGCCGACGCTGCCGACGCTGCCGACCAGCCCGAGCGCGCAAAGCACCCCGGGCGCCCCACCAGATCCCTCGCCGGCAAGGTAGCACTGGTGACGGGCGCGGGCAGTCGAGCCGACGACGGTCGCGAGCACGAGGCAGGCTATGCCGGGCTGGGAAACGGCGCCGCCACGGCGGTGCTGCTGGCCGAGGCCGGCGCCTCGGTCGTCTGCGTCGACGTCGTGCCCGCCCGCGCCGAGCGGACGGCCCAGCTCGTCCGCCTGGAGCATCCTGGGAAGAATCGAGAGGACGCCGTCGCTCTTGCCCTGTCGGGCGACGTGACCAACCCTTCCGACTGCGAGCGTCTCGTGGCCGAGACGACGGCGCGGCTGGGCCGGCTCGACATCCTCGTCAACGTCGTGGGCGCCATCGGCGCAAAAGGGGACGCGACGCAGGTCGATGCCGCCGAGTGGGCGACGAGCCTCGAGCTCAACGTGTCGAGCATGATGCACATGGCCAAGTACGCCATTCCCGCCATGCTGCGACGGCAACGGCCTGACAACGACAGCAACAACAAAAACAACGACTGCGTCGGCTCCATCGTCAACATCGGCTCCGTCGCCGGGCTCCGCGGCGGGACGCCGCACCTGCTCTACCCCACCAGCAAGGGCGCCGTCGTCAATATGACGCGCGCCATGGCCGTCCACCACGCCCGCCACGGCATCCGCGTCAACTGCGTCTGCCCCGGGATGCTGTACACGCCCATGGTGGCCTATGGCGATGACGTTGGTGACGACGACGGCCGCTTCACCGTGGCAATGAGCCCGGAGATGCGCGAGGCCCGCCGGAACCGAAGCCTGCTGCGCACCGAGGGGAACGCGTGGGACTGCGCCGCCGCCGTGCGGTTCATGGCTGGCGATGAGGCGCGCTGGATCACGGGGTCTGTCCTCACTGTCGACGCCGGCGCTACTACTTCCACCGAGTTGGTTTGGTAAGAGTTTTGTGTTTATTTACGTGGTTACTTAAACATTATATATTCGAGTGGTCGTCTGGATAAATCTATGTATGGCTGGCCGTATCTCATTCTTGATCTCGTAACAGATTAATCTGGGCATCAAATACAAAATTACCATTAGTCCAACCTGCGCAGTATACGCAAGCGGTGTTTTGAAACGTTCTCGTCTCGCAAAGGCCAGCACGAGTTCCAGCAAGAGGGCGAGTCAACCGCCCCTTGTCTCCAGCGTGGGCGAGATTGCGAGTTGCATTCTCACTCAGCCTCCTGCTCCTCCCGCTCCTAGTCTCGCCGCCCGTGCTCGAGGAACAGGTGTCAGACCTGGCTTATATCGGCCGTGCATGGCGGCAGCGTCGGCGGCAGCTGCTCGCGCCCTGGCGCCGCCGCCGTTGGCCAGCCACTGGTCCTCTCTTATGCCGGCGAGCCCACCGCCGTCGTGGGGTCGGTGTTGGTGTTGGTGGTCATGGTTGTAGCTATGGCTATGGCTATAGGTGCCAAACACACGACCGCGGCGCCGCCTATTCCGGTCCCTGCGCCGGCTGCCGTCGCTGGCGGTGCTCCTGGACTGTGGTGACAGCAGCTGCGGCGGTGGAGGCGGCGGTGTCCTCAGCAGCTGCATGAGGGCCTCGGTCCCCAGCCCCGAGATGGGCTCGACCTCCCTCCTCTCGGGCGTCGTGTCCCTCCTGCCGAACCGCTTCTCCCTGACGCCCGCCCAGCCGCCACCGCCCACGCCGCTGCTGCTCCGCATCTTGTCCTCGAGTTCCCCCCACATGCGCACCAGCTGGCGCAGGTGGCCGCGCGCCGTCTCGTGCGCGTCGTGCCAGTGTGCCGCTGCCCGGCGGAGCGAGTCTCGCCCCACGGCGACCGGGTCTATCCCCGCAGGGATTAGGGCCGGCACGTCGTCGCAGCCGCGATACCAACCCCAGATCAGCGCGAGCACGGCGCCCTCCTCGGCCGCCGTGCAGCCTTTGGGGCAGAGGCTGGTGAGACCGTAGAAGCTGCCGTACGGTCCGCTGAGCCGCGCCATGATGGCCACGGTGCGCAGCGGCGCCGCCGCCGCCGTCATGCTCTGCTTGACCTGCGAGAGGTGCTCCTCGAACTCCCGCCGCAGGTGGTGCCGCTTGGCGAAGCCAAGGTTGAGCCGCCGCGACAGCCTGTATGTGATGGACGGCCGGAAGTGGTCGTCGTGCTTTTTAGTCAGGAAGGCCGTGATGTTGTGCATGGCCTGGCTGAGCGCCAGCAGCGTCTCGCTCACTTCGATGCCGTTGGGGCCGTCACCTGGAGAGCGAGGATCACTACATGTCAGAAATTATGCCACGAGGCAGTGGTAGAAGAATCAACCAGTGTCTGTATCTTACGCACCAGAGCATATCTCCTCCATCCGAGTTTTTGTCCGCCGTCCGGTGCGGGTGAAGTCGTGGAGCACTGACGCCGCCGCCTTGTCGTGGATCGAGACTTTCCCCTTGTAGAAGCTAGGTTCATAGTCTGGCCCCGTAGCCAGGCACGTCTCCGCCATCTGTGCACAGTAGCAAAGTCAGCTAACTTCCACTTCCTTGCTTCCTAACAGATACCTGCATACCTCAGTCAGCGTCCGGAAAGCCCTCATCCCCGGCCTCTGCTCCAGCGTGTCGTCCTCGTGGCACCACGGCGGGGACCTGTTCGTCGGGGGCAGGTAGTAGGCGCAGTAGTAGTACGGATCGTTCACCGGCACGTCGGTCCGCTCGATCTTGATGTGCGTCCAGGGCGGGGGCAGGACCTCCTCGGTCGTTGACTGCCGCTGCCACCTGCCTGCCGCCGAGTGAGGTCGAAATACAAGCTTCATGACGCTCGGATCCTGCAGCGATGCGCAGGCGCCGGCGCAAAACTCCCGGACCGCCTTGTGCTCTGCCATCCCGGCGGCTGAGCTACTGCTCGACTTTTTGGCGCCTCCGGCTGCCGCCGCGGGAATGGGGATGGGCACGCCGACGGCGTCGACCTGCAGCGGGAGCAGGTCTGTGTGGTGCTCGTCGAAAGGGTGGCAGCCGAGAGCAGCCATGTGCGCGGCTGCGGACGTCGTCGGCGAGTCGACGGGCCTATATCTGCCATGGCGGCGCGGCCAGTTCAGGATCCGGGCCAGGTTTTCGCTGTAGAGGCCGACGTTGCTGGGATAGACATAGACCCCTTTTTGGATTTGTGTCAGTCGCGGGTTAGCTAGCGGGTCCGAGATGTGCACCCGGATGGATAGATGGATGCCCCTTGTTCACTTGGACTTACAGTAGCTGATCCTGAACGACGCCCTCTCGGGCCTCTTGGGCACCGCCGCCGCCGCGTCTGCTGCTGCCGCCATCTTGGGCATTCACGCACGCAACACAGCAACAAAAGAAATCGTCAACGGGCGATGACAAACAGAGATGCCAACCCGAGGGGAGAAAAAGAAAAAGGGCCGATGCCCAAAAGAGGTGACGGGAACCTATGGTTCTATAAACGAACAAAAAAAATGGGGGTGGGACGGAGGACCCTGGAAAAGCGGCGCGTGCGGAGACAGGGGGCAGGGGTAGGGAAGTGGTGCCGAGCGCACATTGGAAGGCTCCCAAGGTTTGGAACATTGGAAAAGAAGGACAAAAAGGAACCGCACCAACCTCTCGGCGCCCCCATCTTCAGCCTCCGAGAGTAACTCTGCATGCGTCATGCGTTGGCACGGAATACTGTCTTTTCCCAGTCTGCGATGAGCCTTTGTCGTTGCGTCCAGCTGCTTCGTCAGCCTTTGCGAAGCCAATAGGACCATCTCGAACTGCAGGTGGGCAAAGCGCACGGTAGAAGCAAGCGAGAGCAGGAAACAGAAACCCGCTAGCCTAAGCTGCAGGTGAGCGACGTTGATCGAGCCCGAGCCGGCGGTCATCCCGCCGGTCCAAATGGATTGGAATTGATGGGAGCAGGAGGCTCGGGCGCGCGAGCGCGTGGTCTTGAACCTGGCCACCAACCTACCTGCCTACACTAGGGTACAATAGCTACCCCGGCATTTGCGTTGGCACGGCTATGCAGCCACTTAAACTTGGGTGGGTCTGTGGGTGAGAAGCCCGAGCGGGGACGCAACCCCAGCCCCGGCGACCGGGAGCTTTTTTTTTTGCTCGCCCGCTGAACAAGCGAGTTGGTGACCGAAAAAAGCCAAAATATTGGTTTGATTGCAGAACAAAAAGCGATTCGAAGAAGCATGGAAACTGGAGACGAGAAAAACGGTGGCACAGAATGCCCATCACGAGGAGGGCAGAGATCAACTGGCCATCAGTGCGTCGTGGGGCGCCCGAAATGAGGAGGAAGAAAGACGAGATGGAAGAGAACCAGGGCTGAGGAGCAGGGCAGGGGTTTGAGAACCATGGAACAGAACAGACGAAGTCTCCCCGGATATGCACCCGACGGTTGGTAGATGTGTAAAAAGCACATCAGATATGGCGACAAATGCAGGACAGGGATAAGAAGCTGTATGCAACATCATACAGCAAAAAGTGACGTAATATGCACCAAGTAAGTCTTGTATCTTATGGTCCGGGTGCCATGTAAAGCACAGCTCGTGCCAAATAATACACCCAAGAAAATTTTTGGTACAGTCCAGGCACCGCTCTGCCGGCCTCTATAGTTTTTTACCATGTGCCGCAAAATAAACGCAAGAAAAAAAAAAAAGTTGGCCGCTAAACAGTGGTGGAAAAAGAAAGGTGAGGTATCTACGCATAATTACACAATCCTTCCACGGTGCCGCTGGTACTAGGTGAACAGGAAAACCTAAAATGAACACTTTTTTCCCCAGTGAAATCCGACCAGAGAACCGCAAACGCCAGATAACTTGACATGTTGTGAATGAATGATGCGTGAAATAGCGCCACGGAGCCATCTCATCCCCTCCGGAGCGCAAAACAAGAAGCCGCGTCAACGACGGCAAGAAACCAAAGTTCTCAGGCCTCTGTGGCCATCGGATCGACGTCGTTGTCGTTGTCATCATCGTCGTCGTCCGTGGTGAGGCCGAGCACGCGAGCATACTGCACCGTCAACCGCTGCAGCTCCCGGAATTTGCCTGTGTGGAAAGAGTCATCCTGTAGTCAGCAAAAGAAGTGTCCGACATCGACATATGAAAGAGACGAGATGATAAGCTCGTGTCACGGCCGGCCGGCACTTACCCAGAATCATGACCACACCCTTGAGGAGCTCCCTGCGGTCCCATCCGCACAATTGGTCTCCCTTGTCTAGCCACCAACCATTGCCCGTGCCCGTGCCCAGGCCCGGGCCCGCTTTTGGGCTCGTGCTGTCGCCCTTGTTCTGGAGCACGCCGCCAAGGAGCGAGTTGAGAAGCTCTTCAACCTTGGGCCGCAGGCCCTCCGCTCCGAGACGTTTGGCGTACATGAACAGATAGAGCCGGAACTCGTCCCGGGACCCCAGCTGCAGCGCGCCCGCAATCCGATTCTCCAGGTGCGCAATGCTGACGCTGCTCTCGAACCCTTCGAAGCCCTCGCGGCTGAGAAGGGTCTTGATGAGACGCTGCAAAGTGTATGCCCGCCCGCGGAGGAGGAACTCGTTGGTCGTGTGCCGCTCCAGGAACGGGATCACACCCGCCGAGACCGACACGCCACCTTCGCCAGCCGACGTGGACGATGGCGCGGCCGCTGTCGCAGGTCCGACAGCTGTGGTCTGCAGGGCACTGACAGAGCTGTCATTGCTGTTCCAGTACTGGCTGCCAACAGCCCACCACGTTTCCGAGAGGCGTTGCCACGAGTACAGGCTGGGCGAGTAGAAGAAGCCGTCGCCGTTGCTCAGCGTAACCACGATCCGCCCCACCGAGTTAAGGTGGGCGGCTGACACGCTCGGACCAGGAACAGCCGCGTGCGGGTTCAGCGAGTGAACCGCCAGGTCCAGCACCGGTCCCAGCGATACTGGTGGATGGGGTGACGAGCACGTTTCGATGTTCCAGACGTGGCACAACCCCACCGCCGTCACGCATAGGAGCCAGTGCTCCCGGCACTCTAGTATGACGGGCTGGGACTCGAGAACGAGCGCGTTGACCAAGCGCCGGCCTGCGGGCGACCACACGTACACTATCCCGTCTTCGCACGCTGCTGCCCAAAAGTTCTTGTTGCCCGTGACCAACATGACGGCCCTGGGCAGAAAGTCATGCCATAAAACAACGCCGCGCTTGCTTGCTGTGATATGCGAGGGGTCCCTCGCCATCTCCGGATTCTTGGCCTCAAGGATGATGTTCTCCGGCACCTTGGACGCCTCCTCGAGTGTGCTCTCTCCTTGCAGCACGCCTCTCTCCAGAGGCCGGACAATGTGTGACCGGACCTTGGGGACACCCAGCCTGACTTGGGATATGGATATGGATGAGCTCAACACGGCCGGGCGCAGGAAGTCCGGGGTAGCAACCACCCTTGCAGCCGCGTCTTGTGTCTGGGCGTGCTCGAGACCATCGACCCCGTTGATCATGATGGGAACAGGCCCTGATGCCGGTCGCTTGCTGGCGCTCTCCTCGTCGTCCTCTCCCTCCACAGCTACCGCCTTCCTCTTGTTTCCCAGCAGCATCGATGCCAAGCCCCCCTTAGGTAGGCCATCATACGGCTTGGATAAATCCAGGATCGTCTGCGGCGTATCGTCTCGCGCGGCTTTGGTCGATCCGGTCCCGACGAGGTGGGACTGTGGCAGAGATGACTGGCCGGTTCCAGATGAAGATACAAGGAGAGGCGCAACCCTCTTTTTACCATCTTTAGTGATGGTGACCCGAGACTTGAGGGCCGCAATTCGCTCTGCCTTCTTGTCTTCGCTCTCATCTGCAGGATTTTGATCCGCCTTTTTCGCACCTTCAGAGTCGCCGTTGGTCTCGCCATCCGCGGGCTTTGCAGCAGCAGCCGAGTTCGAGCTCGCAGTCGACGTTGGCTTGACGCCGTTAGTGGATGTGGTGCCAGGAGTCTGCGACGCCGCCGCGGCTACTTCGTCGCCCATGAGCGCCCCCATGCGCGACTCGGCACCGCGAAGCTCGCCCGCCTTGCTGTGGTTCTCCAAGTTCAGCCCCTCGACATCCTCGGCCGTGCCCATGCCCTTCCTTGAGGAGCCGTATTTCTGCAGCGCCTTGTCGTTCTCCTCGGCCGTGGCGACCCAGCCAAGTTCGCCCTCAGAAAACTTGACCGCAATGATGCTGCCGTCAAGACTCGAAACAAAAATGGTCTGGCCATCGGGAGTCCAGGAAAGATCCGAGATGGACTTGGCAGCCACGTCTTGGACGATGACAACCGGCCTCGAGGTATTTGTATTCCATATGCTGAGCGTCTTGTCCTGGCCTGCCGATGCGATGACCGTGACGAGGTGGCTGCTGCGGCTGCTGGCGTTCCCGTTCGCCTGGGCTGGGTCCTTCGTATGGAACAACCGGGGCGAGAACTGGCAGACCTCTGTCGGTCCCTCGTGACCAATCAGGTTGATCTCGGAGTCCCAGCTGGAGCGCTCGATGATGGCGACGGAACTAACGGGCCCGTTCACAGCATTCGCGGCGGCGATGTGATTCCCGTCGGGCGACCAGGAGCAACGCCTAAAGTAGGTAGTGAGGGGTGAGTTTTTGAAGGGCGTGTTGATGGTGGTCTCGAGCACAAAGTTGTTCACCATGTCGTGCTGGGTAGCATTGGGTGCCGGCGGCGTGAAGCGGAAGATCCGGATCGTCCTGTCATCACTTGCAGTGGCAAAGAACTTGTTGGCCGGGTCAAAAGTGATGCCCTTAACGTGGCTCTGGTGGACCGCCAGCGTCTTGAGCTTCTCGAACGTATGGCCAGACCACACTACAACTTTAGAGTCAAGGCCGACTGATGCCAGAATAGACGAATCATAAGACCAAGCAATGTCCTGGACATCGTTCTCATGCCCGACCAGTCGCTTGTACGTCTTCCAGTTCTCGATGGGCGGTGGTTCGTTGGTACCTGTGCGACACAGAGCAAGATTAGCATCAGTGTGGGAGGTGAAGGCGCGAGCCGGGAGGCCCTCACAACGAGGGCGGGGACGCAGGCGTACCGAACGAGGCAGTGTGCGAGGGCGGGTTGCTGTCGAGATGGTAGATGCAGATGATCTTGTCATCGGCACCTGAGGCAAGATAGCGGCCATTGGGAGAGAATCGCACGGAGTGAATGGTTCCGAGATGGTGGCTCATGTGGCAGAGCTGGCGGGGTTTCCTGTACGTCTCGTCGTCCGAGTTGTATATGGATTCCGTCGACCATACGCGGACGTGGCCGTCTGCAGAGACACGCCCATTGTTAACGCACTTCGTCTTCCCCGCATTCCCCCAGCAGAGATATTCGGGATTCCGGGCTCTTACCGCCGCCGGCCGTCGCAAGCCTCGAGCCATCCGGGGAGACGTGGACGCTGTAGACCTCGAAGTCCTTCTGCTCGCCTGCGAGAAGCCCAAACAAAGCATTAGTGTCAATAGAGGCGCGAGCCCACGGTCGCATTGGGCGGAGAGGACACGGGAGCGGCTCGTACCACTATGGCTCAGCCATGAAGGCTTGACGACGCGCATGATGTGCTGATGGGATTGTGCCTGCTGTGCATATCGATGGCAGGTGGTTGCGATTCCGGGCTGGAAATTTGTTCGCGAAATGCCCGTCGCGGCCGCGTCTCCGGCTGCGGCGCCGCCGTTGGGTGCTTGCGTGACCCTCTCGTCTCCACAGATACGCGGGCGACTCCACAAATATTAACGTATCCCTGCCACAAGAGCGATCGGCTGGAGAACATGCTGTCTCCTCCATCAGCCCTACGCAAATCATGCCGTTTCTGCAGTGAATACCAGGCACTTCTAGCCAGGCGACACATTCTGTCCAGCTCTGGCCCCGAGATAGAGGTATTTATTTACTATCATCGGTAACATGAATTGTGTCAACATCCACCATTGGGCGTTGCTCTCGTCGGGATCTTTCCGCCCAGCAATTCACTGGCAATGAACATTTCCACAGAGGTACGCCAGCAGTGAAGAACCGACGTCCTTTTGTTGTGCTGGCGCGACTCCATGGATTCATCATTCATGCTCCCGAATTCGGTGACTAGCTCCTTCTCTTCGTTGACCCGTATACTTCCTTTCCACGTGCATTACATTTGTCCATCGCGGATCCAGGTAGGCAAGGCGCAGTCATAACCGATCACGCCTTGATCATACCTTTACGGCCTCCAAAGGACTGCCTAAGCCCGCTGTGCCCAAATAGAAAATCGGCGGGATCGTGATACCTTCCTATCAGGGAGGACTCGTCGCACCAATGGTCTGCCGGATGGTGGCGCTGTGGAACACCACACCCGTTTGGTTCTTGGGAAGAGCGGCACCCTTTCAGGAAACTCCAAAGACCCACAACTTTATCACTTACATCTGATAGTCTGATAGTCTGATCCGAGACGCACGAGGAGCGCAGCCTTGTGAATGTGCCTAACGAGTGCCTCTTCTCCCCGATACACATGTCCAGCAGGCCCTGGTCCCACCCCTTAATGACCATGCCGCTGCCCAGGTCACTAGGAAATATAGCCAAGCTCGCGGAGATAGCTACCGACCGGACTTACCACTGGTAGGGCCGATCTCCCGGAATACCGATTTCCTGGAAACGTATATGCTTTGGCAGCCTGTGCCGGGGGGCGATGCAGCGGCCGGTAGTCAGAAGCTTTGCTGGTCCTCGGACGGTGCGTTAACGCTAGAGAGCTTGTGTATCTGACAGCGCATTGGGTGGAGATCTAAATGACTGGGTGAATTTCTACCTTTTGTCGGAGTGAAAACGCAGCTTCTATTGTACATATATGCGGGTGTTCAGTGGGGACCCGTGGGAGCCTTGTCGGGCGTTTAATGATGGATAGCGAATCAGCCCAGCCTATCAGTGGTTACATCACTCATCACTCATCAATGTACCCAGCTTTAAAGTAATCAAGACCGCCCCACCTCTCAGGTACAGCCACAGCCAGCTTCTGCGGGGTCTCCCACACCACCCAGCCCCCCGTATTGTCGCGCAAAACAGGCTGCCCGCAAGGAGCAAGGACGCCCTCACCTTCGTTGGCCGGGCTCCGTTGACAATCATCCTCAACATTCCCCATCGCAAAGGCTCCATTCACGCGCAGTTAGTTTGGCATCCGCTGATACTGTCACGCTGAGGCGCCAAAGAAAGCGCGCGCGTCACTCGTCCTGCTTGAATGACCGCCCGTGCAGCGACCTGGAATTCTCTCCACCCCGTGGCTTTGCTGGAGCCGCCGTCAGATGACTGTGCTTTGGAGCACCCAGCTTTCGCATTTGACTACAAATGAGCGCCAGTCCCAGCCGCCGTTCTCTTCGGGCTGCTCTACGGCGACTGAAAAAGGCAACAGCGTCCGAGGATCCGCCCCAGCAGCCAGCACGCATGGGGAACCGCTGTTTCAAAGACGATAGCAGTGAGCTGGGCCATGACGGCATGGACATAGACACAGAGATGCCAGCGCGCCCCGTATCCGGCGGCAAAGGCGCCCGCATGGGGGTTCCCGCCACCGGCAGCGACAACTGGAGCACGCTTCCCGCCCTTGAGCAAGCCATCAAACTGCGCAGCGGCGCCGTGCCGCCGAAGAAGCAGGTCCCCATTACGACCCCGGAGGAGTATCAGAAGGCCCGCAACCATGTGACCCAGATGGAGCAGGCCCTGGCCTTCGACTTTGTCTGCTTCACCAATGCAAGCGAAAAAGAGCGCGAGGCGAACGCAATCCTGCAGCTACTGCGCCAAAAAGACAAAGACCTCTTTGAGAGGGCTCAGCCCTGGAGGGGCTACCAAAACCAGTCGCATAAGCGGCACCCCAGCGACCACCATCTCACCAACCTGGACCTCGTGGAGGATACACAAATCTTCCGCGTTGCGCGCAGAATGCCCAAGGGCGCGCACCTACACATCCACTTCAACTCGTGCCTCGAGGCATCGTTCCTGCTGGGCTTGGCGAAGGACCAGGAGAAGATGGATATCGGGAGCAATAGGCCCCTGGTAAATACAGACGATCTGTACGAGTGCGAGATACAGTTCACCATCCGGGGACAACTCGACCGGGCTACAGCCCTGCCGGGGACGCCCATAAGGCGCGCCTGGACTAGGAAGTTCATTGGCAATCCGCCAAAACCCCCAGTGCTGGTGAACTTGTTCGACAAGGAAAAATTCGATCGGAGCGAGGAGCCAGCGGACAAGATACGGTGGATGAGCTACAGGGACTTCCGCGACGAATTCCCACACAAGTTCCCACGAGAGGACTTGGACAAGTGGCTCGAAGAGAAGCTGGTCTATAACGCAGACGAGGCGCACGGCGTGCATCAAACAGCCGAAGGGTAAGTTCGAGTGATCCCTCAGCACGCGTACCGCGCCAAAACAAGATGCTAACCCTGCTCCAATCTGCCGTCCCCGACAGTGCCTGGGCCAAGTTTAATGGACGGACCAGGATGATGAAGGGCTTGTTCAACTACGAGACTGCCTATCGGCAGTACACGCAACGGTGTCTGCAGGACTTTGTTGACGACAACATTCAGTATGCCGAGATCCGACCCAATTTTATGCATACGAACCAGGTCTGGTCAACAGACGGCAGCCAGCTGTACGACAATTTCCGAATCATGGAGATCATAACAAACGAATGCAACAACTTCCTCCAGGAAAGGAAGGGCCAGGGGAAACCCTTTTTTCAGGGCATCAAGGTTATTTACTGCACCCCGAGATCTTTCCCTGACCATCTAATCAAGGACTCTCTAGACGAGTGCTTAGAACTCAAGCGCTCCTCCGAAACTGGCCACATGATTGCTGGTAGGTTTCCGCGAGCCGGTATACCCAAGATTCTAACCCCACAAGAGCCGCGTCTAATAACCGGTCGACTACTGTCGTATAGGCTTTGATCTCGTCGGTCAAGAGAGCGCCGGAAGGCCTTTGAAGGAGCATGTGGCAAACCTGCTCGAATTCCAAGCCACCTGCAAGTCGGAAGGCCTAGAAATCCCGTTTTTGTTCCACTGTGGAGAGACGCTCGAGATGGGGACCGACACGGACGGCAACGTCGTGGACGCGCTCCTGCTCGGCTCAAAGCGGATCGGACACGGCTTCTCGCTTTCCAGGCATCCGTACATAATGGAAAAGATGAAGCAGCAAAACATTTGCCTCGAGGTCTGCCCCATATCCAACGAGATCCTGGGGCTCACGCCGAGAATCGGCGGCCACGCCATGTACAACCTCCTGGCAAACAATGTGCACTGCACAGTCAACAGCGACAACGGAACGCTGTTCAGGTACATTTCTTCCTCCAACTCCCTTGTGTGGGCTTCAGTTGTTGTCGCCTGCTGTCTAACCTAGCTCCCCGCCAGGTCGTCGTTATCCCATGACTTTTACCAGGTTTTCGTCGGCAGGGACGACTTCACGCTCCACGGATGGCGCCAGCTGATCGAGTGGAGCTTGGAGCATGCCTGTCTGGACGAGAATGAGCGCGCTAGGGTCATTCGAGAGTGGAAGAAGCTATGGGACGAGTTCTTGGACTGGATTTTGGAAGACTACGAAATCCTCCGCAACACGACGAGGACGGACAAGCCAAGCAGTACAGCCTGAACGTTCTAGATCTCCTGAAATTTTCGCTTTTTTTTTCCAATATTCTTTTCTCATTTCTTTTTCTACATCCACATGAGAGCGCAAATAATGGGTTACGACACGGGGCGGTGGGCTCTTTGACAAATGCACGGCTTTCTGATGGCGCTGAGATTGTTTAGAAGGGCTGGGGGCGTTCTGGAGTCGGAGAGGCTGCGGGGATTCCGGACATGGGCCGAAAACGAGTGATAGATGGATGCCTGGATTGAGGGGATGGGCTGGTAGCTAGATGGCCTTTGGGCTCCTGGAGGCGAATCGGGCAAGAAAGCATGACTTTTTCCACGCTTCGGTTTGCAACCTAGCCTGAGAACGTGCCAGCTTTCGGTTTCGGGCAACGGTGCCCGTGGTACATGGCGGCTGATGACTGGATGGTCAGGCCGCGATGGGCAGAGATGCACATCTTGGGCAAAAGAAACGCCATTGGCCCTAACTCCTCCTGGTGGCAGAGTTCGGGTCACACTTTCTACGGCACAGCCCCCCTCCAGGTGGACGCATGATTACATAAAACCGATAGGTAGCCGCCACGCCACGCCACCTAGGGAACGAAGTGGAAAAAAGTCTGGTGCCCCGGTTAGCTAGGTACCGACCTATGGCGTGCTCACGGTGGTGGATTTTGTTGCGCGGGCGAAACGCGCCACCATCTCGGCCTCGGTCGCCGTCTCGCGCCGCTTCAGCATGGCGACGAGGGTCGCGTTCACAGGCGCAGGGAGGCCCAGCTTCACCGCGTTGGAGACGACGTAGCCGTTGATGTAGTCGATCTCGGTCTCGCGCCCGGCGCGCGCGTCCTGGAGCATGGAGCTGACGTTGCCGGCCGTCTTTTCGGCGACGAGCTGGGCGGCGGCCGTGAGGCGGTCGTCGGAGAAGTCGTTTTTGTCGTTGTCGTTGTTGTTGCCGTCGCCAGATGAAGAGAGCAGGGCCCGCACCACGGGTCCCGTCTCGGCGATCAGCAGCCTCAGCAGCTCCAGCCGGGCGGGCGTGGCAAACACGTCGCGGTTGCGGCAGTCCAGGATGGCGGTCAGGGGGTTGATGGTGGCGTTGACGACGAGCTTGCGCAGCTGCGCCGCCTTGAGCTGGTGCGGGGTCGCCAGGGTCGCTTCGAGATGGCGCGCTTCGAGCAGGCGCTGGACCATTTCGGGGTGGTCGCCACTGCTGTCGTCATGGTCGTCGTCGTTATCGTCCAGCAGGACCCTACCGATCGTCAGGGGCCCGCGGCCGGCGTGGACGATGGAGAAGGGGCCTGTGCTGTAGACGCCGGCGCTGCTGATTCCTGCCCAGTAGTCTGGGCGCGATTTGCGATCTGTGAAGATTGTCGCGGAGAGCTCTTCCGCGGTGCCTTTTTTTGTGTTGGCCAGGGGGATAATGTCAGATGAACCCTGCGATTTACTGCTGTGGCAGAACCCTCAGGAGCGTGTACCCATTCCATTCTGCAGCAACAGGACGTTAGAATCGCGCCCCAGCCTGTGCTGTATCGGCCGCAGAGCCGCGGTCGTCATGTACGTCTTGGTGGCCACGATGAGGTTCTTGATGGGCGTCCTGTGGTGTTGGCCCGGCGCCTCGACGGCGAAGCCCGTCTGCCTGTCGACGGCATCCGCGCCGGGCGTGCCGCACTCTATGGCCTGGCCGGCGGACGCCCAGTCGGACAGCAGCCCCTCCCTATGGAGGAGCAGGGTCACGGGCGTGGCCGGCGACTGCTTTCGCAGGCAGTAGGCGACCAGCTTTCCGAGGTTGCCGATGCCGACGATGTGGATTGGCGCCATGTCCATGAGGGCGGCTCGCGACAATTCAGATGAGGAGGGGCTTGTAGAAGCGATTCATGGTAACCCAAGCCGAAGCGGCAGCACTGAAGGCCGAGATCGACGACACATGCAAGGAAGGCTCGCCTGGAGGGCGTGCATGGAATTAATTGCCCAATTCATATTTCAGGCCCCTCTTTATGATTATATTCCTTCCTTTCTGTCTGTCGCACTTCTGTTTCTTCATCTTCAGTTGGAACGGCTCACAGCTCGTGCCTCTGGCAAATCCTTCTTATTTTTCACCCTTTCCCCCCCCCCCTGTGAACCACCTGAACCTGCAGGGGCTCGTCAGTTCTTGATTGACTTGATTGCAAGCCACGGCCCCGCTGTCATCTCAATGATCATCCCATCCAACATCTTTCACCATCCCGCAGCCTCACTCGGCCCAAAGTACTCGGTGAACTGTGAGAGCCGCCCTTAGCAATGGCGCGCCACCATCATCGACGCTAAGCCTGTAGAGGACGCTGGTAAGTGTCCTGTGTCGACTGCCGCACGACTTTTGCCCTGGGCAGTGCCGGTTTCAGTCCAACCACCTCCCTGTCCGCCGCCAGCCTGCACACGATCGGGAACCATAGGTACCACAAACACACGGGAAAAACCGACACACAAATATGCCAAGCCAAGCCCCAGCCTCACTGGGCGTGCGACGCCCGGCCCAGTTCGAATCCCACCCTGTCTGCCGGTTTGGTTTGTGGAGGCGGAAACCCTGGCCTTGCCACCTCGCTCCCATCCTCTTAGTTTTCGATTTCCTCCCGTTTTGAATTCACACTATGCCAATAGTCCCTGGATTTATACTCCCATCTTTTGGTTTATATATACCTCGCAGCAAGCGCTGTTAAGAAACCACTTTCGAGCGCAACACGATTTTCTAGCGCGGGTAATGCCTAACGCGCAGTGATACCCCATCGCTTGCTTGTTTGTTGGACCTACAAGTTGTTCGCTCGGTCTGACGAGACCTCCTGACCAACAATCATGGCCAGTGACGATGGGTCGGCCCGTCTTGCAGGCGTGGGGAAATGGTTTCCCTCCCTCCCAAACGACCGCCGGGAGAATTCAGAGTGGCGGCTGGATATCATCACGCTGCTGGCCGTCATCGGCGAGTCGTCCATGTCGGAGCACTCGCAGACCATCACCTCGTCCGCCCTCTGCCTGCTGCCTCGCATCCTGCCCGCGCCCCAGGCCCTGCTGAAGCCCGTCAGGCCTCACCGCATGCCGTCGACCGCTGCCAAGGTCACGGGAGTCAAGAGTGGCGTCGCGCTGGACTCGGTCGGCTTCTTCGCCAACATCATTGTCAACCTAGACGGGATCAAGCCGTTCGAGTTCCGCGTCATAGAGATCAAGCACAGGGATGAAGCCAGCATCGCCGGCGATGTAGTCGCCAACAGGACCCCCGCCCACGAGTCCTCTTCTGTCATGGACTACACCCACCGCGTCTTCCGCCTCGGCAGGAAGCCTCAGGGCGGCGCGGCGAGCCACACGATGCTGGGACGACGGCCTCCCTCGCTGGAGGCTGAGGATAGCAGCGCCACAGCTGGCAGTCCCGGGCCCGGCCCGGGCGTCGCCACGCGGTCCACAGGCCGCTCCGTTGCCTTCACGGGGTCGTCGGATCCGGATCCGGAGAAGGGCGACATGGGACCCCCGCACCAGAAGCTCCGGCGGCGGCCCACCGCCAAGGACAAGATGACCGACTTCATCGCAAACCCCACGCTGGCGACGCTCCGCGAGCGCCCGGCGATCCCCGCCAAGCTCTTGAGCCCGATCCACATCCTCGGCATATTGTCCATGCTCGTGACGGTGGCGCTGCTGGTCATGGCCTGGGTCTGGACGGACGGGCCGGCGATGCTGGCGGTGAGCATGATCGGGCTGCAGTCCAGCATCGTCGGCTGGGCCAGCTGGTGGCGGCCGGTGCTCATGAAGCGGACGCACACCAACAAGGTGCCCGAGGGCGACGTCGTCATCCGCACGCGCGAGGGCGCCTTCATCCTGGTCAAGTGCAGCGAGGAGGTTGGGCGCGAGCTCTTTCAGACGGCCGAGTGCGACTACCGCATCAAGGACAACCGCCTCTACCGCCTGCTCATGGGGCTCGGCACCATGATGCTCATGCTCAGCACCGTGCTGCTGGGCAACTGCTCCTGGAACATGCAGCTCTTCGTCGGTGCCGCCTACATCGTCCTCAACGCCCTCTACTGGGCCCTGAGCATGCTGCCGCCGAGCGACTTTTGGGACCTGAGCCGCTACGAGTGGAAAGTGGTGACGCCCGAGGACGCCGAGGACGCGCACGGCGGCCTTCTCGACGACGACGACCTGTCCAGGTATGACCAGCGCGAGGGCGTGCCCAGCTTCACCCGCACGCTCTGGTACGCCATCCGCGAGACCAAGGTCACGGGCTGGGCCGAGCGCGGCGGCGCGGCGCCCACGACCCCGCCCTGGCAGCAGTGGCTCGCCGAGGCCGAGGCGGCCGTGGCGCGCGGCGAGAGGACGTGGCCCGCCGTCGGCCGCAAGGACGAGATCCTAAAGGAGTACTTGGCCAAAACCACCGCGGCCGCCCCTGGAAAAGCCGCCGAGGCACCTCCGGAGGACCCGGGAAGGCAGCGTGCTCCCGCCACCGAGGTGCAAGTCCCAATTGGCGGCACTTGTTGATGTAGTCGTGCTTTCGGAGTTCCATCTAGCGCCTCTTTCTTTTTATGTTTCTTTTCTTGAGATATCCACACTATTTTTTTTTTTTTTCAAATATCGATCTTGAGTTTTCACGCACTATCTCGGTAGTTCTGGATCAACTACACAGTTTAACATTTGGGAAACGGACATGTAATAGGAAGTAATAATTTTAGCATCCACGGCGATATGGGATGAGAAGGCAAGGGAATAAAAGTTGGATAGCCACAGTCCCGGGTCTATCTGTGACCCTGTCATGTGCTGATACGAGCCCGAGCAGGCTTCAAGACGAGGACAACAAGGCCTCATCATATCAGATGATCAGCGAACACCTAGGCGGGTAAGCAAGCAGACATTCAGGGGGGTCACGAAGCATCACACGGCCAGGCCGACGCCGGAATGAAATCGGCATCGTGCAGAAGAGCGGACGCAAGGAGCCCTGTCGGCTCGGTTCTCCCTTGTCAGCCTGAGGCTCAAGCAGGATCCACACGCGTGCACGCGGCGGCGCCTGCCCAGAAAAAGAAAAAGAAGCAGGAACTCGGCAGCCGCTGGATGCGCGGAAAGGTGGGTGTGGAGAGAAAATCCCGGAACGGGGGCCGTGTGTGTGGCTGCTGGCTCCGTGACCCGGTCCTTGCCGAAAGCAACCGGGGGTCTTTTTGTTTTTGTTGGTCTCCGTGCTGTAACCTTGCTGGACAAAAGAGGCGCCGTCCATCCCACGCTGTGCTCTGTGAGCTCGGCATTCGGGAGGTCTGTGAAAGGCGGGAAGGACACAGCCTGTCCGCCTGTTTGCGGCTCCCTTCGTATGCAGGCTGTTTCTCCGTCGGTTATGTATTGGCTTGTTCGCGAACTGGGGAAGGCTTAGCATTGTAAGATAGCGTCGCATATAATGCAGAATGAATAGAGAGAGGACATTCAGTCGGCGGTACTTCCCTCCGTCTGACCCGTCCGGCTCACCCAAGAAACCCGCTCAATCTTTGTCCCACAATGCAGCGGCCATGCAGAAACTCTGTTCGGATACAGAGGGTTCGGGTTCTCCATCCGTCGCAGCTCTGCCGAGCCCACCTTTGCAGTGGGTTTGGTGCTGCATTCATCCACGCCAGTCAAAGCGGATGGAGCCCCCAGCCAGAATGCCAGGGTCGAATGCAGGTATCCAGCCTCCACGAGAGTGTGACTCACAACGTAGACCTCCTTCGGCGGTCGAGTGCGATCGTCTTCAATTGGCCAATTGATGTCTGCGATTCAGTCGCGTCGAGGGGAAATTTGCGCCATTTGTGTCCCAGCGCGCGCATCACTCTTCAATCGCGCTAAGTCTATGGACCGTATGGCGCAGGGGCTCTGTGTCGAAAGGAGAAGAGCGATCTAGGACGTGAGGTGCATATGGCTGATGGACGACCTGCCGAGAGCGAGAAACTGGCAGGACGAGAGCGAGAATTCAGGCAGCCAGATTCAAATCTCTTGCCTGATCCCAAATATGCATGCTACGTACGCATCAGGTATACGTGTACCCGTACCTCGTGCAAGGCCGGATCGTGGGGTTGCGAGCCATCTGGCTCGGAACCGTCCATGCTGGAATATCCCAGGACCCAGGACTGTCCAAGAATAGGACTTGGTCGTTGGTCCCATGGAGCCCAGCCGTCCACGGGGCACCCCAAAATGCAGATGGGCGGCAAGGCTCGGGCGAATGCGAAATCCCTCGTATGTCCATTTTTACTGGGAATGGGCCACAGGGCAGCCCGCCCAGCAGGCTTGTTGGGCACGGTCGTGGTTTAGGACTTCTCAGTTGGCCATCTGTCCACTTCTCCTTCCCCATGTCGAACACCGCCCGTTCCTCGCAAACTGAGGCCCGATTCCTCCCTTTTTCCAGCTGACCGGCGGTGGCCTATTGAAACGAAGCGCAAAACCGTCGCGTCCCCGGCGGTGCGGCCTAGCTCCATCCGGTCAAGGCCAGCGCCTTGCGACAGGATGAGATTGGTTGGGCGCACGTTGTTTCCAGGGGGCGGAGTCCTCCCTCAAGGGTTGTGAGTGGGCCTCGGGCCTGCGTGTGGGGGGTGATCGTGGAAACACGACGCCCATGGATCCTACTAACAAATGGACTGTGCGACTGGCTGTTTGTTTTCTAAGGGCGCGACGGCAGAGTTGCTAAGGCGGGGACGGGAACGTGCGCCGATAGGAACGAGGGACGCAGAATAAGAGGGGAAAAAAAGATGGCAGATAAAAGGGAAATAAGACCTTAGAACTGGAGACGAACAAGAGAATTCAGCTGAAGCTAGACAAGCTAGAATGCCATTGGTGCAAAGGACAAAGAAGAGGCACGCAGATGGCAGGAGCACAGTGGGGATAAACTCGAGCCTGTTAGGCGGGAACCAGGTTCCCGGATGAGTCACTCGCAATTGCCCCGCTCCGGAATCCCAGCCAGGCGGCTGGTTTCTCATGTCAGCAAGCCGGGGCACACGCCCTTCCTTGCGCCCTTGCTTGTTTGGCCAGGTTGCTGCCTGAAAATTACAAAAAGTGGCAGGCAGCGCTTCCCCTCCTTTTTTTTTTTTTTTTTTTTTTTTCTTCTTCCACAACCCAAATGCCTCAATCGCCCCAGACAAAACCACCAGCAACATCCATCAAGATGTTGTGAACACGCTACCCCCAAAAGCCTCCCCGCGTTTACGCACCAACCGTCAAAATTCCGTCCCTACTCCCACCCGCCGTTCGCAAACTCCCCACTCACCACTCGTCAGAGTGCTCAGATCTCCCTGAAAAGGAAGACCTGAACTTCACCACGGCTAGTCACAGCTTCGGCTCGAGTTCAAACACCGTCACCATTCCCGCCCAAGACTACAACGTCTTCACCACGGATTCACAACAGTCACCATGGCTTCCCTCCAGTTCACCCAGCCTGCCGGCAACATCCGCGCAATCACCCCAGCAGCCGTTTCTGAACCAGGACTTTGTTCTGTTCGATACGCCCAAGCGATCTCATCAACCTAGCCGGTCTGTCTCGCACTCTGTGGCCGTCCAAAGTGCCTCTCACAATCATCGTCACCATCCGCACGCCGCCTCTCCCTCCGTGCAGAACCAGAGAGTAGCACAGATCATCCAGGCCACCGGACATTCCACTTCTCCTACGGCTTACACCAATCGGTTCACCCACTCGGCGCAGACCCCTGGACAGTTTTACTCGTCGGCCCCCTCGTCAACCGTCGCTCTGAACACCGACCAACCCCGTGCTGTCCGTCCGCCTGTGCCCCTTTTCTCCCAGAGCACCGGTAGTATCAACACGCACACGCAGGGCAAGATGAACGTCCAAGGTACAGACAACAACCCCACTTCCTCATCCATGTTGTCGTCTCGTCGCTCACACGCCTTGCGTCCAGACTTCTCGTTCGACGACTTTACCGCCTTCGAGGGCGGCACCTCTGTGCTCTCGTCACCTGCCATTCATAGCGTGTTCGATATCAATACCTCCAGCTCCGCCAGCAACATGGGCACGGTCTCGCCGCAGGAACTGCTCCTGCAGGAGCCGTTCATGTCGGCTCCCAACTCGACCGCTCTGACCGCCTTGACCTCGCCGTCAATCTACCATGGGTCCCCGGAGTTCGGCGACGGCAGCTACGACGTTTCTCCCAACATCGCGGGGGACGACATCGGCTCTGCTGGCGACGTCTGGTATCCGCTCTTCCCTCCTACCGGCGACAACCTTGGCACCAGCAACAACAGCGCCGTCACCCAGCCTGCTCAGAACCCCGCTCCTCAACCGCAGCAGACCCAGCCGTCTCCTGTTTCGGGCTCTGAGGAGGTTGAGCCTGTCGAGCGCTCGCCTGCAACTCGCCGCAAGTCTGGGAACTCACCAACGTCTGGCCGTCACTCTTCTGTTGCTGGTGTCAACTCTCGCCGACGAGACAAGCCTCTGCCGCCCATCGTCGTTGACGACCCTTCAGACATCGTGGCCATGAAGCGTGCGCGCAACACGCTGGCTGCCCGCAAGTCACGGGAGCGCAAGGCCATGCGGTTTGAGGAGCTGGAAGAGAAAATTGCCAAGCTCGAGGCCGAGCGTGACCACTGGAGGAGCCTTGCTCAGTCACTGGGTGCGCCTTGACGAAACCGATCTTAAGTGTTGATTCGCTTTTATTGTGCTCGCTATCATCTTGAGTGAACTGGAGGGAAGGACTTTTGGTCCTCTTTAAACAAGCAAAGCAACAAAATAATGGGGAGGCTGCATTATCAGTTGACTTTTTTTTTCCTTCCTTTTTTTCCTTTTCCTAGTTTCTTTCCTTCCTCCCGTCTACATTCAGTCGGGATCGGTCAATTGCCATGATGCAGGCCAGGGGTATATTCGGTTATGATTTCGTTTCATTTCATGTTTTCTTAAGCCGTTCAATCAGTCAGTTCATGATATTTCCAGCATGCCTCAACTACGAGGCGAGCGCTACTTCTCTCTTCCTTCTCAATAGTAACTGCGAGGTTCTGCTCTTAACCAGCCCCTCAATCGACCGTGATGACGTGAATTCTGCCTTGGGCGACTTGGCGTCAATGTGCCTGCCTGTCTGCCCGTGTCTGCCTAACCTCTAGGCAGGTTTCATGGGCTTGATGTGATTGGCCCTTGGGGTCCTGCTGCACTGCCCACCATGGCGCCCGCCCATTCACCAATCTCTCCGTGCTCTGTCCACCGCCCCGTCTGTCCCTGCTTTTTTTTTTTTTTTTTTTTTTTTT
>PYSS01000064.1:143154-193635 GCA_003049465.1 Magnaporthiopsis rhizophila | reverse complement strand
TTTTTTTTTTTTTTTTTTTTTTTTTTTTTTCTTTTCTTCTTTTCCACTTCGACGGGCAGCCTCTGTGCCCTTCCATGCCAATCCTCCCATCCACCAGAAACCGGGCACGTCGGGCAAAAAATTACACGGACCTCCTATACAAAATCCACAGTGCGCCACTGGTCCGTGTTTTTATTTGGTCGGCGTGCCGGGATGGGCGTTTCCAAGGTTGGTAGGACACCTGGGGGCGGAGCAGGACAGCGCAAAAGCCACCTTTTTTTTTTCGTCCTACAAGATCCGTCCACGTAGATTTGCCCCTGAGTAAGTTAAGTGGTAGTGTGCAAACGGGAAAAGGGCGACCAGGCAGGTCCCATAGAATTCGCTGTTGTTGGTTACTGGCTGGGCCCGCTGCTGGGCCGTGTGACCCTGTTTTTGCTTTTTCTCTTCTCGAATTATCCTGCTTTCATCAACTCTGTTTCCGACTCGTACACAGTCACAGGCAAAAGATGTCGCACGGCAGACGGCTTGTTTGTCTGCCCGCCCTGCGAGGAGTGGTTGCAGCCCCGATGGCTCAGGGTGACGGGCTGGTTTCAGGGCGAGGCTATGGTTGGTAGGGAGACACGCGCTTCCGTGCTGGCCTTGGCTTGGTGGATGGACGATACCATACATCTGTCGCTATGCGGTCACGGCGATCCCTATTTTCGGGAATTGTGCCCATGTGCGGTTCCATCTAAAGATCGTTTGCTTTTGGTTCATCCTTGACAGCTCCTGACCTACGTATCCCGGTTTTCAACACATGTCCCGCCAAATGGTAGACGTATCGCCACATGTAGAAGATGGTTACGTGTATAGTATCGTGGCCTCCGTCCGTGAAAATTAGACTTGCCGTGCAAATGTGCTCTTGTAGTTGATACCTTCACTGGATCATCACGACCCAGCATTACGTCATTTCCTATCTTCGTAACCTCCTTTTCTGGAGCAAGTGTGCTTCACCACGAAAATCACTCGTATACCACATGGCATTTAGAGATCTTGCAACGGACCTGTATTTCATAGATACTATCGCTTCCATCACACACTTAGATCGCTTGCAACGTGCTTTGATTGCTGATACTATGCTACCATCACGCAATGATGTCATCCCGGAGCCGCCCACTCAGTGAGCCTTGACCACACCGGCCGCGTCGGCCTGGGCGGCAATGCGCTTCTTGTACTGCTGGACGTCGCCGGGGAACTTCTCGACGGTGCCGCCGTCGCAGACCCACAGGCTTGTGCAGACCGTCTGCAGCATCGTGACGTCGTGGCTCACCATGAGCACGCCGCCCTGGAAGCGCTGGAGGGCGTCGCTGAGGGCGTCCATGGCCTCAATGTCGAGATGGTTGGACGGCTCGTCGAGCACGAGGATGTGCGGGTTCTGCAGCGCCAGGCACGCAAAGGCGACGCGCGACTTTTGACCTCCCGACAGCACCTCCATCTTCTGCAGGCCCGTGGTGCCCGTGATGCCAAAGGCGCCGAGCTGGCGCCGATACTCCTCGTCGGTGCGCCCGGGGTACGTCCTCGCCATGAAGGTAACGGCCGACACGGTCAGGTCCAGCGCGTCGACGTGGTGCTGGGCGAAGAAGCCGACGCGCAGGCGCGGGTTCTGCGTGATGATGCCCGAGGTGGGCGTCAGCTTTCCGATGAGCAGGCGCAGCACCGTCGTCTTTCCCGCGCCGTTGGGCCCGACGATGCCGATGCGCGAGTCTAGCTGGACGTCCAGGTCGACGTCGCGGAGCAGGATCTTGTCCGGAGTGTAGCCAAAGGTGACGCCCGACATCTGGATGATGGGCGGTGACATCTTCTCGACGTCCGGGAAGCTGAAGTGGACGCTGTATTCGGCCTCGGGAGGCTCGAGCACGGGCATGCGCTCGAGCTTCTTGATGCGCGATTGGGCCTCGGACGACTTGGCCGCGTTGTAGCGGAACTTGTCGATGAAGGCCTGCAGGTGCGCGCGCTGCGCCATCTGGTTCTCGTACTCGCGCTTGGCGGTCTTCTTGCGCTCCTCGCGCGTGGCGTAGAACGAGTCGAAGTTGGCTCCGCGGTAGTAGTCGAGCCTCTGGGAGTGCTGGTGGATGATGTCGGTCGCCACCTCGTTGAGAAAGGCACGATCGTGCGACACGACCAACACAGTGCTGGGGTAGCTCTGGAGGTAGGTGGAAAGGAAGGTGATGGACGGGACGTCCAACATGTTTGACGGCTCGTCGAGGAGCAGGAGGTCAGGCTCGCAGAACAGCGCTCGTGCCAGGGCGAGACGCATACGCCAACCTCCCGAGAAGGTTTTGGTTGCGAACTGCTGCCGTTCTGGCGAGAAGCCGAGACCTGCCAGGATACTGGCTGCCCTCGACTCGGCCTTGTCCGACTCCATCTCGGCGAGCTTGCTCTGGACGTCACCCAGAGTCTGGTCTTGAGCCTCGCGCTCGCGATCTAGTCTGGCTGCCTCTTCGGAGGTGTCTGCCATGGACGCCCGCTGCTGCTCTATCTCGGCTAGTTTCGCCGTGATTTTCTAGGTGAAGAAGGTGGCACGAGCGTAAGCAGGATGCCCCGACGTGCAGATGTAAGGCAGGGAGTTCATCCTCTTGTGGTGGGGAAAGATATGCCGTCTATCGACGAGTCGGGCTGGAGCACTTACAGCTTGTTCTTTCAACAGGACCTTGCGCCATACGTCGGCATCCAGAACGGCTTGCAACGCAGGAGTATCGTCTCCAGTTATCTAGGGGAGTTGTCAGCTCAAGTTCTGGCTCTTGGCTCGCCTTCTCTCACGGGGCGCACAACAGGCGACTTACCTCTTGCTCAACATGGAGAATAGAGATGTGGGTAGGGATAGGAACCTCTCTCCTGGAGAGAGCGCGGAGCAGTGTCGATTTACCGACACCGTTGAAACCGACGAGGCCGTAACGATGACCGTAGGACAGGGTGAGGGTGGTGTCGGCGAGGATGCGCTGGCCGCCGATGGAGACGTCGGTGTTGTCGACCTTGATGTCCTTGCTCTTGCCGGCGCTGCCACCGCCCATCTGCAGGGGGTTGACGGCCATGTAGAAGTCCTCGTACGACTGTGCGGCGTCCGGCTGGTTAAGCAGGCGCGACGACTCGTACTCGACCGTCTTGAAGGTCTTCTTGTTCTGCTTGGCGGCGATCTTGCGCTCGGCCTTCTCGAGCTTCTTGCGGTCGACCTTGGACTCTACCTTGCGGGCGTTGGCGGACTCGAGGTCGACGCCGCCCTGGGAGACGGTCAGGGTGGACGACATGTTGCGTTGGGCGCTGACCTGGATGGTCTGGTCCAGGCGGCGGACGGCGGGCCCGCGGTGCTCGTGCGAGCCGCCGGCCTCGGCGTACTTGTCCACCCACTTCTCGACCAGCGCGCGGATCTTCTCCTCCAGCCGGGCGTCCGGGTTACCCGAGGCCGAGAGCAGCAGCTCCGTGACGGCGGAGGCGGCCTCGGCCAGCGGCGGCGGGGCGGCGCTCTCCTCGTCGCCGGCCCATGTCGTTGAGGCGTGGGTCAGGTACCCTACCGAGTACTCGGACACCACGGGGTCCACATTCGGGAGGATGGTCCTAATCTCGGCCTCCATTGCTGCTGCTTTGATCGGCAGGCGGCTACTAGGTTATGGGCGGTTGTTGGGGGTGTTGGGGTGTGGGCTATTGGGCTATAGGCTGTGCCTGATAGGGGGGCGTGTGCGGGCAGACGATAGGCGGCGGACGGTGAAGGGAGCTGGACAGGAAGCGCCACAAATCTCGTTGTATGCAGGTCTGCAATTACCGCTCTGGCGCTGGCGCCTGCAATGCTTGCTTGGAGGACCGGGGAGCCTGTTTCGTCTGCGTCCTGGCGCCCCAAATTAGGCGTGGTCTCCGATGCAGCAGGGCAGCAGAGCCTGGCTGGAATGCACACTGGAAATTGATCTCGGTGACACCCAAGGCTGGATTTGATAGGCGGCTCGGCTCTGTCGCAGGCGAGAGCGAAATTTCCCAAGCCTGCCTTTCTCTCCACCCGCAGAGGGGTAAAAAGGCTGACAAAGCCCGCAGCAGTTGAGTCTCAGCCGCGCCAGGCGCCCGCTGATTGGCTAGATCCCGAAATACACACGGGACGCTAGGGGTCATGATTGGCGCAGCTGGGCTACCTAGCTGCACTGAACTTTGTGTCTGATAGCCCGTTGGTTTGATTGACGCCTGCTGTGCCTTTCGCTCGCCCTGGAAGCGGCAAATTTTCCTCACAAGTTCCCGCCATTGCCCTGTCTCTTTTCTGAGGCTAGAAGCCACGCTAGGATACATCTCCGAACACGGGCGTTCGGACCGGTCTACTGGGCACCACTCTCATGTCCATTTTTGGCGCTTGGGCCCCACACCGGGATACGTCGGGGCGGTTACCCGCTGTCACACGCAGACTTCCTTCAAGATTTCCATGCAGGCCATGCCATCCAACAGCCCCACAGCCCCAGACGATAAGCATTGTCAAGTCAATAGCAGGCCACAGCAGCGAGCCAGTCGCATTCGCCCTCCGCCCAAGAAAGAAAATAGTCTTGAACCTTCCCGATCATCAGAGTCAGGCAGATCCGCCGGGTTTTTCCCGTTCGCAGACGCAAGGCACATGAGAGCGGCAGCCATCCGTGGATGAATGCAGGCACTAGCCTGTTGCTATGGAAGGTACCAGGCAGGGGTGGGGCTTGACAAGCCAAGCTTCCCCGCGTGGGTGTTGATGGTTGATGGCGTTTGGTTTCGCGTCACTGTCGCGTCAGCCAATTGTTTGCGTGCTGCGCATGTTTCCATGGTCCGTCATCTGAACAACCCGATCCCAAGGGGTAAAAGCCACCATTCAATGTAATCAAGCCCGTGGTCGGATGGCAGCTGGAGGGAGGGGCACCGGGATTTGCAGTTTTGCCAATCAGGCTCGGGACGTGTGCGCGGGTCATTTCCGCCGCTGCTAATGCACTGCCAACGCAGCATGTTTTAATTCCCATTGCACCCTCAGCAGTCAACGTCTCACCGACGCCCAGCCCAGCCTGGCCTGGTCGACCGCTGTAACCGCGCCTCTGAGATCAGCTTTGATGCTATTTCTAGGGGGGGAAGAAGGCTCCGAGGGCCAGACCGTGGGCCCGAGGACCCACACCTGGAATGCCAGCGTCCAACCCATGGCATGACCCGATGTCACTCGCCGCTTGCTCGCCCAGGTACGACCCCTCCCTCCGGCCGCCTCCGCTCTACAGTAGCAGTGAGCATACTGCAAACAGTACGCTCGCACACGCGCGCGCGAACTCTCTCACTTGCGTACGCAGGCCGAGTCGCCGGAAAGTCAACAAAAAAAGAAAGCGGACATCTCACATACATACACGCTGCCCAGAGTGTGATCATTCGCCAGTCAGTACTCGATAGCACGCTTCCCCACAGCGGTTTGTGATGAAACCTCGTGCCCGCTCGCCCAACAAGCAGCAATGCTGAAACATCTGCACACCAATACTACCATGCTGCAGAGAGCTGCGCAATCGCCTCTCGGCTTGTGTGCAAGGCCATGCGTGTCCAGGGACTTCCAGGACATGTGCTGGTTTGGTCTGCATGTCATCCGCCCGCCCTTTCTGTTTCCCCTCTTGTTCGTTTATTTTCAGGGATTCTTGTTTGCAAGTCCGCATGTATATCACGTCATCGGCAGGGCTTTTCCTCGGTCTAGAGCTATGTCGGCGGCTCATTCCAGTATCCTTCGCAACGATGGACGGACCCGGCTAGTCCGACGATGCTGTAGCTGCCTGTAGTAACGGTCTTCCGGCTTCCGGGTGCCCATGGCGGTGGTTACGTGCCGCTCGTGTTGCCCATGCAAGGCCCTTCTCCAAAACCAAGACTGTAAAGTTTCCGGATTCGCTCGGGCGCACGTTAGGTCACTACCCCGATCGGGCATCGCACCCAGCTAGGCTTGATGCTGTCAGAGCGTGTTGCATCCTAAGCCGCCGTGGTATCGTATCCATCTTTGGTCTGACCTGTGCGCCCAGCATCAACGACAACCCTCGCACTTTGAGATGATGAGGCTTTTAAAAGGCAAGGAAATATAGACGGCTGGCTGGTCAGGGGATTCCGGCCCAATCACGATCTTTTAACCCGTTTGCCTCGGGATCGAGGTAACACAGGGCGGGAGTGGGAGACGTTACGACTGGCTCGCCGCACCTATTATCAACGGCCTCCTATGTAATCGGAACGGCCGTTGACATGAATTCTCCCGGGGCCCTCAGCCGCTGGAGGCAAAAGGGGGCCCGAGAGGCAACACAACTGTGACACCTAGGCAAACATGCACGCAGCCGCTGGGCCGTTGTTTGGTAAAGCGCCCAACTGGAGGGTGAGAAAAAAAGCAAAGGGCCGACCCCCAAACCCTCCGAGATATCCCAAGTACTCTGAATCAGGTCCTGGTCCCTGTCTGTTCCTTCACGATGTGGCAGCGTTGACTTGCCTGCCATGCGAGTAAGGATTGCGGGTTTAGCTTCCGGGAATGTGCGTTGCTTCGCCCGTATTCTCTCACCTGCTTGTCCCTGCTCGTCGGCTGGAATTTGGCCGTTCGGACGCAGGACCAAACATTGATGGACAGTTGACAGACCGTCCAACCTTTGCCGCCCTGGCGCATCCAGGAGGCCCCTGGACTTCGGGAAACCCAACCGTGAACATCCATGCCCGGGTCTCCACTCAGTTGGGCCAGGCTACGGACAAGAGTACCGAGAGGTTACTCGTAAAACTTCTTCCTGCCCGAAGGGAGAGAGGAGAGGAAAGGAAGAGGGGTAAGCGGCTGGGTGCATTCCTTGTTGGGAGCGGGGATTCTGGGCCACTCTCGCCAAGTATTTCTTGTTCCGTTCTAGTAATAACACCCAAGACTTGACAAGAAAAATGGACGGCGACCTGCAGGCTGACCGAAAGATGTTGCTTGTTGGCTTTCGTTTACAACCAAGGAAAAACCGGCCGCGCCCAGAAGTGTGTCGTCAAAAGTCGGGCAGTCCCACAACCAAAAAAAAAAAGTGTGCGTTGCTTCAGGTGGGCTTGACCTGGGTCACTGGGCACGAGGGCACGCGGGGACGGCTCGATCGAGAGGAACACTCGATGTGGGTTGCGGGTTGGGCGCTCGCGGTGCGGATGCCGGACTGGGTCCGAACCTGCAGCGGTCCAGGCAGGGAATGGAAGGTGCGAAGGAAGCTCGAGGCGATGGAGGGAGGGGCCGACCAATTTGCCTGCCCGGCCGAGCCACCCGAGCTTTGGTCAAAGTAGGCAAAGGACCATACCAGGAAGAAGAAGAAAAAAAAAAGAAAAAAAAATAAAGAGATCGGAAACAAGAATGACCGCCTCCAGGTCGGAAGAATGCGTACCGGCACTTAGGAAAGTGTGGCTAGCGCGCTCGGGCGAGGGCTCCGTAGGAGGGAAGGGCTTATCGGCAGTTTTTGTTTATTTTTTTTTTTTAATTGTTTGTTTGTTGTCGTTGTTTTCTCCTCGCCCATTTTCGAGGCCACCCCTCGGGGGCCAGAAGGAAGAAATGACCCGAGTGTATGATATATGTCCTCAAATATTGCCTCGAGCTAGCGTGAAACCCTGCCCATCGCATCAGGTCCGTCTCTGTGCCTTGCTTTTTTTTGGTTATTTTTTTTCCTCCTGCAAGCTGCACCTTGCTTTACATCGCTTTGCCGAGATCTTTGCTTATTTTGATATTGAGTGATACGAATACGCGGCATACCGGCTGCCAACGCAAGTTGGCCACCTTCGGCGGTCGTTTAGTTCAGGGCCACGAGTTGAGCCACCTTGTGAGAGGGTTTTTTGGGGCACGACATTAATGAGAAAGAAGAAATACCAACAATGTTCGGAAATGCTTTTTGCTCCGGTGGTGGCAGCGGTACCGGTCCTTTGGTATGGCTAGCAGTTTCAGGTCTTACGTTCGTCTCTTTTTCTCTCTTTTACTTTCTTTTGCCCTTGTTATTTCGGCGGTGCATCCCAACAACGCCGAATCGTCTGTTGTGCCCGCACAGATGTTTACAAATACAACAAACTTGTTACAAAGCTCTCCCTTGCCGGAGGAGGTGGTGTCCTGGTCATGGCGGCTGTAAAAACTTCAGGCACACACAAAAAAGAAAAATGTTTTTTTTTTTTTTTTGTTTGCGTGGTGTCCTATTTTGGTAGCTCCTTCGGCCAGCCATGCCATTGGCTCCATATTACCGACGGGCTTTCTTGGCGTCCATGCGCTTTTCTCGGGGCCGAAGCAAGAAACATGTGTAGCACACACACACATTAAAAAAAGTAAACATGAAAAATGGACGCGGGAACCTCCAAACTTCCAGGACACGGGCCATAAGCCAGATGCAGAGGTCTCTAATTCTCGGTGTCGTTGCCCTCGGCTGCGTGCGGGGGCGGCACCTGCGAGGGCAACCCAAACCTGCACACAACCCACCATCACTAGGCTGATTCTCTTGTTTTTCTCTTGTTTTGGCCGGTGGCGTTGAGATGGCCGTCCACACCAAGGTCACAGGCACGCCTCCTTCTCACACCCCGCCCGGGCTGAGCTCGGCAGCAGCAATGATAAGGTGGTGAGTGGGTGGGTTACGTAGCGAGACGGCAGGTGGCGCTATTCCGCCCCGCTGGATCGCCCTCCCTTGGACAAGACAAGGGCCACGCAATGTCTCGGTGTCACACAAGGACGGCTCCGTGAGCCATGTATGTATGCCGTGGCTGCCTTTCTTTCTTCCTCGAAGTCACTTCCCGTTTCGGCCGTCACGCAAGCCGAGGGTCATGGTTGCGCCAGCGGGAATACCATACAACTCGGAAAGCCTGTATCTGGCGGCTGGTAGAAGAGAGATGTCAGATGACCAATCCGCCTTCCGGGGCTGTGTCTAGAAGCCATGCCAGGAAACGGGCATCAATAATGCAATAATGAGGGGCACTATACAAGAGCGCCGAAAGTGGCGCTAGAGACGGATTACCCCATGGTTACACTTGGGCGCTGCTAGATGGCAATAAACGGTAATGACGAGAGACAAGCAGGATATGTAAACGGAAAGGCCGCGGACACATGGGTGCACAGCGGCAAAGCGGGACGGCGGGATAATACGCATATAACAAGGCAGCATATTGGCAAGGGCCAGAGATACCACATACCCGCAACTTGGAACAGACACGGGACGGAGAAAATAGGGAAATGCAAAAGCAAAAAAAAAAGGGCAGATTTACAATGGCGGCTTGTCCTGCATGTGCCATAGCTCGGATGAAACGACTGGTGGGCTTTCGCAATCCTGGCGTGGACGGCTCGCTTGATCAATATATATCTTTGTTTTGTATGTGCCCTCCCATATCGGGGCTGGCTGCAGGGCGGGAAGGATGGAATGTGCGTCCGTAGGTCAGGCAGGCACTGACGTGGGCTGTGTTCTGTGGTGGCACTATGTGGAACAAGAAAACCATAGCAGCGGGGTCTGGCGGCGCGCGCGAGTATTTGCAGCACGCCGTGCCATGGAGAATATGTGGTGTGCACATGTCAACGTGTGCTGCGCGTGTGGACTGCCTGCCTTTGTGTCCACCACCCCAAGGATCATGGAAGGCAATGATGTCTGTTGAGAACCGTGCCAGAGGGACTGCTCAAAAGCATGCAAGAGAAAGAAACGAAGACTGGCTTCGCTTCGCTTCCATGCTTTCCTTGCCTTTGCTACCATGCCCATGTCATCTCTTGCTTTCGGGGTGCAGCCCCGACCCTTCCTCTTCCTTGCCCCTCTTACCGATACGAAGCGCACCGGAGGGAACTAGGCACTAGAACGACGCCACCGGACAGAAAGAGAGATGCCGCGCGATAACCCACGCCGTCGTGGGTGAGGCATTGCCTGCTGGCGGCCGGGGCTGGAAGTTTAAAGAGACCATCAAATTCAGCCAGGCCAAAGAGCGAGGCCTGGGATGGCGAGTCACGCCTGTTTATCCAGAAAACAAAGAAAACAAACAAACAGAACAGGCCGGCGATATTCGGACCAGACCGGGATGACGGCCATGCGAACACGTCCACAGACCTCGGGGTAGACGCGCTCTAGTCTCGGTCAAGCCAGCTGGTGGGCGCGACGTAGGTGTACGTCGGGGGCCCAAAATGGAGGCCATGTTTTGAGAGGCATTCTCTCTGTCTGTTTGGATACGTCGACATCGCTGCCATGCGCCGAGACCCTGTCACACGCCATCGGATACATGTGTCGCCCCAGAGACAGTAACGCAGACGGCACTTGCGCGCGTTGTTGGTGACCGAATGTTGCGGATTCGGAGGGTCAGGAATTGCTGACCTATCATTGGGAGCGGCACCCGTGGAGCTGGAAGCGACCAGGGGTCAAGTCAAGTCATCAATTGATTTGACGTCGAGCGTCAAGCACCAACCAATTCCGGCCTGCAGGTGCAGGCTGCAACCCCGAGACCAAAATATGCATACCATGCAACCACAACCCAGTGGCTGCTGATGGTGCCGATGTGAAACTTGATAGGGCCGGGCCCGGGGACTTTTGCCAGCTGGAAGCATGCAGACATGTGCTGATCATGATCAGGCCAGGAGACTGGAGCCGCACAGCGCGGGAAAACATTTCCATACCTTGACTAGGTGACGCCGCACACCGGAAATTTGGGCGGGTGAGACGGAAGGAAGCGCCTTGTGCTGTGCTCTCCAGCTAGGTGCTTTTGTTTTTGTTTTTTCTCAATCCCTCTATTTCCCCTCTTTCAGGCTGGCTCTAAACCCCAAAACCCCAAAACCCCACAGCACCGAGCATCACTGCCGCAAGCAAATGCAGTGCATCGCTGCACCACGCAAGCTTACTGACATGGCGCACGGTAGGCACCTGCTCGGCTCCAGGTCCTCGCATTGGAGAAATGACGGGATGGGTACCTGCTGCGTGTGGGCGCGTGGTCTGGGCGGGAGGCGGTCTGGCATGGACGACACATTTCTACCAGGCATTTTTACGATATCGTCATTTACCGTGACTCGGAACCGGACGGCTCCTTCCCACGAGGACGTTGGTCGAGCGCTGCCCGAAATTCCAAGGACGTTCCTGACCATGAGTAAGAAAACAAGGTACCCAAAGGGGGAGGACCCGTCTAGCAAACCAGCGGGTCCCCTGTCTTGTCTTGCATGCGAGCCAAATTGTGCTCCCCACGACTGGAGTCCAGGAATTACGACGGCATCATTACCGGGCGCCCGACACCCCAGCCTTGCAACCGGGGGCCCATGCCAGCTTCTGGATTCGTCCAATGTTCGGCCAAGCGAGAACCAGGGCCCTTGGTAATTACGGGTCGTGTCTGTGGACACAACAAGGTCTCAGTCAGATTCACGCTAGCCTGTGATCGATCTCCGCAACAGGAAAGCGAAGACAAACAAAAAGATAAGTAAATAAATAAAAAAGATGAGTGAGAAAAAGCGACGCAGAGAAACGTGGCCGGCTGCGACGGGCTCACGCGAGGACGAACATTGGAAGCAGATAGAGAAGATGTTAAAAGGTGTCAGCCGTGCCTTGCCTACCGAATAGGGGGTTACGAGCCGTGCATATGGGTAGGGAAGTGCAAATGATGCAATATCAAGCCGAAGGAATACATGCAAGCCCTGCAGTAGGAAATCCACCGTCATTGAGTGACCCTTGGAGCAGGCGTCGCAGCTCCAGCTTGGCCGCGAATCCGTTTTTGACGTGCTGCGTCGATCGGTGCACTTACTGGGCCGTTTGTGGAATAGCACCACGGCAAGCCCGACGGGAGCGAGCTTCACTGGCTGAGGGTAGAAACAGAACCGGCTTGGGTAGAAGATGGGGCGTCTCGAGCAGGCTTCGGAAAGTTGATTTAACCGAGTGGCTTGGATAGGATCGGTCATCTCCTAGATTTCCATCTCGCGAGAGGAAACAAACACAAGACGAAGGAAAAAGAGCAGCTATATTCGTCCCATGCTGGAGTGGATAACTGATATCCATTGCAGCAAAAACTACCTAGGCTCTCGGCGGCATGCACAGCGGTGGAGGAGTGATTCGGGTGGGGTGTATTTGCCATGGATGCGAATGCAGGTGAAATTCGTCGTCGAACGCCCCAGGCCAAACAAAGTAGCGTCTGCGCTCAAGCCTGCCGTGCGTGGCTTGTTTGACCTTGGTCGGCACCCCAACGCTCCTCGGCGACCAGTTGTTTTCTCGAAACACGTCCATGTCTAGCTCGTTATTAAGCGGAAGCAACGAGACCGTGCTGTGATCCTTTTGTTCTTCGCAGGTCATAGCAAGGTCAAATCCGTGCCAGACTTGGAAGATCTAACTGTCTGTCCGATGGGGAGATCAGGCGCTGAGGTTCCCCGGAAATGTCATGATCAAGCATCAAAACATGTAGGCAGATTGACTGATGGATGGATGTCTGGCCGCCGCTGCGACCACGTCCCATTCCCTAGAGTTGTCTCTCGCGTGACCCGAGAGTCGGCCTCTTGCAGGTTCAACAGCACGGGCAGAGAAGCACCAGCCAGTAGGCAAGATGCCGCCAAATTTCGAGATGGGCCTGCACGTGGGGTACTACTAACTTGGGGTTCGTTATGCTGGCTGGGACCCCTGCTGGGGGCCTGGCATGCGTCCGAAATGGAGGGAGGCTGCTGCACCTCGCAAGACCACTGTCCCCTCCAAGGGATCGGCTGTGGGACCCCACTCCAAGGGCGAGTACCTAGCACCCAACCAGGAGGTGGATGCTTGTTTTGTTGTTACCAAAATCAGCCGTGACCCCCAGTTGGGTGTGTGCAAGTGGGAAGCTCGTCCCAGCGAGCGAGCCGCCCAGGGCAGCGCCTGACTAGCAAAGCGGTGCCTGGAATAATTCGCTGCGTTCTCGCACGCCCTTCAGCTTCTTTCCCCAAAACTCCAGTCCCAACCGCAGAGGAAGGGCAAAGGCGAAGAGCACCCAAACCCGACCCGCCACGGCCGATGCTCTTGACGAGACGACGATGCCATTCGTGATTCCGAGCTGCGCCAGCCTTTCCCCGTCCTGCTCGCCCGCCGCCAACGGCTGCTGCCCGTGGGCGCGGCCCTGATCTCAAGATGCAGGCCGTCCCCAGTGTAAGTCGACTCGCGGTGATGTCTAGTCTTGTCGGGACGGCGTCACCACAAACACAAATCCGCCCCAGATTCCATGTGGAAGTCCAGATCCAGGCCTCTGCTCTACGTTTTGCCCGCCTCTCGCCGAACTCTATCTTGGCTTTTCGCCTCTTTCCCAGCCATCATCCCGCGATCAGACCGAACGACGACCGAACACCCGGCATGGGGAGGGCAGCTGCCGAAACGACAGCCAGCATTGGAACCGACGTCCACCACGCAATTCCTCGAGACACCCACAGGCGGCACCACGACGCACTTCCCGCCCTCCCTACCGTCACCGAATATTCCGCACGCACACCCTGCCGCCAGAAACCGCAGCAACATGCCCAACCGCTAAAATTACGGCATCTCGACTTTGCACACTTTTCACACTTTATTTTCTTTTGTCTCTGCGGACTGGACTGCTTGTCTACTTACCAATTGCCCTGAATCTTGACCCACCATTTGTGACTTGCAGTTTCTTACTCGATTTGACTATCTACAGATTGTCGGTACCAGCAGCGTCGTGGCCGCGGCGGCCGTGGGGCTGGTCTTTGCCCAACCCTCCCAGACGGCACAGTCGCGCTCATCATCGCCCAGAAGGAAGCTGTGCTCAGACCTCGACAGCTTCCGGGAACTTCCTGTGACGCTCTCCCGGCCAGCCACGAGCATAGCCGGGAGCTCGACCGCGGCCAGCCACTCTTTCTCCGACTCCTCAAAGCTTCCTCTCTCCCCGACTTTAGCCAACGCGACACGCCCCTCGCGTAGCAAGCCACCCTCAACACACTCCACACAACTGACTCCTCCCAAGGTCGCGAGCAGGCGGCACTCGTTTGCCCGGCAGAGGGAAGGCACTCCATCATCAATAAGCGAGGACGCGCGGGACTCGGCGTCGTCCAATGGCTCGTGGATGCGTCGTCTGTCGATGCGGCCCCTGTCACAGCACGGAAGCGTAAGGTCAAGTGTTGGCCAAGACTCTTTGTCGCTGAACCTCTCCCACGCGTCGAACACCCCGGCCCTTCCGCCCATCCCCTCTTCTCCACCACGCCAGCTTCCTCCCAACAAGCTGGTGAAGCGAACCGCACCGGCCGGCCAGCCTACACCCTCTGGCAAGCTCTCAAGGCGCGGATCCCGCTCCCAGATCCCAGCCCTCCGCAGACCCGCGACCAGCCACCAGAGGTCTGCAACATTGCAGCAGGTGCAGTACCAGGGCAGTCCACACACAGCTCTGCCGCACGCACAACCAAAATACTCTCTCGACCAGCAGCCCCGACCGGCGACGACGACGACGACGGCGCAGGCAAGGCCGCAATTGGACATCCCCGAGGAGAATCTGGAAAAGAGGAGGAGCTGGAGCTCGTTTTTCCATTTGCGGGTAGTCAGGTCCAGCTCGAGGAGCAGCAGTTCTGGGCGTGGGAGCGAAGCGAGCCCGGGGCCCGGCCAATTACCCGCCAGGACGCTTGATGCACGCAAGGGGAGTGCGGGCATGCCTCGCGCTTACCTGGTCAATGCGTCGGTGATGTCGGGCATTGACGCTGATGCCGGCCGCGGCGGTGCTGCGAGCACTCAGTCGCCATCGGTGGCTCCACCCGCAGCTCCACCCACTACTGCAGCAGCTGCAGGCGGCGGCCTGGAGAAGTCGCAGCAGGCTGCCGGGGCCGAGACGACGTTGGGCGATTCCGCAACTGCGGAGCCCAACCAGGCAGAACAGGACGCGGCTGGCAAAACCACGCGGCGGTCGATTTCGATGCATTTCACCTCAACGTCGGCTTGGATCGCAAGGACCGGCAGCCTACGACGCCAGAAGAGGGGCGCCGACGGCAAAAGTGGAGGCGTTCGGAACGTGTCAGCGCCTGTCGTTGGCCCTGTCTCGCCAATTGAGGCACAGGCCGGGGTCAAGCAGGATTTGCAACGCCTGTTTGCTCCGCCCACCCTTGACAAGCGACAGGCCTCCTCGACCATGGACGTCTCGGCGGCCGCACCACCCCCGGCATCCTGCCGCACCCTGCATACCAACGCCATCGCCACGCGCCAGAGAAACTCTTCCTCTCCACTTCCACCACTCCCTCGACTCTCCAGCTTCAACGTCGACCTCCACCGCGCTGGCTCCTCCGCCTCGTCCACTGCAGCGCCCCGGCGGCACGACTACCAGCTCCAGGCCAGCCCCTTTCCGGCCTCTCTCCCGGGCGGCTCGATCCTTTGTCACAGCCGGGATGTGTCCAACGAGCACGCCTCCACGCTAGCAGGATCCGATCTGGATATGCGGTCCTTCATGACGGGAGACGACGATGATACTGACTTCAAGAGCGACACCATGTACGAATCCATCCGCACTGGTGGCTCTGTCCGCGTGCGCAACGTCGACACGCCGCTCGAGTCCATGTTCGACGAGTCGCCGCCCAGCACCGCCGGAAACAGCAAGACCAAGCGTCTCTCGATCCAAGAGATCCTGGGCCGCACATGGGATGCAGACACCAAGATCATGGAGGAGGACGACGAGAACTCTGCCACCCCCGTCCGCCACGCTGGCGTTACACACCGCACGCCCGTCGACTTCCGTCCTGCGATTGTAGATGTGTCGGGCAAACAACGCTTCGACTATGACGATTCGCCAGCTGCTCTCTCCTTGGCCACTCGTGACTTTGGCCGCCTATCCCTGGAAGACGACGACGACTTCGACTGGGCTCGGGATGACGAGAATGCTCTCTGCAACCATCTCTCGCCTCCGAACAGCTCCATCAACTGTAGGGGGAGCCTGCGCCTTGCCCTGGCGAGCATCAGCGGCAACGGCAGTCCCCGTTCGGCCGCCACCGGCACGCCCAGCGAGCGTCCTCGTAGTAACGTGTTCGACTGGACAGAGCCCATCTGCCCCGAGAGGATGGACGCCGATGGACCTTCACCAAGACCTAAAACCGTCCATGGAAAGCAGGAGCTGGATAGCAGGAACGGCCGCGCCTCGAACCGCAAGGGGCCGACCGCCACCCACGTCCGCAGCCAGAGTGTCCCTGTCGTGCCCGATCCGCCCGAGACGACGACGGCGACCAAGTCGAACCCGGCCAAGTTCCGCACCTGGGCCTCGGGGCCTAAGAACGTGAGCGAGGACTGGGAAGAGGATTTCGAGTTTGACGAGGAGCCCATCGCTCTGGCGGAGGGAGACGCTGCGGGGAACAGGTTCTCCATGATCGTTCCGGCTTCCATCCAGGCAACCCAGCCAACAGTCAAGGCCCACTCAGGCCAGATCCGCGAGCTGTCGCTGCTCGTCAATGGCCTCAAGAGACTTTGCCGCCACGGTCGGGATCTAGATCTTTTGAACGAGTCGGCAGAGCTGTGGCAGGAGGCCGAGGACATCATAAAACTAGCGTCCCCCGACGAAGACGAGGCCGCCGCCAGCGGCGATGCCGAGTCGGCCGACTTTGACCTCCCCGTCGTTAGCGAGCGATATACGGACGAAGGCTTCGACGCAGCCTCCTTGAACTACTCGGAAGAGTCATTCGAGGTTTCTGAGCAGCCTGGCATGTCCATGACGGCTGTTGTCCGAGAGCGTCAGGTTGCCCGACGACGCTCCGTCTTTCCGCCCGAGGATGACATCTTTGGCGGCTGGCCGTTTCCTGAAGAGCACGCTAAACCCGCCACTCCGCAGACTCCGAACCGAACTCGCCAGACCGACACGCCCGACAGTGCCGTCATCGCCTCTGTCATTGAGGCCATGCAGCAGCAACAGCAACAACAGCAGCAGCAGCAACAGCGTCGCTCCTCCTCGGCTCCCGTCAAAGGATTTCCACTCAAGACTCACGCGGACTCGAAGCTCTTCTTCGACACGAACAGCCTACAGGAACTGGTCAAGCAGGCCAACGTTCTGTTCCACGTCCTCTCCGACATCGTGCGCAAGGCCGAGCTTATAACACAGAGCCCCGCCATGACTCCAAAGCGCGAGCGGCACCTGAGGCGCGACGGAAGCCCGGCCTTTACGCGCGTCTTCACGGACCCCACCACGGCACCGCCGAGCCCTCCAAAGAGGCTGCTCAAAAGCAGCCATAGCAACAGCTCCGTCATCAGCGGCCGGCCCTCGGCCGAGTCTCGCGCCTCCACAAGCGGCCTTGGCCCGAGGTTGCATATGATGACGGTTAGCTAACAAGGCAATGGGACGTGCTGCCTGTTTTTAGGCGGGAGTAACAGAGACTCTTGCCGACAGCACATGTTCCCTTGGCCTCCAGCCACACATTTATCCATGCCCGACAACTAGTCGAGCTTGAGCATTGCGATGGGTCGTCAATACCCCTCGCGCTCGCTGAGAGACGAAAAAATTGACGGACATGGCCTGGCGGATGGGACCCAGCTTTTGGGACGGCGAGCTCATGTGGCGGCTCGCTTTGCCTTTCCTGCCATCCAGTCTGTATATGTACCAATATCCTCCCAGGTACAATATTTAAAAAGCAAAAAAATCATTGGGGTATCGTATTTTCACGTCTTTTCCTCAGGTTTCCTGTTTGGCGTTTTGTTTCCTTTCTTTTGGTCTCTCCTCTCGGTCGGTTGCATAAAGGGAGTGGTCATCTTTTCATAAGCCCATTATTCCTCTCATGCCCTCGCGAATATCTTCCCCGTAATACCTGTTTTTCCCTTTCCAGCCCTGGCGGTACGGTTTTTGAGATGGTCAATTTTTTGGCTGCATCCTTTTTTTTTGTCTTTTGTTTTCCCACCTCGCGTCTAACTTGGTTTTGCATGGCATTTTCTTTTTGCTTTGACTGGAGCGACTCGGGGTTCTTGGACTTCAAAAAACAGGGGGATATTCTCGAGCCGTTTGTTTTCCTAATTTTTTTTTCTTCGCATGTTTTCTTTTCCTTTCTCTCTCGTCTTCCTATCGCGTCAATGGTTATACAAAAAAGGCAAAGGGAAAGGTACGACAAACGAAGGGAACGGCTGAAAGAATGATACATATGTCGGGAGTACGGACAGCGCTCCAGCCTAATAGGGCGAAGAGGAGGAGGAAATTCAGCAGAGCAAAGCACACGACATGGAAACTTTAGAGCATGGGGTGTTCTGGCGGCTGGTCGATAAGAGTCCGTTGGCGTCACCGACGCGGGGGACACCTATGTCGACCGGGACGAAGGCACCGACATGTTTGCCGATCACTCGGAGATTCGGAGCGACGGCCCTGAACGGCCGGCGACCGGTGCGTCCCAAATGATACGGGCGGGGACTTAATGGTCACCGGAGCCGCTGAGCAAGACGATTACGGTCATGTATGTATAAAGCATGGAGGGTTTCCCCGGGAAACTCACTTTCTGCATGCTTGCGTCATGCCATGAGTACGCATTGTATAGAGTTTGATGACGACGAAATCAGGAATCCAGAGACATCGTTACTTTGTGAGGGGCATAAACTTGTGATGTCCAATTTTGAACCACGCAAAAGCGTAGGCAGTGAGCTCGTTTCAACCCAATCTTGTGTGTCTGCAGACGCTTTTTCGCTTTTCTAAGGTCTTTCCTGCGTTATTGACAACCAGGCCCACACGCCATGGCATCTTTTTGAACTCGTTTTGTGCGATATATCAGCTGCGTCTGATAGCATCCGAGCATCACAATGTCAAGGCCGTCGGCGGCGACGTTCACATCGCAATTTGATCCAAGTCACTCACTGTTCTCGCTTCACTCCCAAGCTTTACATGATTCATTTTCCTTGAAAGCCGTGGAAGCTCCCCTGTGCTTCTAGAATTGCTCCGCAACCTTTTTTAAACTTTCCATGTACCGCTCCGGGGCCACTGTATATCGTCTGTTGGGTCCCGCGTTTAAACGAACCGCACTTCTGCATGTCCATTATCCATCCGCTCCTCGGTCATCCTATTCACGGCTCGTTCCGGGGTTCTCAATGCCCCTGTGATCCAACAAAACGCGATCATGGCTTCCACAACACTGTGTACGGTTGGATGCCAGAGTTGATGTAAGTAGGACTCTGGAGGGCGTCGTAGCGGCTGGTGTCTGGATGTGTGCCCGTGTTCTAGGGTCCGGACCCTGGGGGAAGGGGATGAGACTAGGGCGCGTCGCGCCTCGCTCCTAGCACCCGTCACGATTTCAGACGCCATATCCTGCCCAAGTCGGTTACGCTCTTCTTTCTGCTGATATAGAAGCTGTGAGTGGCTCGGGTTGGGAAGACAGTACTTGGCTGACTGGACCCGATTCCAGCCGTGCCTGAGCGAAGAGCGACACGCCCGTAGCCGTCCCCGAGGAGGACGCCCGAATGGAGGTGGATTCGGGCAGCCGGAAGAAGCACCCGCCGCCTGCGATATCCTGAATCAACAAAAGATCCGTGACAGGTTTCTGCGGTGGCAAGTCTATCCCTTCGAGTGCGGTTAAGGTGCTGACCCGCCGATCTTCCACCTCTCGGCCAACCAGAAATTGTTATCGGGGGTAAATTCTGGAGAACTTTTTACTAATTTGAAGGTCGGCACCTTCACCGCACTCGAAGGGATAACCATGTCCCGAAACAACCATACCACTTTTCTTGTGAATCCGATTTCCCGGCATGAACCAACCGCCCGGTGCTATGGGCGCCTGTGCCTCCTGGTGCAACCGGTTGGGCTGACACAGAAGTATATGTATTATCATAAGCGCGTCATCACTCCGGCCTCGTGATCAGTTGGCGCTACCACCACGCCAGGCAAAGGGTGCCGCTTGCATATATTCGTTCGGGAAGAAGGCAAAAATTGAAATCGAAAACACGGGACCACATTAGTCTCTGCTCCACCAGGGAAGCCACCTCTCCCCGATCTCAGGGAACCCTTCGCGCCCAAGCTCCTTTTGGACACGGCCTCTCCAGTCCATCCGCTCCTTCATGTCGTCGGCGGGGAGGTCCAATCCGTTTGAAATGCAGAATTTGGTTCTGATCCATTCCTTGGGTACAAACCCAGCGGTCTCCCAGTCGATGATGCCCACAATTGCTCCCGCCGTATCAACAATGATGTTCCCCGGTCCCAGATCGCAGTGGTAGAAAAGGAACTTGGACACGTCCATGCCCGGCTCTGTGCAGTTTCGGAGAAGATTTTGGGGACTGCAGTCCTTCTCCGTGCCGAGTGGCGTGAGGAACAAGTTCGACATGTATTCGCCATCGGCACCGGATATCTCGTCTGACTGCCACGCAGCCAGCTCTTTGATTATGGACACAACCCGCAAAACACAGTTGTGCTTGGTGTCCTCCTCCATCTTGGCCCAGGCCTGACCGAGGGTATCGCCGTGCACTTTTGCTGACGAAGAGGTAGGACCGACCGTCGAACTCGGCGTAGTGATGGTGCCGCTTCTTTACTCTGTCCAGCGTGACGTGCTCTCGTGTCGCGCGCGGAATGCGCCGGTCAGGGATGTGGACTTTGCAGTATGCTTCCCCCATCATCCAAACCGCGGAGCAGTCAGCAGCGTCGTAGACTTTCAGAAAGGGGCTCGTAGGCGGCAGTGGTCGAGATTCGACAGGAGCAGGCTGGGCGTCGGCGATGGCGTAGAAGGAGCCTGCGCCGTCGCTCCAGAACGCGCCAGTTGGAGGCGGCGAGACAGGCAAATCCCCCCCCGCCAATGACCCAAGTAGTGTCACTGGTCTCGCGTATGGAGTCTCTAACCGGGGTTTCGGTCGCCATCGGAGTGGAGGGAGTGATGCTGACGGAGGTGAAAGAACCTGCGGATTGATTGATGCCAGGACCCCTATTATGATGGATGGCTCTCTTCGCTAGCGAGCTGAGACTGGACATGGTTGCCTCGGGATTTATATGCCTGAAAATTCGCAGGCTTTTCACATCCCTTCATCGGTGAAATTTGCAGGTCAACACTGTGTTACACGCGGAACGCGCACCGACGATGCGGTTTTGTCTTGGCCCGGATCGTCTCTACAGTAAGCTCGTCGGTCCCCAGCTAGGCCCAGGGGGACCGCATAGTCTCCTCGGCCCAAACACGGCCTTTATTTTGCTCCGGCGCTTTGCCAGCCGACCGCATTACTACCACCCGCAGCGCTTTTAACGCCCTGGTGTTTTGCGTGCCCTACTGCCGATTGCCCGCTTATCAATACATGTGCCTGCCTTCGGATTCGATTCTGCTAGCCACTGGATAGCAACATGTAGCCTAGTGTTAACTTAGGTAGCCCTAGCACGTCGTATGCCTCCTGGGAGGCAGGGACTGGTAGAATCGACATTATATGTACTCATTCACTCACCCGCTCAGGCTCCGTCCGGCATCGAGAACGTGGCGATCCGTTCCAGATGCGCCGCGACGTGCTCTTTGAACTGTGGTCCGGTCACCGGTTGTCGAGTCTGCCTCGCTTTTAGCGGCGATTGCAGTCTCCCATTCGTCGCAGAAGGGGTAGTCCTTTGCCGTAAAGCTCGACTGGACAACTCGACCGTCAACCTCGAGATCCTCAATCTTTTCGTCCGTGTGAACCTGATGTGCTGTCAAATGTTCCCTGAATACTCCCGTAGAGTCGAAGGGCGCAGAGTTGCAAATTTTGCAGATGAATATGGATCTGTGCCGGGATAGCTCGTGCTTGAACCACGAGCTACTGTCTGGGAAGAGAAGGTCGTCACATTGCTCATCCTTGTGCGTGCAAACGTAGGGCCTTATGTCGGCGAATGCGTGACGCACCCAGGCCTCCTGGGAGCTGAAAGCGCACTGTTGAAAACAGATCGGGCATTCGAAAGCCCCCTGCCCAGATGATAGGTCCGCAAGGCGAGGCAGAGAAGTCCGGCTCCCTAGTTCTTTGGTCCTCGTTTCCGATGCCGCGAATGAAAGTGTGTCATCATCCCCCGCTTCCGGTGGCTGTTCGCTTTCGGAGGACTGCGCGCCACGCCCTCCTACATCAGCCCCTCTCGCTTGCTTGTGGTTCCGGTAATGCTGATGAACCTGGTGTCGCCTTAAGTTCGCCTGAGCGAGCCTATCAATGAGCCACTTTGATCTCCCTGTGGCTCTTTTCAGCTTTGGAGTTTCGGTCTCCATAAACCCTGCCTCGAACGTCGGAGAGACAATGGGGCTTGAAGCTACTAATGCTTGAGTGAATCTGTCGGGAGCTGAAGACTTGCGCACGAGGGCTTCTGCGCGGAAGAGACCCTTCAAGGACTCGGACAAATCTTCTAAAAGCAGCTCGGAGTCTATCTCCTCCTCGTCATTCTCATCCGAAGACGGCTTTGACAGAGTGAACTCGAGAGTCTCTTCTAACGCAGCCTGGAAATCTTCGAGGAGCTTGTGTATGTGTCGTAAAACGCCCATGGAAGTGGAAAGGCGGTTCTCCAGAGACATCTTGGAAGATGGCTCCAGCATGGCCCCTCTGCAGGCATACTAGTCAGCTGAGGTGCAAACCCGAGCTTCCTTTCAATGAACCACTAACATGTTCCCTGCCCACACACAAAACTGGTCCTAGATGTCGTTTATGGCGAGAGGGGTGTTGCGCCCCGGCCCGTTTCTGATGAAATAACGGACATAGCAGCTTCCAGGCAAAACTTAATCTCGTCGCACCTGTAGACGACACTCCCATGAAAACCACGCTCTCCGTGAGGATGGGGGATAAAGGTTATTGGAGGCAATGGCGGAAGGGAAGTGGGGGGTGTAGTGGTTAAATTGGATGCTTGGCCTGTCTCCCCCGTAGTTGTGGTTTGAGAGGATGTAGAAACATCTGCTGACGACTTAGCCAGTTGTTGAATCGCGGCCTCAGCCCGGGCCGCCTCAGCCCTCATAGCCCTACTGATGAGCGTCTCTATTCGCCGCGCCTTATCCGAGAGGCGTTCTTCTCGCCGCGCCTCATCCGAGAGGCGCTTGTTTGAATTACCCCATTGCGACATTCTCTTGAACGCTGGGTGCGAATTTGTGTTTCAAGCCCGCAATTATTAAAAGCCCGTTACCCTTGGTGGTCAGTCCCGGCGATATCAGTGCTTAGGAAGAAATTATCGAGCGTATAATGGCTACCTACTAGGAGGAAAGATGGCAGACACCTAAAGGTAGATAGATAGTTGACCAGAAAGTGAGAGATTTTTGGGAAGGGTGGTCGGCCATTTCTAATGCACGAGAGCGGCTAGCAGCCACTCCTCCAAACACCGATCCGACTGATGAGCGAACCCCGCCTCGATAGGTGATGTCGTGTGCTAATTGGGCTGTGATAGTTGCACTTTGCGTAAGACCGTACCCCGCCCTCAATATATGATCTTCGCCCTCGTCCCTCGTTTTGCTCCTTTCCTACCATCTCGCCACTCAGTTCACGGTTTTTGTGGAAAGGTTGCCTGCTTGCCACCACGCCGTCTTCTGTTAGTCACAACGCGATGTCGGGGTTCGAAATTGCTGGCGCGGTTCTAGCATCAATCTCCACTATCATCTCGGCCGTCGGCACTTACAAAAAAGTCGATCGGCGGCTCAAGTTCTGGAGGAGATTTTGGGAGTATCACATTACACTCAGCAGGGATCTGGAACACAAAAAATGCGTCTTTGAACTTAACATCAAGACTTTGTTGCTCCCCCTCCAGATTGATGATGCCAGGTAATTCATGAGGCCCCTTGCTGGATTGCGTTTGTCATGGGATGACGCCGGAAAACAATTGATCCTAACTTGTACAATAAATATTGCCCAGGATCCAAGCGCTCCTCGATCAGCCGGGAGGGCCCGAGTGGAGACTTCCAGGAGTTGAAGAATCCATCAAGACGAGACCGGGAACCTCATACGATCGTTACCTGGGAATCATGGAAGAATTCCAAAGTGCCGTCGGCCAGCTGGAACAAGAGCTCAAACTAAAGCCCCCTGGCGTGGATGTGGGAAACATCGAGTACCAGATCAACAGACTCTCACTCAGTGCCGATGGTGGATCAAAAGCGAGGCAGCTACTCGGAGAGCTTTCACAACGCAACAAACAGCTCCAGATGCTTCTCGAACAGACCGATAAGGTGGCCCAGCTCAACCAGCAGCGCAGCCGAGCCGCCCTCGCGGGGGAGACCGCAAAACCAAACCCGGTCATGCTATCTTTTTGGAAAAAGGCGACTGGCCTCTACTGGGCCTTGCAAGCCACATGGTGCAGTTGCTCCTGCCCAATGATTCATCTTACCCACATGCTGCTGGAACACCAGACTGCCCATCAAAAGCACCAGTACGAAGTGATGTTTGCTGCGTCGGAGTCGGCTATGTGCTGGAAGCTGCGCAAGGCATTTCTTATGCTGGCAGAGGCCGAGGCCCAGGCAGCCGCAGCTCCCAAACCTGGCGATGGCGTTTCGCCAATCGACGGCCCGGTCCCGAAAGATGACTTGAATGCCGACGCTAAAAAGGGGGAGGACTGCGCGGCCAGAGAGCGCAGGTCAAAATCACGAGACAAAGAAAGGCTCGGTGACACGAGGGAGCCTGGCGCGCAGGTGAAGATGGCGTCCGCGAGCGGCTCCTTGAGGCAGTTGGCTGGCACGATGTCGTCGCCCGTGACCAAACAAGCCGTCGACACAAGAGCTCGGGCAGAATCACCCACGCCAAGCACATCAAGGCAATCGACGTCGCAAATGACACCCCTTGCCACGGAGACAAGTGTGCAGTCTGCACCACAAGCAGTTCCCTCATCGCCAACCTTTGCGAAAATGCGCGGCACTGTCCATAAGCTTGAACACGTGGGCGGCCAGCACGCTGGGGTTCTGCACTACAGTGGCGAAGAAGAAGACTACATGTACTATTTGTATCCTGAACCCAAGGAAACGATGCTCCGATGTGAATTCGTCACATTACACCAGCTCATCAACGAGGACAAGCTGCCGCCACTCAAATTCAGGGAGAGGCTGGTTATCGCCCTTTCACTGGCGTGATCCTTCCTCAAGCTTCTGGAATCACCATGGATCCCACATCACTGGACGACGAAAGACATAATCTTCTTCCCGGACGCAAAAGAGCCTCATCTTTTAGATCTGGAGAGGCCACACTTGAGAGGGCGGTCATCATTGGAGGATGATAAAGGCAAGGGCAAAGAAGTCGCTGTCGACACTTGCTATGGGGGACGCTGGAGTCTGACCCACAATGCGGTGAGACAAGCCTCGCTGAGCCGGCTAGGGATCGTGCTTGAGGAGCTTTGCTTCAGGTGCAGCATCGAGAAGAGAAGGGCATGGCAGCGCGGCTACCATCAACAGCTGAGGCCTCGTACCAAGCAGGAGGAGCTGGAGACGGATGTTCTTGTGGGACTCGGGTGGCGACGCGAAATCAAGGAGGAGGCCGCCGGGCTGGAGTTTAGCCAGGCCGTCGAGTGGTGCTTGGACGGCAATGGCCTATCTGTGACTGGACCGGACTCCTGGCGGTGCGAGATGCTGAAAGAAGTCGTGTGGCCGCTGGAGAGGGCATGTCAAGAATTCCGGAGAGACGATGTGCCAGGGCGTATGGAGGGATTGGTAGATATTAAAACTGCCGCGTGCTGATTTGAGCGATATCATAAGGTTGTTCCAAATGGCTGTTCCCCTCCAGAAACAGTAGAGACAAACTTTGTATAAGTCACCGTCTGGTTCCTATGTTGACCCTGGGCAACCCCAAGAGGAAAACGTCGAGGGCGTGGAAGACGCAAGCGTCGGCGGCCCGTAGGTGCCACGCGAAGGTGGCACAATTTGCCCCGAACGGTTTGACAGATTAAAATACATTGAAACGCCACTGGCTTGCGATCACGCCTGCTTTGAAGGCCAAGCTCATATTTTGAAGACAGGAAACATTTCCTCAGCCCCCTCCCTGGTTCTAGGTAGAATTTAACTCTTGTAACACTCCGTTCCGGATATGCAATCCAGATGCGGTGTCGTTATTGCCGAGCGTGTTTGCCTGCACCAGGCAGCGTCTGCTTACCTAACGAGTCTTTGATGCGTTGCTGCCCATCGCAATTGGCCCGACGGCAGGACGCACGAGCCACAAGCACGAGCTGCCCCGGTCGCTGCCTCGTCTCCACGCGCAGCGGCGGTGGCGGATTGGAGCTTTCTAGCTGCCTGGACCCAGCGCGCCGCCAGCACGGGCCTCGCGACATGGACCCATGTAAACAAGGAGGACCGGAGGGGAGCGGCTTCCCACTTTGCAGGGCCGGGACCATTGGGCTGGGCAGGCGGCGGTGAGCAGCAAATTTCCCACGGCTGAAAATCAACAAATCCCCTTTTTCGCTCTCCCCACACAAAACTCCACCGCCCTCCCGCTCAAAGAACTTGACAGCAACCGCAAACACCATCACATCCATCTTTGCTCGTTCTCTTTCCCAAACGTCCTTCTACCTCGCTCCGTTCTTGCAACCACGCACATCGGTCAGCTTTCACCCAAACAGTAGCCAAAATGCGCGAGATTGTAAGTCGAGCTGCCCATGCCCTCAGCAAGATTCAAGGGTCGCGTTTGTCCCTTCGGTGCTCGGTCGTGAACCCCACCATCCAGCATCGTCGGCCGCGTCTCTGAGGCGTCTGGCCTGCCTCGCGACGCGACAAGCCTCGCCATCAAAAATGATACCAGAAGCTGACCACCGTCTTTTGCTCGACTACAGGTCCACCTCCAGACCGGCCAGTGCGTAAGTAACAACCGTCCATCCAGTCCTCAAACCGGCAGCAAACGCTAGGATGCTAACCATCTTTTTCTCAGGGCAACCAAATCGGTGCTGCCTTCTGGTACGAACCACCGCTCGCACCCACCACGACCGCGATCATCCATCATCGATACTGACTTCCTGGGCAGGCAAACCATCTCCAGCGAGCACGGTCTCGACAGCAATGGAGTGTAGGTATTCTGTTTGCGAGATCCTCGGCCACATGTCCGTTCACCGCTCTGACATATTGGTGCAGCTACAACGGCACCTCGGAGCTCCAGCTCGAGCGCATGAGCGTCTACTTCAACGAGGTATGCAGATAGACCCCGAAGGCGCCTCCTCTTTCGCAACCACGTGTCGTTTTTCTGACGCCATTGCCTCCCCGCGCTCTAGGCCTCCGGCAACAAGCACGTCCCCCGTGCCGTCCTGGTTGATCTCGAGCCCGGCACCATGGATGCTGTCCGTGCTGGTCCCTTCGGCCAGCTGTTCCGCCCCGACAACTTCGTTTTCGGCCAGTCCGGTGCTGGCAACAACTGGGCCAAGGGTCACTACACTGAGGGTGCTGAGCTGGTCGACCAGGTTCTCGACGTCGTCCGCCGCGAGGCTGAAGGCTGCGACTGCCTGCAGGGTTTCCAGATCACCCACTCCCTGGGTGGTGGTACCGGTGCCGGTATGGGTACCCTCCTGATCTCCAAGATCCGCGAGGAGTTCCCCGACCGCATGATGGCCACCTTCTCGGTCGTGCCCTCGCCCAAGGTCTCTGACACGGTCGTCGAGCCCTACAACGCCACCCTCTCGGTCCACCAGCTGGTCGAGAACTCGGACGAGACGTTCTGCATCGACAACGAGGCTCTGTACGACATCTGCATGCGCACCCTGAAGCTGTCGAACCCCTCGTACGGCGACCTGAACTACCTCGTCTCGGCCGTCATGTCGGGCGTCACCACCTGCCTGCGTTTCCCGGGTCAGCTGAACTCTGACCTGCGCAAGCTTGCCGTCAACATGGTTCCCTTCCCCCGTCTGCACTTCTTCATGGTCGGCTTCGCTCCCCTGACCAGCCGCGGCGCCCACTCGTTCCGCGCCGTCACGGTGCCTGAGTTGACCCAGCAGATGTTCGACCCCAAGAACATGATGGCTGCCTCGGACTTCCGCAACGGTCGCTACCTGACCTGCTCTGCCATCTTGTAAGTGCTCACAGTCATGAACTTTGCTTATCCTGTTGGCAAAACCAAGCGATCTGTGACTAACAATCCGTCGTTTGCGCCAACCAATAGCCGCGGTAAGGTCTCCATGAAGGAGGTCGAGGACCAGATGCGCAACGTGCAGAACAAGAACTCGTCGTACTTCGTCGAGTGGATCCCCAACAACATCCAGACCGCCCTCTGCTCCATCCCTCCTCGGGGCCTGAAGATGTCGTCGACCTTCATCGGCAACTCGACGGCCATCCAGGAGCTCTTCAAGCGTGTTGGCGAGCAGTTCACCGCCATGTTCAGGCGCAAGGCTTTCCTCCACTGGTACACTGGTGAGGGTATGGACGAGATGGAGTTCACCGAGGCCGAGTCCAACATGAACGATCTGGTCTCGGAGTACCAGCAGTACCAGGATGCTGGTGTCGACGAGGAGGAGTACGAGGAGGAGGATGAGGCTCCTCTTGAGGCCGAGGAGTAAACGGCCGCCTGATTGGTCCCTTCAAGCCCACCTCACGTCTCGGGTTCTCGGATAGCATATGGAGTAGATTTACCTGGCATACGTCGCTCCCTGGGACGTCATGTGGCATGGGTGTGTCGAAACTACTTGTCAGTCACAGCACCTCGGGGCATGCGGTACACGGCCGCACCCGACACTAATCTAGGCCAGTTGGCGGGTATTGGAGGATTGGTTGGTTGAGAGAAAGAAGGACAACATGCCTTGGACGCGGTTGTTCCTGTTTTGTTTGCAGTTGACCCTTTTACATTAGCCACTTTTATTGTGCAGAAAATCAGAGATATTCTCTTCTGATGTCAACTCACTTGTTACGTGTCTTGAAATTTTGCTGTGAAGAGATGTCTATGTACCTATGTAACGGGGTATCATAAAGAAAAGCAACAAACAGACTAGGCAGACCGAAAGCTATCCAAGGGATCTAGAAATATCCTTATCGAATACACACGGTGAAAGGAAGATGATCTAATCGGAATCGGAGTCATAGCTAACCAAGCCAGCAGCCACGGGAGCTTGAATTTCAGGAAGTCCCGAATCCGGCGGTTCCCCTGGAGTAAGCGACGAGTTCGGTGTCTCGCTCCCCCTTATTGCGTCTTCCTCTTCTTCTTCTTCCCGCTTGCGCTTTCGCTTGAGGCCAGGTAGTGCAATGGGGCGCTGGGGAGAGTCCCTAGTCCAGCCTTCCAGAAACGGATCTTTTATCTTCCTGGTGTTCCTCCCGATCTCTTGTATTAAACCCTCCATAGTCCTCTCCTTGGCTGCCGATTTGAGTTTGTTGTTGACCTGTCCGAGGGAACCCCTCGACGGGCCGGGACTGGACCTTGCCGTTGTGGGCATCGTGTCGACGTCCTTCCCCTTTATTCTCGCACCATCAATGTTATGCTTGGGCACGGCACCGTCACCGTTCCTGTCATGACCGGGGGCAAAAAGGGGCTTCATCAGGGCCTTGTCATCGGCGGCGTCGTCAGCACCGTGGCCAAAGTCGACCAGCGAGGCCCTGACGCGGTCGACGTCCAGCTCCGGGCCCAGCACGACGGCGTCGTCGTCCAGTCCCAGGCGGGCCCGGACGTCGGCGTCGGCGGCGGCTACCCTCTCGCGCTCTTTCCGGCCCGTGCGGAAGCCGCGCCGCAGCTGCGCGTTGCGCGCGTAGGGGTTGTCCCAGCCCAGCCGGTCCGACTCGGCGGCCAGCTCGTCGACGCGCGTGGATGCGCGCGCCAGGGCCGCGCGGTCCGCGATGGTCTTTTCCAGGTGTGCAAAGGCTGCTTCGCGGTCGGCTTGCCTGCTACTTTCTGCTGCTGCTGTCGCTGCCGAAGAGCCGCTGCCAAGGCCGCGCGAGGCGAGGTTGGCGAGACTGGCGCGCTTCAGGGCCTCGGGCGAGACCAGGTCTTCATGGTCTTGATCTTGGTCCCTCTCGCGCCTGCGGCCGCCGCGAGTCACGACGTAGTCGGTGGCGGCCGGGTCGGTGCGCACCTCGAGCTCGCCGCCGCAGTCGGCGTGGCGGAACGTGAAGGAGAAGATGGGCGTGGAGTGGTAGTGGCCCACGCAGCGCTTGGCGGCGTTGAAGCGCACGCCCTGGCCGATGATGGTCGGGCGAGTGCAGGTGCCGCACCAGACGGGGAACGGCATCTCGAACCGCACCGTCTGCGGCGCGGCCGAGGAGCCGATGGGGTGCCGCTTGCCGTGCAGCTGGTTGCCCGACACGGTGCCCTCGACGTCGGGCGGGACGTAGCGGCCCATGTTGAAGCCCTGCATTTTAGCGGTTGGCTTTTGCTTTCGTTTTTAATTGCTCCTATTCCGCCGCTCCGGGAAGGAGAACCTAGCTGTTTCGTAGGTGCGAAGAACATTCAAAGTTGGTGATGTGCTAGAATTCGAGCCCCAGCTGATTGACGTTGCTGTGGGGCCACCACCGTCATTGGAGGCTCCTGGGTTACTGTTGAGCGGCTGCACCGCGCTTTCCCGTTGAAGCGTCCACGGATGAGATTCATCAGGAAGCTTGACGCATCGCCAGACAACCTGCTAATCACTTGTTCTCAAGATCCCATCACTCGATTTCAATACCTGATACCCATCTGACGTCTACCACGCCAGTCTACACCATGGCCAAGTCCGCGAAGGCGGCGGCCCAGGGTACGCCTCTGGCACACATCTCGTCCGGTCAGGACGCCACGCGGACGCCGACAAAGATCTCCGCGTCCTCCTTTTAGTATCAAGGATCCCCGCCGGTGCCGCTGGTGATCATCTGCCGCACCTCCCCACGGCCACGCCAAGGCGGTGTCTCTGCCGAAGCCCGACGAGTGGCACGACTTCCTCCAGATGGTCGCGCACCTGTCGGGCACCCCCGTCTCCGAGCTCCAGACCTTCCAATTCTGCCAGCAGACGGGGAAGTCACGCGACAATGACCGCGAGCCCATCGGGACCGCCTCCTGGCGCGAGGTCGCGGACGACTCGACCATCATGGTTGAGGTGCCAGGTCCGCTGCCCATCGCCCCCCTGGCTGGGTTTTTGAACCGCATCGGACCCCGGGCCTAGCTGGACGATGGTTAATTTGATGGTTTCGACCGACGGGCCTACCGAGGGGCGGCAACAGCAGCATGCTGACCTGTGCTCAAGACAGCAATAGGCTGCACGTACCAGCCGTTCGACTTCAACCTCGACTGGACGGTGCGGGCGCTCATGGCCGAGCTTGACTACAACATGTTCTCCCCCCTGCATTGACAGCGACTTGCGCACGCGAACGAGGAGCTCCGGCCTGACGAGACGCTACGACACTACGACGTGGTAGAGAGTAGCACATCCTCTTTTACATCAGCTATTAAGCTCGGCTAGAGCTAGAACGACGCTATAGCCTTAACCCAGGAGAGACTGCGTAATACGAAGAGAGAGGACAGCAGAACAGGAGCGGCTCCGATTTCATTGCTACAACATACATTGACTATTGCTACAACATAAATTGGCTGGGATTATGCGCAGCGACCTCCGCTCGGCTGGTGACGGATTTCCCATCGCCCTGGCTTCTCACCCTTTACCAGGTGTAACGTCACCAGTTCGAGATGGATCGTTGTGTCTTGCACATACATAGCGTAGCTGGACAGTGGAGGACAATAATGGGATAAATTGAGTTCGAACATGAGATACATATCGCTCGTTCTACCAGTGAAGTTCCGCACATTGGTCTCCACCGATCATGCCAGGCAGGGATTATGGGTTGATTGCACTGGAACCACGCGATTTTTTTGCTCTCGTTTTTCTCCTCCCGAGCGGCACGGCACAACATCTTTGCGCTTGTTTGCTTCTTTGGGGCATAAAACACAACTCCCACGTTCGTGACGAGCAGAAAAATATGGCTGCCTAAACCCGCCTTGGGACCCACCACCGGCCAGCCATAGAGGTAGCTCGTACACGACGCGCCGAATAAAAGAGCGAGTGGGTGGGGTGTGTGTGTGTGTGTGTGTGTGTCTGGAAGCCGGGTCCCCGATGAGATTCCCGAGACAGACAGCGAGAGAACATTGTCCCTGGTCCACGGGGCTGGGGCGAGGCGGGATGCAGGTGGTTTGTGGGTGTGCTGAGGAGGAGGAGGAGGAGGAGGAGGCTGTGATGGATGGATGGAAGGAGTGAACAACGGAGCCGAGCCACGGCTTCGACCCCCCCCCCATTCCGCCGAGTTGCTCGGGCTTGGTTTCGCCGTTTTCGGCGGAATCCTTCCAGCTCGCCCTCGCGCCGGCCGGATGGTTGAAACACCTCCCACGACAACCAAACTTGGCAGAGAAAACACCACACCCCACGGAGATGGGCGATGGGGCGCTGAAAAAAGATGATGAAGAGACAGAAAGAGAGAGATGGTTCCCGGTTCCCGCGCCAAGCTCTTACTTACGCACGCTCACCGGGACTGCTGCTGCTGACGGGTCCCCGAGCCCATCTCCACTCCAGAGCGGGCTCCTCCTCCTCCTCCTCCTCTCCCGCACGTAGTTCCTCGTTCGCGGGCGGCGGGTCGAATGGCCTCTTCCCCGTCTCCCTGGGTCTCTCTTCGCCGCTGGAGGGGGTGTGGGTTCACTGGCCGTTCGTCTGGTCCGCGTCAACGTCACATCGATTTTTTTTTTTTTTTTTTTTTTTTTTTTTTTTGCTGCAGGTGGACGGACACGCAGGTAAGATCCCAACCTCCTTGGGGGGGAGGGCGTCTGCATCACGACAGATGATGTTTTAAACCAGCGGCAGGACAGGACAGGACAGGGTTAGTTTGCCGATGACACGAGATGGATGGAGCATCATCCATGCAGACAGACATCAAGTCCCCCGGGAACGGGACGAAAAAAAAAAGGACTCCACCGCGCAGCAGCATACATACGAGGCAGATTGCGGCTATGCTATGTTATGCTACTTCCATCGTTCACGAGATTGATGTCGACGCGGCCAGGGCCCGGGTTGGCGGTCGGTCACAGGCGGGCGATGATGATAAGGTGGATCGGGAGATTGTCGTCGACTACCATAGATTGGCCCCCAGCAGCTCATTAAAAGACACTTGATAAAATCACCACAGCCGTCTGACTGCATAATGATAGCGGTCATAACCGATACTACACCGTCTGTCTGGGATTTTGCCATGTGTCCTCTCACACACGCTCTCTCTCTCTCTATGTGCCTTCGAACCTTCTGTTTGGGTGGTGGTGGCAGTGGTGGGCGTGCCTTGTTTGACGCCAAGTTGGTTAGCAGCAGCCAGTCAGACAGACATACCGTCAGATCTTGGGGCCGCCCGCCGGTCCCCGTTCAGCCCTATGAGATTCTTGAAGAGGAAAAGGGCGGTCAAGGGCACACACGCATCATCCCTTTCCCCTCCTCCTCACCCATGCACGCACATCGCCCCGGCCGATGGGTTCAAATAGGGTTCTGACGAGAACAGGCAGCAACAAACAGCAACTAGAACAAAAAAACACCCCCCTTTTATTTCCTTTTTCCTCCCTCCCCATCCAATAAAGCCCCCAACGGCCTCCAATATCTATGGGGCTAAGGGTCATGATTGGGAGGTGTGGTGATAGGGTCATGTTCCAATGGAGCGGTCTGTTTCGCAGGACACACATGCAGCAAGCCTGCCGAAGAGCGGGCAGCGGAAGATGCGCCATGCAGCACCACAACCAGCCAGCCAACAAGACCCTCTCTGATCTGAGACATGCGGCGGTAGACTCCCGCCGGCTGAGAGCAAAGAGAGCAACCCGAATCAACACACCTCTCTTTCTTCTAGACGGTCGGCCATGTCCGCGCCGACGCCCGACCGGCCCGAGGTCTACATGGGCGGTCGGTCGTATTGGGAAACGCGAAAAAGAAGGGTGTGCAGAAACAAACAAGATCTGAAAAGGGCGGGAAGGATAAAAACAAAGAAGGAAAAAGTAAACGAGATTCAACGTTGCTCTGCAGCATGCCCTCTCGTTTACTACTTTCTTCCCTCGATAAAAAAAAATAAAAAGGCCGACATGCAGCACGACGGGGCCAGCCAGAGGCTCAGCCTCTCTCTGCGAGGGGTCCTCCCTGCTGCGTGGCGTCGGGATGCGCCCACATGGAAGCGTCCCTGCAGGGTACGATAATCGGGGGCGGCGCAGTGTGAGCGGTCGAGTTCTCCTCCCGACCCCTTGATTGGTGCAAACGTGGGGGAAAAGATAGAAAAAAACGCGCGCGACATTGCAGGAAAGGGAAGAAACTCAAACAGCCCATGCCAGCTGCACCCAGCCCCAGCGAGGTCGCCGATGAGGGGGTGCGCGCCAGGAGAGAACCCTTTTTCTTTTTCGTGGGTGGGGTTCTTTTTTTTCAGCTCGACGCCGGCTTGTCCACGATACATCAGAGCTTCTAGTTCGGGATAGGAAACACCCCATGTCAGGTGCTATTCCAGAGGATCAGAATGGAACCCTCCCAACGGACCAGAAACGGTCAGGTCAAGCGACAAGATAGCATCAAACATTTTGCGCCAAGGATGGGTACCCTACCCCCAGTTCTGCGCTCCGAAAAGAGGCGGACTCGACAAACAATATTGTCAAGTCGGTATCTGAACAAGGCAGCCAGGCCGAGAAACGCGGAATCAGGCGCTTCTTGGCAACACGAGAACAGGCAAGGGGACATTTGGAGGTTCAGCTGGCCACACACGGAATCGAAATCGAGAGACATCTGGGCGGCCTATCATGTCCGCACTCTCCGGTCGTCCGGCACAATCACTTAGCCCGCAGCAGCCCTGCGGCGCCAATGGGTCGTAGGGAAACGAGGCATCCCTAGCGCGTGTTGGCAACCAGGAAACGGCCTGCTTCGAGAAAGTCTTGGGCGTGCGGCAGCGGCAAAGGAACGCACAACCAGCCCTATCACCGGTCGGCAGATGATGGAGGAAGCTTCATTGGCTGCGCCAGCTTGGCTGCGGCACGCAAATTTCCAAGGTCAGGATCGGACCATGTCCAGAATCATCAGGGACCTCGGCGACTGGGGCCAACGCAGCAGAACCGGTCGGTCCTTTTACTGTTTGGGCTGGCCGCTTGACCGGATACGAGATGTAAAGTGGTATTGCCCAAACCCGAGCTTGATGGAAATGCGAGATGGGGTATCGGGGGCCGGAACAGGGGCGCATCACCAGCGGCATTGGTAAACCCGTTGGGCGATTGATAGGCCGGGCGGAGTTAGATTGAGGCACAGGCAAGGAGACCTTAAAGGCAAATGTGCTGGCCACATATGATGGGATCGCGCGCGGGACCTCAATTACCAAGCACAGGGAGGTGGACGGGCAGGACAGACCACGGGGAGGCAAGACGTTGTGATTCGCCAGAATAAGCGAGAGTCCGGGTCAGGGAGACTTTTGACTTGGTGGACAGCCGGGTTCCAGGAGGGAAGAAAGGGCGGCGCCGAGGGCCTTGTTGCGCTGTTGGTCCGTCAGGGAGTGCCCTGCCTTTTTCCTTCCGTCGATCCGACGTGGAGATGAGTTCCACCCCCGTCCGCGACGTGAATTCCGAGCAGGTGGCCAGAGCTTCGTCCGGATCGGGACACATCTTTCGGGCTTTGGCCATTTCGCTTGAGGAAGGCCGTCTTCCTGCCGGCCAACTTGCAAGCGGAATGCTTCGAGCACAAGGGTAGTGGGAAATGAGGGCCGCCGGGCATCAAACGGACAGCACCAAAGCAACAAGGCAGTGGAAGTTGCGTCGTCTCAGGGCAAGGCCGTTGCCTGCAGATCTGCCGCAAAGGGCCCCGCCGCCTTCTCCGCCGGGGCGTGTGGAACGAACATCAGTGGAGGGAGAGAAAAAAGAAAGCGTCTGATAGGCCCGTTCGGACTGGCCTCCGTTGCTCAGTCCAAGCTTCGATTCCTGGGCGGCTTTGGAGGAAGTGGCCGCCATGCCCGCCTCTGTGACGTTGCAGAAGCCGCATCCCTCGCCGGGTACAATGTCGGCGCCGGGAAAAGCGGTGCGCCAGGATGCTCGCGCCCCGTACACCAGGAAAGATATTGTTGATGCCTAGCGACGAGACCTGCGCATCGGGGCAAGGGCCAGGAGGCGTGCGCATAGGTGGTACCTACCTGGATAGCTTGTTGTTCCTTTGTCGATTTTACCGCCATTTGCAATATGCAGGCGGGCAGGGGACGACAGCTGCGTGGCTGGGGGTGGTGGGTGTGGTGTCGCGAATGGTGACAGGTCGCCTTCGTCATGGCTGGCCTCTCTTTTGGATTAGGACGCCAAGCAAAACAGCAGCAGCAGTCAGGGCAGGCTGCATGGCAACGAAAGGGGAAAGGGTACGGGAAATTACGCACAACAGCGTCGCGCATCTTGCCGCCTCGTGCGTCAGGCACCCCCGAGATGCGGAAGCAGAAGGGTCATGCGGCCCTCGTCGCGGCCTTGGGGAGCTAGCCAGCTGCGTGGGTGGGCGTGGTCCGCCCCCAGGGTCTGGCCGCCCGCCTTTCTTTGCTGGTGGTGAGGCCAGACGCAGCAAAAAGTAGCGGGATGGTTACAGTCCAAATGGCGGGGGCAGCAGGTCCTTGTCTTTGCTGGCTTCCGCGCGCGCTTTTTGTGGGGCTGGGTCGCCGGGGCCGCACCCATGGCGGGAAATTAGGGCGAGGCGCAGCCTGAAAAGAAAACTCGCTCGCTAGCTTGGAGCCCCTGTCCACCACACGCAAATCCCTCGGCTCTCCATACTGGAATGCCAAGCCTTTTCGATCGTGGTCCGCCGCCCGGATCCGGTCCCGACTTGGGCTTCTTGTTGCCCGACTCGCAACGCTCCACGCAACACCCAGCACTATGTATCAGCTGGAGACACTGTAGATAGCACCCGGCCATAGGCAGCGAGCCTCGGCTCGCAGTGGGGCTCCGGGGAGAGACGCAAGAACGAGCCGATTGCTGTGCAGCCCACCAAAAGTCTCCAGTTCTCGTCGGTAGTCTCAGTTCATGCTAGCGTATGCTTCTTATCATGATGCAAATAGCATCATTCCGCTGTTTTGTCATCTCGGCGCTTCTCGTGCCCGTCCGACGCACCACAAAAGGTCAATGATCTGGCACCGCCTCGTGCCGCCCCAAGCAACACGAAGCTTCGGCCGCTCCGTAATGGTCTTGGACGCCGCCGTGTACTTATCATGAGATCTTCCACTTTGCGCCCAATCAATGCAGAGACCCTCACGCCGCGTTTGTGTGCCCCGGGGCTTGATGTCGGCTGCTTTCCCCGTTCCAGCGTCGACATAAATTGACCGTCGGCTACGTTTGCATATAGAAGTATATGTATACATGTTGTTGGCATAAAGGGTCCATCCATTTCCGAATATCGGGCGTGGCTGCACCACCTACGATGCAGCTGCCCTTCCCGTGTGCACCGTAACCCGACGCAGCCTCTTTGACGAAATATTGCTTGACGTAGACCGCATAGAACCGGCACAGTTCCACAACATGCAAAAGTCCGCCTGACAGTACGCCCGGGGCTCGGGTTCGCCCTCAGGGTCGCCCTCAAGGTGGGGGTTGTGACTAGAGCTAAAAAGGACAAGAGCTAAAAAGAGCATAATAATAAGAAACTATGACAAAATTCACCCTCACAGTGACATTATCTTGTGGCGGCCCGTAGCCCGAGCAGGCCCACAGCATGTATTCTACAGCCAAGAAAAACAAGCTTACAATTTAACACATTTTTTTCTCTCTACCCAGGGAGATGTATGTAGATCGGCATTTGTGGATAGTGTTCGCGGCGGCGGAACTGGTGAGTGCCTTTCCACGAACAGCATTGCAACCTCGAACCCCAGCATGCGGGGTCGTAGGTGCGCAGCCGGCACGGGCTGCACGGGCTGCACGCATTGCACATAGGGTAGGTTACCCATTCTGGTGGGGCCCGCCGTCTTCGTGTCAAGGCCGCCAGGAACGTCGGCCGCCTCGCCTCGCCTGCGGGCTTGGCCAGACGGCCGGCCATCCATCTCGCCCAAACCTTCTCGAGTTGGGTATAGCGGCTCTGTGCTTACTCACATGCACTGGTACGACGGATGTGATATTTCTGGTGAGGGGGAGCGGATGCTATGAATTAGGGAAAGGATTGGATGTACACGGGCGCGGGCTCCCCAAGCCCCTTCCTAAGGAAGAAGATAATGGAATAAAAAAAATAAAAATAAAAACTGGTTAATATAAGCAAAGTACTAAGTATAATAAACCGTGCAGCCTATCCGATACGAACCAGCCCATTTGCTATCATGCCATACGTATGTAGTCCAGTCCATACCGGCGCATGTCTTCTGATATATTTCTCGAGATTCAGGGCCTTGTCTCGGGTATCACAGTGCAAGCGTCACGCCGCCTTGGTGTCTGTCTGGGGTGCACGGTGCAGCGGTCCCACACCCCCACAGGGCGGAAGCTAATTGGGCAAAATGGAACACTGCAGTTCGACGTTGCGCTGCAGCTAATTTAGGCCAGTCGCATCGACGGACAGGAACAAGAAAGAAGAAAAAAAAAAAAAAGAAGGTTAATAATAAGGAGCTTAAAAAGATTCTTTAAGGTCCGGGGTGTGTCGATCTCGCACTTCGCCGGCTCGCGATCGGTGCTCGCTCCTTCAACATACCCCCGGTCACAGCATTATGAATCATGTCGACGCAACACTGCCGGAACCGGTCACGGGCGGCCATCGTTTTTCGTATTGTGACCATGTGCAAAATGTGGTGGATGGATTGCAAAGCACCCTGGAAGCCGTACCCACCTCTCCCCATGCAGGACTGAGCGGACCCACACAAGCTCTTTCAAATGATGGTGGCCTTGCCGCAAGCGGTCAAACGCTATGTACCCACCCTTGCTCTCCCGTTCGGAACCGGGCCTTTGGAGCTCGTGCCCGCGCGGCGCCCCATTCTTTAAAGGCCATGTGGGCATGTGGGTCTTCAGCCCTATGGAACGGAGGACAAAGTCGCGGCCCAGCCAATCACGCCTGCAGCCGCTGAGTCCGGCGACCCCGAATATGAGGGTGAGGGGTCGGGTCGCCCAGCGCGCGGGACAGAAGTCTTGGCAACCCGGCAGCAACACGCGTTGTGTGAATACCGGTAGCTGTGATTTGCTTGCCTCCTTCGGCACGTAGATAGCTGTCGATGCACCCACGCGAGACATTTGGCCCCGATGACGGCGTTTGATCCTTCCGATCCCCGCCGCCTGGGACGAGAGAGCCGTTGTGCCAAGTCTGAGATCATATCATGTCACTTGGCGAAAAAACAATGGGGCACTAAAGCGGTGTCGACCAGCGACATGGGCTGGTGGTCTCCGCCCTCGCTTCCCCAAACAAGATCGGCATGATGATATGGGAAGAAAAACAAATGCCGTGCTGTAAAATGACCAATCTGGGCTAAATTTGTCCAGCGGCAGATTACCGTTTTCGCATCGTCAACTAAGTCCAGCGGTGCAATGTACTCGTAACCTGCCTACCCACCTTGTGACGGCTCGCGAAAGATACGAGCTGTTTTTCGAACCAGATTAGATTGCCCTGCATCAAGGTTCGCCGCCGTCACCTGTTTCCACCTTCCCTGTCCAATGTCGACGTGCATGACAGGGTGGTTCACACGACGGTTGACAGCGCACACCTACCTGATACGCGTATCCGGAGTTGGTTAGGCGGCGCAGCAGCTCCCTCTCGCGTTTCCCAGACTACCTGGTACCTACCTAGCTGCAAACCTTCAGCTCCACAATTAAGGCTGATGCTGTCTGGTCTGGCTTTTGCACCGCCTCCTTTGCTTGCCGCCTTTTTGCTCTTCAAACTGATAGCTTCACCGCCAGAAGAGCTCCCGAGCAGCTTTGTCTCGGGTCTTGGAAAGCTTCTATTGCATGGAGGTGGGGATTTTTCCGTTGGCGGGCTCCAGTCGCCTGCGTCGCCGTGTGCGTGTGTGTGTGAGTTGGACGCGGCTCTGCCATGGAGCGCCTGGAAGCACACGCCCTCCACCACCACCAACATTATAGCCTGCATGGCGACACCATGTTTGGACCGCCGAATTGACACGGAGCTGAAGGGCGGCTGGCGTCCCCATCGGCGCCGGCTGCAAGCGTTTAGTCATTTGAATGGTACCTTGTTGAAAAAGGCTCAATAGAATCCGAATGAGCCAATGAAAACAAAAAGAAAAAAAAATACATCGCCAACTTTACTAATTGCTTGGCCGGATCGCCCTCCCGACATTGTCCAGTGGGTCGGCTAAAACCCTACCTAGTGTAACCAGGGTCGGTATAACAGCCCTGCGACGTCACTGGGCGTCGCGCGAAATGTTTCGGCACTCCCGCCCCCATCCTCCCGTTCAACAAAGTAGGAAAAATATGCAGGTTAAGCCCGAGACGGGTTGGCACAGGAAAGAAATGATTGTTATCCCCTTTCGCTTTAGGCTGTTCGAAATCTACTCCCTTCACAACTGGGCTGCTGTCCCGCATGCTTGCATGGCTGATGGTCTTGTGCGCGCGTGGGACTCCCGCGCTTATCAAGATTGTGGGGAGCTAACGAGAAACAAGACAAAAAGCCACACAGCCCTACAAGGCAAACTCGCACATTCTCCCCCGGCGGTCTGATTGGGCGTCGCCGGACACGGGGACTGACTGTGGCATCCGAAAAGTATTGGAGCAGGAGCTGGGGCGGAGGAGGGGGGTGGACGGCGGCGTGAGATGCACGACCGCTAGCTCTGTATTCCGATATGGGGGATGCTTCCTGTTTGGGCCTTCGGTCACCAAGAACTATTTGCGACGATTCGGAAAACAGCTGTGTACATGTATATGCAGGGCACAAAGTCTTCGGAGTCGCCTTAAAGACGGGAACAAACAGCGGCATGACTGCCTTAGGAGTTAGTGTAACGACATTCGTTGTAACGTGTTGGTGCAGATGGCAACGAAGACGGGTGGGGCAAACAAGAAAACAAGGGAACAAAACGGAAGCATGAACAGGCAGCAAAGAAACAACAGCAATTCTATCCGAAATAGAAAAGCACTGAACAACGGAAAAAAAGACCTCACTGCAGGTTCGCTTGAAACAAAGTCCCACAACGCTCGGGATCCGGACCCCGACTTTTTTCAGTGTGTGCGACCAAACCACCAGGCTAATGGGGCGGTCAAGTTGGGCTTTGCTTTGGGGCGCTTGCAACCGATGCGGCCATTTCTTTGCTTTTTTTAATGGGGCGGTGGGGAACGGCAGCACCAGCCACACTCCATCTCTTGTCTCCCCGTTTTCTCGACGGTTTTGAAAGAATTTAGCCCGCTTTCTTTTTTTCACAGCCGGCGGTATGTACCTAGCTGCCGCTCCAAGTCCGACCAACCATCGCCAATTTGTTTCCCACATGCACGCCCTTCCGAAAACTTGCGCAGAAAGCCGCAGAGGGGGGGGGGGGCTTTTTTTTATTTTTTATTTTTTATTTTTTTTTACAGTACGTGTGCAAGCGAGAAGTAGCTAATTTGTGGTTAGCTCCCTTTTGAACACCGGAGCGATGTTACGTTCTTCCCATCTGGGCAGCTCCGCGCGAAACTAAGGGGCAGCTGTCGCCGGATTTTATCGGACTTAAACGCCTCCATATCATGAGTGTTATTCCAAAGAAAAAGAAGCATGGCGAGTCACCAAGGGCGCTGGCGAGGAACGGGCAAAGATCAGCGTAGGCAACAGCATTTTTCTAGTGCCCTGGGGCGGCCCACACAAAACAAGCCCTAGCACGCCTGGAAAGACGTGCCGCTTATTCATCGCTTGGAATGCCGAGACGCTATTCAGTGTAATGTCCCGTCCTTATCTCGACGCGGGAGCTTTGAGTCCGGCGCGATACTGCGGAAACCCATGGCGGTGAGGCAATGAAAGGTTTTTATCACAAATAATTTATCACAAAAAAAAAAAAAAAAAAAAAGTCTTCGCTGGCCCTTCCATTGTCTTCTGTTCCCTTCGCTTGAAGCGTTCCTGGTGGTGTGGTGGTGGGGATGCCGGTAATTCCATTTTGATACCTCCATCCCGTCCACGCCATCGGATTTACGAGACACGCAAATCCGGTGGCGGTTGGTCGGTTCTTTTTTCTTCTTCTTCAAAAGGATTAGCATGTGGGTGCAGGGGGTTGTGTGTGGACAGCTTTTTGGCCGTTGAACGGGCCGAAAGACGAACGAGCTAGACGTGTCGAGCTAGCCTAGGTGGCAATCTCGAATGTTTCCCTCACGCTTTAAAACGGTCGTCCGAGTTGGAAAGGGGGAATGGCACGGATGGATGTTTGGCGGGCGGTTTGACGGAGGGGGCGTGCGCGAAGAACGAGCGAGGTCCCGTGGCGTTGGGTCCCCTGGACCTTGCCAGTCTGTGCTTGGTGCGCTCGGTCTAGACCCTAAACCATTCCCGGTCTCCCGCGCTGCTCATTTGCGGTCCAAACTCGGTGACAGCAATCTCTGACAAGAGATCGTCCCCTCCCCGGCGTCGAGACCCCTGGCATCCGCTAAGTCCGCCTGCCGTCTAAGTTTTTTTTTTTTTTTTTTTCTTTGCCTCCAGAGATTGTTTCTACCAAGCATTTTTGATATCAGCACCTACTATCCTCGCGGAGCACGGCTCTTTTTGTTTTCATGCAACAGAGGGCCGCCAAGGATGCGGGAAGTTCAATGTCATGTCTGGATTGGGAAGAGCGCGCCATGGGAGAGGGCGTGCAGCGCTGCAGCCACCAATATGTACGGACAGGAGAAACAGACAAGGCGCGCTGTGCTTTGAAACCACCAAAGAAGCAAGGCAAGGCAAGGCGAAGCAAAGCACTGTACTTCTGCTGAATCCATCCCATATTTTCTGGACCACCCTCCGCCAGTGACCTGTATCAGATAACGTCCGGCACTGCGCGCAGCGGCCGCGCCCCTGTTTTCTTTCGCAGCATCCATGCTTTGCTTGCGTGGGAAAACCTTCGCAAACCCCACGACATTCCCGAGTGGCCGGGATCCTTGCCTGGGCGGGGGGTTCCGATCAATCGCTCGCCAGGACTGGATGCTGTCGAACCCCGACGGCATCCCCTCGAGCCCGGATTGGCTGTGGGGGAAGTGGTGTCGCGACAGGGGATCCTTTTTTCTTGCTCATCGCCGTCCCTATCAGGAAAATCGTATCATCTGCCCTCTGGCACTGGTGATTCCCTGGCGACAGGCATACGGATTGCTTGCCTAGGTGGGGTTGGTGGCCTCGAATTATCACGGCAGTTAAAGGAAATTTGGTTGGGGTTTTTAGGCCCCCAGCCCGGGCTGTGTCGCATTTGCATGGCGATGCCAGCCGGGTCGCAAAACCCGTAATTCCTTCCGTATGCGTAGTCGTGCCTGAGAATTGGTAATCCATTGCGATCGCCATGAAATGGGATCCTGGTGTCTCCCCTCCGTAGCCGCTTTCCCGCCGCAAGCGACAAGGACATGTCTGGCTTGAAGCCCCTCACGGTGGCCCCGCTTTGCTGAGGAGGCTGGATCGACCAGCAAGCAGCACAGAGTTCGGGTCATTTGGGCTGGATGCATTGAGTTTTTTTCAGCCGTTGAGATCACACCTGGGATGGAGTGACGCCTGCTTGAGTCAACCCTGTCCATCTTTTTTCCTTTGCCTGTTCTCTGCAACCTCACTGGGGCAGTCGGATCCGAGGTTTTTGCTTTTCTATCTCTTCCTTTGACCGGCTTCGGCGAACATCTTGTCTGTGATTAACCTTTTTCCTTTCGCCTATTCTTCTTATCGTGATAAACACAGTGAGAACAGACAGGCCCAGACCCTGAAGTCCGGTTTGTATGAACGCTGTGAAACAACGTATGGACGAGTCCTTGCAGCTCCAGTCCAGCATGCAAAGCAAAAACGTTCTTGCTGCTGCAGGGCGCCTGCATGTGCGCGCACCGCTCTTCTTTGCCTGCACTTCCTCCAAAATAACCAGTGTCGGGGCCCGGCCCAACAGATGGAGTTCCGGGACTCCGGAGCGGCGGCGCCAACCAGATGGGCTTTTTGTTTCCAAGGAAAGGCCTGTGTGATTGCTCGGCTTTGATTGAAGCTGCAACCTCAACCAACCCCTCTCCTACCCTCTTTCCTCCCATATGAGTAAGAGAGTTAGGGCACATCCCGGGCGCCGCCGAAAAGAATCCAGTGTCTGGTTGCTAGCTTCGGACATGCAATTCTCACTGCCCCTACTGTTTGTCGTCGCAAAAATCGGCTCATGTCTCGGCCGAGTCCCTCTTCACCCACAGCCACAATACACTTCAGGAGAAACGCAGCTTTACAAAAATGCACGCACTTTCTGGCCAAGCATCGCAATTTTGTCAAAGCCGTTGCATCTGCACGATTGAGATGAATGACTTGCACCGTCGAAGCACCCAAGCTGCAGTTCCAGTTTCCTGCACCTCCGGCGACCTGGATTGTGCGGCACAGCTTTGCTCAGCACCCAAAACGACGAAACCGTGCAGCCCACTCGCCATCAGAGAAAAACGTCGGACCTTCCTCCGACACGGTCTAGCCCTTCCCAGCCGATAGGCCCCGTTTGGGAAGGAGAGTGGCTTGGGGGCTTGCAGAAGGCGGTGGTGAGAACCTTAAAAAAAATAAAGCCTCTTACACCTGTCCAAGGACCCCTGGCTGGCTTTCATCCTTCCCACGGTAAGGCCACCGTCAAGGCAGACCCCATTTTTTGTACCGGTCTGCAGGTACATGCCGACCTACACATTGTGGCACGACAAAAAAAAAAAAAACCGAGAGCTTGGTAAGCACACCCCTACGTACGTCCGCCCGCCTCCCCGCAGGCTTTTCCCACTCGCGCGACGGGCAGGCCATTAGTTGCTCCGTGTCCCATGGATGAGAGGCCCGACCAGCGGCGTTAGTACCGGGAGTAACCTGCCTCGCGTTGGGTTTTAGCGCCCCGGGAATAGCAACCGAAGCGCCTTGTTTTTTATTTATTTTCGTTTCTCGTATATCCCCTGGCGGCCACGTACGAAAGCCATACTGGGCCACTTGAAATAACAGTCGAAATAGTAAAGTTTTAGCCTCGGGTTCGGAAAAGCGGTCCACAGGATGCAAGTGGGAGGCATTGGCCAGTTCGACATTTGTAATTTTTAGCATAAAAGGAGATAAGGGTCGTCGTCCGTGTTGAAAACTAGTACCAAAAAGGATGTAAGAATCGATCGACTTGGATCCTCCCGCAAACCTTCATGCCTGCCCAGTAAGCCGCTCCCTAGCTCGGTCCGTAAGGCACGCTCTACCGCCGCCGCATTCCTGCCGTCCTGGCAGTTCACTACGTGACAAGCCCCCGCGAGCTGGGCGGAGTTCAAAGGCGGGCATGTGACCGACTGTTTTCATCCGGGATCCCCGGGGTCGAGGAGTTGGGAGGCGGCTTGTGGGAGGAATCAGAAAAAGAGTAAAAAGGATAAGCGCGTTTAGCGATGCACGAATTATATTTGGGTCCCGGTACCTCGGCTCTGTATGGACGAAAATGGAAAGTTATCACGACAAACGGCATACGACGTGCAACTTAAAATACGCGTATACAAAAGTGTCAACGCTCTACTGGGCTGCTGGTGGCGACAATATGTCACTAGCCGCTAATTCCGCTTGACACGACACAACATGGCAGGACAAGGCTGAGGGCCGACTCCTGGCTGGTTAGACGATCCGACCAATCAGAAGCGATCGACAACGGACCGTTGATTTTGGCTTCTCGTTTTGACTCGTTTGACTTAAAAAACCCGTGGAGACTCCAGCCGACAAGATAAAGTTACGGGGGATCCACTATGATTGGGCAGAGAACAAGAACTCCCTGGATCCTCGTCCGGCAGGGGCTGGCTGGAGACCAGGACATGGGGAGAGGGAAGAGAGGTGGAGAAGGGGGTGTTCGTTCTCCCACCCTCCCCCGCCGCCAATGGCGCTAGGCTGGCCCTGGCTGGCCCCAATTTCAAAGGGAAATCTCGTTGCCTGGCGGCCTGGCCCACTGCGCAGGCGGGCGCGGGCGCAGTTTTCCGCCAGCACAGCACAGCAACACAAATGGGACGATTTTGGTGGGGGAGCAGCTCCCGCCGATGAAAGATGCGGAGCGCCTTTTCTTTCTTCTTCAGCCCGTCTCAAATCCCAAAACCAGTGTCGTTGAACCAGGCTTTGATTGGACGACCGGGGGATTTGCGCGGGGGCTTTTTCAGGCTCCTCCCTTTTTTCCAGACGGGAGATGTCATCGTGACAGCAAATGATGCGCGTTTCAGCACCATGTTGATTGCTTCTCTCATCCCAAAGACGACACCAAACAGGCACACATCAAATTAATGCTCTTTTTGCAAAGATCGCGTCCTGCACCGGAGATGGTTCGCCAAGCCGCTTGTCGTGTCCCGTTAACGTTGGGCCCAGGGGCGTCAAGTTGATTCTAGGCCGAATCGAGGATGTCATAGGGCTAAATGGCCCAGGATGGCATGGCGAGATCCTCCGAATTGGCTGCGCCCAGCTTGATTGTCATTTGCTCATTTTGCTTGTGGGCGTTTGCGAAAGAACACAGCCACTGGGCCAGCCGCCGTGAAAAATGGAACAACACACACATACGCAACATCTCCCTGCATTGCCGAAAAGCATGCAAAACCAAAAAAAGGATGAAGGAATGGGGTTTGCGAATCTGGAACCTCCTGAGCTGACGACGATTGGCACCCCAAAAAAGATTCTCGAGACAAATCCAAACAGGAAACCCATCCAACAAGTAGGTTGGCGGATGAAGCAAGTACATGCGAGAGATAGAGTGAGGAGGAGGTGGTGGTGGCGGTGGCAGCTGCCAAGTGGGCGACCTCCCAATGAGCTAAAAATAAAACCTGCCTCGGCGGGATTCCTGTTCGGGGAGAGGGGTAGTGACGAACATTGATCCGCGCGTTTTGATTGGCTGCTATACGGGCGGTAGGGCGCTAAACGGGCAAAAAAGGAAATCCCAAAAGGTAAAATTAGACCCCAACCTGCACGTCTTGGTCATTTGGAGCTGGCTGGCTCGTCTTTTTGGGGAAGCCCGCCTTTTCTTGCTGCGGTGACCTTTTTGTCGGGTCTGGTGGTGGCCACAACCGTTTTTGCGCGCGCGTTTCAGTGGAGTTGAGGGGATGGAGGTCAGGTTTCTAGGCTGCGTGCGTGTGGGTGGTGCCACAACATTTGACAATTGAAGACAACGCAACCCATCTTCTGGAACTTTCAACGCACAGCACTTACGAAGACGGCACATATTGCAGCAGCAGCAGCAGCAGCAGCATCCATTTCCAAAAAGACCACCCCAACCCACATGGATATCTCGATCAATCTATCCTATTTGGGCCGTTTTCCTCGAGGGCGGGAGCCCACCCACCAACGTTGGGCTAATGCAACCCGATGAAAATAGGAACATAGAGTTGCCCCAGGAGGTTGGTCCATCATTCCTATGAACCGTACTGTAGATGTTTGTGGATCTTGGTTGTCGCCCTCTCTTTGGCGCCGACGACACCGTTTCGTTTCCCCTCTCCCCCTTGACGGTGGTGGTGAAGAGCATCATTTTTATTACCCACCCCCTGGCCATTCATGCAACCTCGGCTTCATCGACATGCCTACCGCGCGCGGTGCGGGCAATTTAAGAAAAATCGCGGGCTGGTGATCTGTGTACCGTGTCAGCAGGAACGCCCGGCAGATGTTTATTCACACGCACACACACATGCAATCCCACCCAGCAAAGCGGCCTTGTCCGGGCTATCGTCGCAGTCGCGGTTTGTTGCTCAATCCGGTAATCGTGGAGAAGGTGCATCCAGCCAATCTGTGCCGTCCGGTTCACGCACGAAGAAACCCCACAACACCAAAATCGCATTGAGGGTTCTCATCCTTTCCTTACCCCTATGCGATCCTTCCATCTGCCCATCCACTTCCCGCCTTGCCGCCGGAGACCACGGCATGTATTTGCATGGGGATTGTGATATGCATGGATTCGCCAAAATAATCTACCCCGCCCCCTTACGATGCATTGCAGCCTAGGGCTGAGGGGACCGGAGAAGAAAGGAAAAGAAAGAAAAAAAAACGTTGAAGCTAACGGAATGAGCAGAGCCTCCCGCACCAGTCAATCCAAGTCCCGGCCGAGCTCGCACCAAGGTCCCGCGCCAAGACCGAGCAGGCGAATGAAATGGCGGCATCTCGGCCCAGCCCCTCGGCACCTTCGCTCCTAGCGCAGGGGAGCATCGTAAGGGGGCGGCGGGATGGATGGATGACGATAGAAACAGAAAAGACGTGTTGTGTGGTTTGGTGAATGCCGGGTAAATGAGTGTGGTGTGTGCTCCTGTTTCACATTCTTGATGCTTCCATCTTCTTTCTGCTTCGTCCTGCGAATCATCAGGCCGTTCCCGAAGCTTTGCTATTCCCCCGCCGAGGCTGTTGTGCCACATTGGCACGGCTCTGCCACGCGAGCCAGCTCCCTGGCGACCCGTCCTGAAGGTCAAGGTCACCACGTAAAGGTGCCCGGCGGATAATTTCAATAGGCACGGGGGAGAAGCTCGAACGGCACCCTGCAGGCGCCGCTCCCGTTGTGACCACACATGCGCCCCCCCTCTCTCCGGCTTTTACGGATGATAACATTAATAATATAACTGGCAAGGCGTCATATGGCCGGCTGGAGGTTATCATGGTTCGTGTTGCGTCAAAGAAGGTCGTTGTTTTGCTGGCAGCCTGGAAAAAAGACCCGCTTTCCCACAATTTTCCGTCGTTGTCGTCGTCCAATGTCGAAAGCAGAGAGCGGAGAGATTTTTTTCTTGTTGATAATTGAGTTGAGGGCGGCGCCCCGGCAGTCTGGGGCAGCCAGGGGCCATGACGTTCAATGGGGCCCATCGGTCCGGGTACCTAGGGTCAACTCGTGGGAAACATTGGTCGTTAGACGAGCTGGCCAATCAGCTCGCGGCAGCGTGATCGCCATTTCAACCCCGGGCTTGCTTGGTGGGTCGAGTGAGTGAGTCCGTGCTTGTCCATTTGCCAAGGACAAGGACTCGAGGCTCGTAGTGTTGTGGGTTTGTGGGCCTGGCAGGGACAATGATCAGGCAGGGGCAGGGGACGGACAGCGAAAAGAAAGAGAGTGAAAAAAAAAAAAAAAAAAAAAAAAAAGCTATGTGCCATCGAAATTTGGGTCCTGCCGTGGACGGTCGGTGGTCACCTGTGGGTAAAATAAGGTAGCACTTGAAGAATATCTTCTATCTTTGCAACGGGCGCATTTGTTGGGCTCGCTCGCGCAAAGTTCTTCGACATTACTTTCCGGATTGGGACGACCGTCCGGGGGGCTGCGTCTACCACCACCAATGCAGGTGAGGCGTGGTCTATGTAGCGAGATCGATTTGGGGCCCCTTTGCTTGCCGCCGGATGGGGAGGAGGAGGGGGTGTGTGCACTTTTCTTTTTTTCTGTCTGCCGCCGCGCGGCACTCAATTCCCAAAGTGCGCGTACCTGCTTCGCGCGCCGTTTGCTAAGGCCGTCCGGCCACCTGGCCTTGCTGCTGCGAAAAACACCTGCATCGTCCTTGTGCTTCTCGCCGGCACTTGCACTGGTCCCCCCCTTTTTTTTTCTTCTCGACGCGATGGATGCTGGGGTTCCCATACATGCCAAAATTGGGGGCGGAGCAAGAAGATGGAAAACGGACAGGATACGCGCACACGGCATGACAGACAAGTCCTACGATAAATACGGTGTTGCAGCTCCTCCTGATATCATGGTTTTGGTTATAGGCACCCGTTCGGATCCGAATGGTGACCGCCACGGTACTTTCTGCCCCGACAGGGCCCCGCTCCGGCCCCCAAATCTTCCTTTTTGATACTGCCTGCCGCCGCACGGCTGTGTGTGCCAAGGATTTGAAATCGTGCGCTCCAATCTTTGACGGCCGGCAAAGACAAGAAGCACTGGTACGTTGCTTGTGGCTGGTCGCTACCTCGATCGTGGAGGGCCTTGCCGTGGGCATGGTTGTATCCACAAAGTGGTCTGAGGCCGGCAAGGCACCGACCTTTCTATGTGCTGCATAGGTACCCACGAGACCTCGCGGGTCCGGGCCAGGATTGCAGTAGTTTGTGCTGCGATCTCGGATGGGAAACGCCTGGGGATGTCGGGGTTACAACACGGACTCCGAATCCCTATCCCGCCGGCGCACATCTCTATTTCTTTTTGCTGGTCTGGGGTTATCCATGTCCGTGCCCACCGGAGGAGGCGGAGCATGTGCAACTTTCCGGTTGTGCTGCTTTGGATTTGCAAATGTTTTTGTTTCCATAAACCGATAATGATCAAGCTACGTCACGGGTGTGTGGATGTGTGTGTACGTACTATCACGTAGTCCTGCGCCGCGAGGTGGGCGGGGTGACAAAAAGCAGAAACATGTTTAGATTGACATCCCCTTTGGGACGCCTTTGCGCCGGTGCAGTTGCGCAATGTGGGCCAACCAGAGCTAGCAATAGGCGGCGGGCACTGCCAGAGTGCGGGCCCAGTCAAGTGGGATTCAAGGCCCTGAAGGGGAGGGGGGCCTTTGCAAGTGCCTGCTAAGGCCCGATTGCCAGCGCCCCAAGAATATCCCCTGCTCGCCAGGTTACGAGCGCTGCAGGTCAGTCGCGTCGCGGGCTCTCAGGGTGAAATTTGAATGTGGGCAAATATAGCAATGCCCGTGCCCCACACCCGCCACACTCTCTCTGGCCAAGGCACCACCGTTTCTGTCGGCTCCGTTCCACGAGTGTGGCAGTATCAATCCGTTATGGGGACTTTGCTGCCCCACCGATCCCACGGCTTTCTGCTCTTGGTGATTTTTGGAGAGGCCCTCGTACCTGCGACCAGCAGCATGGCTCCGTCGCTGAGCGCTGGGC